>OX637622.1:1198966-1532935 GCA_951802195.1 Tausonia pullulans | reverse complement strand
AGGCACTCGTCGACCTGGGCTGATCAGACCTGTCCATCTACAGGCCCGTCTCTTCTCTTCGCACTCCCTGCATCATCACACATCATCATGGCTCGCGACCCCTCTCCCATGCGCTCGTACCGCGCATCGATGGACGCGCGCCGTCGCAACGTCCTCGACAGGTGCGTCAGATGAGCCGACGCCGGCTTCCCTCTGCGTCCTCGACACTCACATAGAAAGCCCCCAGCTATCTCATCCTCGGCTTCATCTCTTCGGGCACCTACGGTCGCGTCTACAAGGCCCGCCTCAAGCCCTCCACCCCCGGCGGGTTCGACTCGACGCTCCCGACACGGCCGGGCGATCTCCGCGGCAAGGAGGGCGAGCTGTACGCGATCAAAAAGTTCAAGCCGGACAAGGAGGGCGAGGTCGTCACGTACACGGGCATCAGCCAGAGTGCAATCCGGGAGATTGCTGTGCGTGTCGGGCACGCGGGCAAGATGGGGAAGGAAGACGACAGACGGCTGACCGGTTCATCGCTCACTTCTAGATCAACCGAGAACTTCACCACATCAACGTCGTCGCCCTGCGCGAGGTCATCCTCGAGGAAAAATCCATCTTCATGGTCTTTGGTTACGCCGAGCACGACTTTCTGGTGCGTCGTCCCCAAGCACAGTTTTCGTTGGTTTGCCACCATATGCTCACATCCATCTTCCTTCCTTCCCGCCCGCCGTCCACAGCAAATCATCCACCACCACTCTCAAACGATCCGCCTCCCTCTCCCAGCGCCGACGCTCAAATCGCTCCTCCACCAGCTTCTCAACGGCGTCCTTTACCTCCACACGCATCACATCCTCCACCGCGATCTCAAGCCGGCCAACATCCTCGTCACCTCCAAGGGCGTCGTCAAGATTGGCGACTTGGGTCTCGCTCGCGTCGGGAGAGATCCGTTGCAGCCGCTTTGGCAGGGTGATAAGGTCGTCGTCACCATTTGGTATCGCTCACCGGAGCTGTTGTTGGGAGCGAGGCACTACACGAGTGCCGTTGGTGCGTTGCTGTCTACCCTTGCGGATTAGGGAGGCAACTCATCCGCCGCTGACTCTCGCCATTCTCTCGACCGAAACGTCAGACCTCTGGGCCGTCGGCTGCATCTATGCCGAGCTCCTCTCGCTCCGACCCATCTTCAAGGGCGAAGAGGCCAAGATTGACTCGAAGAAGAATTTGCCGTTTCAAAAGGACCAAATGGTCAAGATCCTCGAGGTCCTTGGCTCGATTGACAAGGATCGCTGGCCCAATATCCACCACTATCCGGAGGCGCCCCATCTCGCTCGATTGGAACGATACACGAACTCGTTGGGGAGCTGGTACAAGACGAAGGCGGCGCAACCGACGTATTCGCTGAGGGGGTTCGACTTGCTCTCAAGGTTGTTTGAGTTTGACCCGGAGCGACGCATCACGGCGAGGGAGGCGTTGGCGCATCCGTGGTTCACGGAGGACGAACCGAGACCGAGCATCAAGTAGGCGTCTTCTTCTTCTCACTCTCCCTCTTTCCTTAACGAAAAGAAGCCTGACGTCTTGCACCACCCTCAGCGCTTTCTCCTCCTCCCCTATAACCTACCCAGACCGCCGCGTCACCCACGACGATGCCGGTGACCCCAAGATGGGCTCGAGCCAGGCTCCCTCGCTCTCTTTCCCGAGCGTCAGTGTCACGGCGGCAGCGGCGGCGATGAACTCAGGTGGGGGGAGGCCAACGGTCGGAGGGAATGGCGGAGGGGGTAGCGGGGCAGGGGGAATGGTTGGGAGGGCGACAGAGGGAGCGAGAAAGAAGGGGAGATTGGGTTGAGTGGACAGCGAGCGAGCGATTAAAGGGAAAGAGGAAGGAAAACGAGGAAAGACCGCCCGACCGACGGGCGACCTGCGCGCCATTTGGAGGGATGGTGATGCGTATTTTTACTTTACCATCTTGTACTCATGCTGATCTGTTCTTGTGAATATTCTGGTGAAGAGTGCCACCTCTCGAGAGTCACTCATGCACGAATGATCATCCCTTTCACCTATCCGACGACTTTAGTCGGGCCAGCAAAGGGGTCTCCACTTTGCAACCTGTTCACCGTTTCGCCGAGGTGGTGGTTGTCCCCAGACATTTGAACTACTCGCATGGATCATGCTGCTTTGCAAGAATGGGAACCTCTACAGCACCTCAATCGAAAACTGTGATTTTCATCTGCTCGTTCACCCGCCAGCCGCCCTCGTGATCCCCTCTTCTCCCTTTCCCCTTCCCCCCTTCTCTTTTCCTCGCGACATCTGCCTGTTCGTTCTTACTCAATTCACGCTCATTCGACCTATGCCCTCTCATGACCGTCATCGACCCATCGCCCCCGGATATGTCTGTTCATACGGATGGGCCCAGATTGCTTCTTCTAGCACCCCAACCCAGATGATGGTCCCTCGTTTTCAGTGGCGGTTCTCAACAGCTCTGGAGGATGTGGCGATTCGACATGGAACTCAGCCAAGCACCGCCTGTGTCGAACAAGTACGTCTCCCCTTCGCTCTCTCTTCCTGAAGACGCTCGCCACCGTACTCCTCCAGTCTGCCACCCAGGACGACGCCCATCTTGCAGAGCCCATCGGGCTTTGACGACGCGGGATACTACTCACCTGGCTTCCGGCCTTCGTGAGGGCCTCCCTCATCCTCTGCTCTTGCTCACTATCTCAAATCACGCTTGCTCCCCCGACCCATGGTTCCGCGCGTAGATGGTATAGCACCGCCTCCACGCGCTCCAGTGGGTTCGCCATGGCTCATTCCATTCCGCCGATACGGCGCTGTGGTGGGCGTCTCTTGCGCAAGATCCCATGGCCACGCTCCCGACACCGCGAGGCTGAGGCAGCCTGTGGCCCCGTCTTGATCGAGACGGTAGCTGTGTCGGTTGCCCTTCCTCTCGACGGACGAGGGTTGCGCCTAGATCGACCAGGCACACGCTCGACCGATGAAGCGGGTCCAGAACGACAGGGTCGATGGAGTGTTCTCTCTCTCTTTCTCTCTCTCCCTCTCTCTCAACGAGCCTGGGCAAGCGAGCTGATCCGAGAGCGGGTGTCAACGCGCTTTCATCAAGGTCATCAAACACGTCGACGTCGTCCAGGCCGTCTCGAAGGAGGGGAGCGTCAGCCGATCGATCTCCCACAACGACCTGCGCTGGCATTTAGCGCGCCCCCCCCCCCCCCCCCCCCCCCCTCTCTCTCTCTCCTTCTTCAGTCGGTCCTCAGCAGCCACCCCTACATGACCGGCGACGTACGTCTCTGTCGCCTGCGTCTCGCTCGCTCATTTCCACGGGTGCTGACCGACCCTCCTCATCCCCCGTCCTCTTCCTTCTCAGCGCAGCGGAGCGGTCATGACCAGCCCCTGCCCCGAACGGCAGTAACCAGCCCCGCACGCACGCGTACGACGCGGAGCTGAAAGAACGTCACGCACAGAATGGGCCACGAGGAGATGTCGCCCTAGGAGGTGAGGAAGAAGTTGTGAAAGGAGGAGGGGAAAGGGGGGGGGGGGGGGGGGGGGGGGGGGAGGGAAGAGGGCAGCTCGACGTTTCTGAGTTCTTCTTTTGGCCCGATCGATATCACACCTGTACGATAACAGTGCTCGCATTTAGTCGCATCTATATGAGATGGATTCGGAAGGAGGGTCCTGTCCGAGGCACTCCGTCCTCGTCCTCGAGAGATCCTTTGGGAAACCTGACCTTGCCCCCCCTTCTCTTGTGTCTTAACCCGTCGGTCGCCGCCACCCCGGCCCCGGCCACCCTCCGCTTTCGACTCGACTCGGCTCATTTCCGGCGCTCAGCCTCGACCTTCTCGGCCGTCTCCCACTCGCCGTCGGCGTTCTTCTTGCGGACAGTGAAACAGGCGACGCCGAGGTGGTTCGTGCTAGACGGAAGAGAACCGTTTCAGCACGCAAAGGACGGAGGAGGTGGAGAGAATGGGAGGGAGGGAAGGAGGGGGAGGGGGAGGGGAATCGACCCACATCGCCCAGATGACGGTGAATGCAAAGTGCAGGTAGACGGCCAGGGCGAGGAGGAACGAGACGGCGATGAAGATGTTGCGCCGGGTCTCGGTCGCCTGGAGGATCGGGTCGCTAGGGTAGAAGGAGACCTCATGTCAGGATCTTGCGACGACCAGGTGGTTATGTAGCAGACGGCCAGACTGACACGTTGAAGACCCGCAGGGCGTTCGCGTCGAGCGCGCCGATAGCCGACCAGAACATGAGCCCGTTCCACCAAGGAAACGGCATCTTTGCCACATGGGCAAGGATAAGCTGGCCGACCTGATAGGCAAAGCCGAGCCCCCAGTAGCCAAGGAACGGCACAAAGCGGCCGCTCTTGAGAATATTGGTGTGCGGCTCGGCGAGAAGCCACGAGAGAAGAATCGCCGTGTTGACGCAGAAGGGGATCAGGCCAAGGAGTGGGGGTAAAATCGCCTTCTTGGCCTTGCGGCGAGCGACGATGACGTTGCCGTAGCTATTGTTGAGGGGGGAGACTGAGGTCAGTACAGGAGATGAGAGCTCTTGCATAGAAGAGCGAGCTCACCTGCCGACAATGTTGCCCGCCAGCGAGATCGCCCCGAACACCATGAACGCGTCGTTCAGGCCGAGATCGTAAGGGATGTACTTGGCGAGCGATGGGACGTGGAAGAAATGGGTGACCTTAGTGTCCCAGATTCCCGGGCCCCAGATGCCTAGCAGAAGGGGGAGGATGAGGGAAGGCACATTTGCGTTAGAACAGAGAACAGATGGGACATGTAAGAGGCGAACGCCGCCTCACCAGTGATAAAGTAGATGGCGCAAATGAGAAGGATGCCCTCGACGGGGCCCGAAAAGGCGGAGAGATAGAGGGTACCTGGTGGAAGGGGTCATCTCAGTCCACGTCAGGACAACATGCAAAGCGCATGAGAGACGAACCAGTGTGGAACTCCTCCCACGTCGTGCTATTGACAGGGCAGCCGCGAGGTCAGTCAGCGCCGACACCTCGGGTGGCGCGCTCGTCCGTTCGTTTTGAACGAGAACGACACGCTGATCGCCCAGTGCTCACAGGTAGAAGTTGGTCAGGGCAGCAACCATACTCGCGACCGTCCACCAGCTTCGGCCGAGGTTGAGCGCATGCGCTCCGATGACGCACTCGAGCTGAGAAGGAGAGAAGCCACGGGCGTAACGCGTAAGGCTCAGGCCTCCCTCGTCACGACCGGGAAGGAACGCACTGTCGTGTTGAGGGCATCACAACCGTGGTCGAACATCTCCCCTAGCGGTCCAGCCATGCCGGTCCTGCGGGCCTGCTTGCTGGTAAAGCCAAAAGTGAGAGCATGTGAGCGTCGGCATCCGTCGCGTCCGTGAGTTCCAAATCTCGCGGTCCTCTCAACTCACCCGTCAATGGCGTCCATACTCTGGTACGCAAAGAGACCAATACCCCAGCTGCCACGATAAACAAACGTTCGCGAGTCAACATTTTCCCCCTGGTCGCGTCGCGGCCGCCAAGGCGGGTAGAACGGGGCGGCGGGGGGGGGGGGGGGGGCCGTGGGTGAGTGCTCACGAAAAGTAGACCCAGCGAGGGAGAGGTTTGCATCCTCCGCTCTCGCACAAGAACTCCGGGTCGTAATAAATGAGCGTTCCAAAGTTGCAGAAGACAATGCAGAGGCCGATGAAGGTGATCTGTAGGGAGTCGCAAGAGGATACGTCAGAGGGAAGGCAACGCGCGGAAGCCGCCGCCCAGACACAGGCGCGACGAAGGGAGCACAGCGACGCACGGCGTTGGGAGCGAGCGTCTTAGGGAAGAGCGTCACGAGCCAGTTCCAATACGGCGTGAGGACATACTGCGAGACGATCGACCTGGGGACGGGGACAACAACGTCAGCGGGGGGGGTGGGGGGCAACGGACATAGGCGGAGGGGGCCTCGCGCGCGCGAGAAGGAAGGAAAGAAAGGCCGATGACACACTTATCGACGCCACTGTACTTGCTGCAGAGCGGAGACACCGTCAGCATCGTTTCTTAGGGCGATTGTTAGGGCAGGCAAACGCACTACTTCTCGAGGTTGACGAGGTACTTCTTCTGAAGATACATCGTGAAGAGGAGGGGGGTGCTGGTGGACGTCAGAGGGAAACAGGCAAGTTGAGCGGCGCCGGGGCTATCTCAGACGCGCCCCCCTCCTTCATCTCGCTCCGATAATCCGGCGAGATACAAGATGACATCATTCGCTCAACGCCATGAGATTGCTGGCAAGGCTCGTACAGAGCGAGGGATTACATGTCAGTAGAAACCAGGTTCGATCGAGAGCCATCTCACCAGTCGCCGATTCTGCGCGCTGGCACCCTTCGGGTCCCACACCAGCCAACCGAGATCATCTCTCTCCATCTCACTCTCGCATCGGACTAAAGCACACTGGAGCATCAATAGGCACCATTCGACGAAGTCCGACCCCGCCTTGGCGAAGTCGGCGGGCGGAACGACGACGGGCCACCACCACCCTGCTGAGTCGTAAGATCCCCGCCACCACCACCGCCTCGGTACGCCCCGCCTACACCGTATACAAACCCTCCCGCTCCTCCCCTGGACTCATTTGGCGGTCGGAGTGCTCCATCTCCACCAACACCCGAAGGGTCGTACTGAACGGGCGAGGGCGCCGCCGAGCCAGCCATGTCTCGCCGGTAACCTGCTGGGCCCGAGGGCGGAGGCGTTCCGTCGGAGTGCTGGTGCTGCTGCTGGAGCTTGAGCGGCTGCATCCTTGGGGACGGGATGGGCGAACCGTTGTTGTTGTTGTTGTTGTTGTGGCCAAAAGCGCCGCCGCCTGCAAAACGGCCGCCGGGGGCAGGGTATTGGTCGCGGAGTTGATGATGGGGCGGTGGAGACGGTCCGATGGTATTGTTCCACGAAGAAGAGGGGGGAGGGCCGGGAGCGTAGTACCTGGGACCCGGTGGGGGTGGAGGCGGCATGAAGCCACCTGCCATTTGGGCGTGTTGCTGCTGCTGCTGCTGCTGCTGGTCCGGCTGAGAGAAGCGAGGACCTCGAGGTGGGGTAGGGGAAGGGTAGTCTGCGTCGACAAGGGTTTCTTGTCGAGTAGAGGGAGGAGGAGCAGCGTATGAGGGGAAAGATGTGGGAGGCACGAAGTGAGATGGAGGAGGCGCGAAGGCAAGAGTTGCAGATGTATGTCGAGGCTGTTGGAAGGACGAAGGGTCGTCCCAGTGCCCGTACGTCGTTGATGGTGGTTGTGATTCGGCGAACTGAGGCGGTGGTTGCACGTCCTCAACCGGCAGCGATGGCGGCAGCAGCGACTCCTTCAATGGTTGGGCGGCCGGCCGGGGAGACAACCGTGGTGCGAAGCAGAGATCATTCTCCTCCTGCTCAGGAAGAAGTCGTCAACCTCGAGTAAGGGTGGCAACGTACCGTCACCCTGGACTCACCAGCATGTCTCGCAGGTCGTCCTCGTTCATCTCGCCAGTTCCCTCCCAGACCTGTTCAAACTCCAGCTCCGCAGGGTCCGTCTCGGCAGTGACGCCCACAGGCTCTGCTGCCACTGCCCGCAACCCACCCGCGGCGTGACTCGGCGAGGCGGGCGTAAAGGGGCTCTCGGGGCTGGGATTAGCCGACGATGAGCCTGAGGGAAGCTTGATCCGCGAGGACGAGGCGACAGCGGTTGCTGTATGCGGTAACGGGAGGACCCAGATCCGTTCTCGAAGGCGTTTGTGCTAGAGGAGGGAGGGCCACAAATGGGCAAGTCAGTAGGAGAAGTCCGCGCGATGCAGTGCCTCGCGTCGAACGCGCGAAGGTGACAACGTACCCGTTCTCGATCCTCCTCCATGCGACGGAGGGTATCGGAATGGGAGAAGTTCTCAAACGCCCGCTTCTTGCCTTCTGCGTGCGGCTGTGAGTGAAGGCTGAGTGAAGCGACGGTGAAAAAAGGAGGAGTCGGAGAGCCAGGTCAGTGAGCGCATCTGACGGAAGATCGAGACACAACGGAACAACGCGGCCTCTCCTCCTTCTCCTTCTTCTCTCCAAAGCAGGAGGATGGATCAAGACGCGCATATTACACAGAGCGGGCTTTGCAAGTGAAGCCTTGACGTTGGCTCACGCTCCCCTGCGTCGACACGCGCTCTACCACGTCTCGTCTCACCTCCAGACCCAGGAAGACAGACGCTCGGCAAGGCCTCACAACTAGCACGGACATGCATAGGCGATGCGCAAGGGTACCCAACATGGCAAGACAAGATTGCAGAGAGAAGGAGATTAACAGCACGCACCTAGCCTTGCGTTCGTCGAGCGTCCTGTTAACCTCGTCGATAACCTCCGGGTTGATGAGCCGTTTCGTCCGCCAGCTGTCCAAGATCTTTCGTCGGAATGCAGTCTCAGCGAAGCCCATGCTAACAGGGCGTGTGCGAGGCAGCGAATGGACCAGGAGAGAGGAGACACGCATGACTGACCTGCTTCGCGCTCATGAGATTGAGGATGCCCTCCCGCGTCGCCGGGACGACAGAGTCAATGACCTTGGCCAGATCCCGGGTCACGAAACCAAGATAAGGGGCGTCGGGCATGCCGACGTAGAGGCTCGTCTCGCACAGAGAGTCGAGGAGGTATAGGACGTTGATTCGGACGTTGAGCGTGCCCTGGCGGATGTTGTACCTCGTCAGCACGCGACTTGCAAGAAGGAGAAACGGGCAGGCAGATGTAGGCGGCCCACACACCTTTTCGCACTCCTCCGTCATGCAGTCCCAGAGATCCTCGCCACATCGAGAGCCGTACTTGATGGCGAAGGCGACGACCTTCTGTATTGACTGCTGGGAGGCATTGAGTCGCTTCAAGAGGCCGAGGAGCTGCATCCTGACCTCGAACGCGTCGAACGAGGACGACATGGCAGCAGGCGGTTCGTCGGAGTAGCTAACGGCCAGGAATCGCTGGTGGGAGGAGAAGATGAGGGAGTCCGGCGGGCGCGAGTGTGCAGGATGGATGATGGAAGTTGGATGAGAGAGTCGCGCGAGACGGGGAATCGAGCTGTCGTTGAGGGGATGCTGACAGGCGCACAGGCCTGAGTGACAACAGCAGCGAATGCCCAGTAACACCACCAGAATCAAACGAGCGAAAAGCTCACGAGTAGGCAAGGAGAGGTGAAGACGATAGAAGAACATGGCAGAGGTCGACGCTTGGGAAATCCAAGGGAGCTCGAGATCGATATTCAAGTACAAATTCATTGACGCAGCAGCGTCACACGTAGTAGAGTAACATTCCACACACAAGACACAAGCCAAGACAAGGAGCACACCAACTAGAGACAAACGTAACAGAGTAACAAACAAGGGGGACGGACTAAAGCTGAAAAAGCAATAGAAAAGGTGCTGCAAGCGAGCGAGCCACGAAAGTAATGTACGGAGCGAGAGTAGGATGAAGTTGAGGCATTCTAGATTCGCTCAACGTGGACGGCGGCGTTGGCGTGCTCAGAGGCCTCGCCTCCGTCAGTGAACTGATCGACCTTAGTGGAGGCGAACTTGCGAGCGGCTGCAAGTGGTAACAGGTTGAAGAGGCGCGTCGTCAATTATCAAGTTCACGAGCGCGCCACAGCAGATAGATGCAACCACTCACAGATGCGTTGTTCAAAGAGAACATCGAGCTCTCCAAATGTGCGGCCTTTAGGTTCCGGGAGGCGGAAGAAGGTCCAGGCGACGCAGCACAAGCTGCAGAAAGACTCCGGGGAAGCCGGGCGAGGGTCAGCATAAACCGCCAGTATGGCGGGAGCGAGGAACAGACGGTACGCACCAAATTCCAAACCAGAAGAATCCCGTCTTGGCTCCCCAGTTCCAAGCCTGGAAGATAGAAAGAGAGGACGTCAGGACATGCGCGCGCGAGGTCGAGATGATCGTCGTCGGGCGCGCGTTTGACCTTGGCGGCCTTCGCCACCTCGTCAGACGCACCTCGGGGTTGAGCATGTAAGGGGTGATAACACCGTTGATGATAGCGATGATGTTGTCTGTAGGGAAGAGAGGCAATCAGCGGGAAAGCTTTTCTGGTGCATGCCTGACTTTCTAACTCACAACAAGCGCGAGCGAAGACGACTGTCTTGGCGCGGAGACGAGTCGAGGAGATCTCCGCGACAAGACAGTAGCAAACAGGCCCAACACTGATGTCGTACACGAAAACGTAGAAGAGCAGCCTGTAATATGCAATTTGATATATCAGAATAGGCGTTACAGCCAAAATCTGTCCGGTGGAAAGCATACTCACATTCCACCGACACCCCATGAGACATCAGTGATTTTGGAGGAAGGCGCTAGTCCGAGGCATCCAATGACGAGGAGGATCCCGACCATGACGACGAGACCATAGAGGTAGAGCGAGCGCCGGCCGATGCGGGTCATGAGGAACCAGGAGGAGATGGTGCCGATAGCGCCGATGGCGTACTGGCAGAGTGAAATGGTGAAAGCGTTCTCGGTGGCCATGCCGGCCTGGGTGAGGAAGTAGGTCGAGTATCCCATGAAGGCCGATCCGCAGAGGTTCTGGATGGCCCAGACGCCGGCGGCGATCTCGGTGCGGCGACGGTCGATGCCTTTGAAGAGATCGAGATAGGAGGTTCCCTCGTTGAGAGTCTTCTCAAGCTCATTCGTGTGAACAATCATCTGGGCGGGAGGAGACAGTCAGAGCAAAATCGAACCATGAAAAAGGACAATAAACACCCACAGCGATAGTAGCATCAGGGTCGAAGTCAGTGTTGCCGGGGGACGTGAGGCGGACGAGAGTGTGGCGAGCTTCGGCGATGCGACCATGACGTACGAGCCACCAGGGGGACTCGGGTGCGAACCAGCAGCCGATGAGGATGGGGACAGGCCACATCCACTGGAGGGCGAAGGGAATGCGGTATCCCCACTCATCGTGCCTCTGGAGCATGCCCTTGAGAACGCCGGCAGCGATGAACTGGCCGATGACCCAGCAAAGGTTGACGTAAGTGGTGAGGTAGGCGCGAAGAGCAACAGGGACAATTTCCGAGGCGTAGGCGGTGGTGAGGGTCTGAAAGATTCCCCAGGGGACACCCTGGAGAAACTGACCGACGAGGAGGGTCGGAACGTTCTGAAGAGAAAGATCAGCGTCAGAATAGCCTGCCTGAGACACGAGGTAAAAATGAAGACACACCTGAGCGAAGAAAGGGATGAAGAGGAGACCGATCATGAGGACGAGTGCCATCAAGATAGTCTTGCGGTATCCGATCTTCTCGGAGAGCCATCCGTTGAGCACGAGACCAAAGATCGATCCAACTGAGGAAGCGTTAGAAAGACCAGCCTGCCAAGAGGCAGCGATGAGGTATGTGCTGAGAGTGGAAAGAATGTTCAGCCATTGTGCACTGATTGATAATAAGTCTGTGCGTGGAATTTACTCACCCGTCAGGTTGGAGGTCACCGAACTTCTTGTTGAATTCCGGGAAGGCGTAAAAGGATCCGAGAAGAGTCGTGTCATAGCCCTCCATGATGATGGCAGTCGAGAGGAGGAGGGACCATCCAATGGCTTTGGGGTAGAGGCGAATGCCCTGCACATTGAAGGAAAGGCAAGATCAGATCGATACATCAGAACTAGCCAGCTTTGGGCGTAGACTGACCTCGCGGAGGGTCATCTTGTGTTCGGCCTCGACACCGGCGCGGCTAGAGAGGAAGAGATCGATGAGCGTTCAGTCTAATGAGAGAAGCGAAGGGGCGTGCCGCGCGTCGTCACTATTTGACACGGGGATAACCGTGACTCCGAAGAGGGCCGGACAGATGCGAGCGTGCAGATGTAGAGACGACGAGACAGGACGAGGAACAGAACGCGAATCGCAGCGAAAGAAGCTGAGCACTCACGCAGAGGCGACGGCGGGTGAGTACGAGCCATCGTCCTTCTCGGGGTAAACGTTCTCGACGTGCTGGTCGGATTCCTTGTAGTCGGTCTTTGTGTCGGACATGGCGACGAAGGGAAGGAGAGAGGGATGGGGACGGGAGAAAGCAATGAATGGGAGAGCTTGTCGAAGTTAGGGGAAAGCGGGGAGAGGTCGATAAGATGGGAATGAATTGAACCACGAGAGAGGTTTATGGGAAGATGATGTGTTGGATGCAGTGTGGGGAAAGAAGCACAGATGAGGATCGACCTCCTTTTTGATCTATTCCCTGACCTCGCTCAGGAGGGCCCCCGGAGAGATGACAGGCCCAGCTCGTAGAAGACGACTCGAGTAGCATGTGGGCGGTTTCAATCGCTCCGCTATGCGGGCCATGCAGATCAGGGTCACCTGACTTTCGCGAGTCCCGCCCTCTCACCAAGTCGAGGCAACCGCGGGAGCCGGTTCAAGAGAAACCGGCTCGGCAACGAGATATTCGTCGCAGAACCGGGTTCGTGAGGTGTGGCGCTTACCATCCGCCTTTGACCAAACTCGTAACCTTTCTCCTCTGATCGCACCGCGGCTCGCACGAGACAAGGCGGCGGGCTAGAGACAAGCGTGTTTCCCTTCCTGGCTGTTGCTTCGGTTTCGCCGTCTCTCCCACAGGACTGGCCATTGCCGCACCATCACGCCTCACAGCACTTGACCCGGTGCCGTTTTAAGTTCGATAATCTCATCTTCTAGATGCAACACAACTCGGCAGCACTTGCGCGCACCTCTCTCTTCCGCGGCTTCCCTCGCCCGCAGGGGGACGACAACATCTCTCAGCTTTGGTGCTATTGCCGCAAACGCGGGTTTCCCCACATCCAACGAAGCAAGTCACTGCCGCCGGCAATAGCGGCGTTCTTTCGAACGGAGCTCTGTCAGAGAACGCTTAGCAAAACTGCAGTGGCGCAAAGCTTGAGAAGGGAGGGTCAGACTAAGGTCGGCTGATCATCCACCCGAAGCCGAGGGGGGAGAGGGCGCTTTAAAGCTGCGCGTGCCCCGTGACAGTGGCTGGATGATCTCTCTCCTGCCCAGCAGAAAGCCGATCTCAAGCCTACATGCCTAACAAAAATTCTACACTACTTCCTTTGGGATATATCTCTTCTCAGTATTGGGTCTCAAATGTTTGATGAACATTGGTTTTTTTTATCTTGGGCTGCGGCCTTATTGTGGCGAAGGCCGTTGCCGCCCGCCCCGAGTCAAGCCGGCGGCCATCACCACCAACGCACGCGCGTCGTGCATTCGGGAGGAGTGGCTTCAAAGGCGGCTTCGATTGTACGAAACGAGGCAGGCAGTGTGCCATTTTCCTCAACTTTTACTCGGGTCTCCTCTGGTTCCAAGACTAGTGCCGCGGCCGTCGTTGTCCTTGGCTAGGCCCAACATGACCCTTCTGACACCGCAAGCTACCCTCTCCGGCCTTCGCCCACCTTCCCGCGCAAGTTGCCGCAAGAGTGGGAGGGCCAGGAAGGACTCACGCGTTGAGTCGACAACCAGCGAAGCCGGGAACCGAGAAACCGTTGCCGCTACCACCCTCGCTCCACAGCATATTGATTCCCGGCTCGTCGTTCCCCCTAATCTCTCACACCATCCTTCCTCTCACTTCCTCGTCTTCTCCACTCACCCCTCATTCCGCCTTTCTTAACCCTCTCCTTCCTCTACATCTGAACATGGGACCTTCTCCTGCAGTGACTAAGACGTGGTGGAAGGAGGTTCGTCATAGCATTCATTGTCTTGTTTGAGAATCCTGAGCGAATGGACTGACATCGTCTCATCTCCAATTGAGTAGAAGCCCGTCTATCAGATCTGGCCCGTGAGTGGTTGTTAGACCTACCTTGCTCTCGCTCGCTCCAAGGTGCAACAGTCAGTCCACTGAAGTCGTGACGCGCTCGCTGGCTTCCCAGGCTTCCTTCTGCGACGGCAACGGCGATGGCGTCGGTGACATTACTGGTATCATCTCCAAACTCGACTACATCAAGGATCTCGGCTTCGAGGTCGTCTGGCTCTCGCCCATCATGAAGAGCCCCCAGGTGAATGAGGAGGACGTCGTACTTGCGCGACAAGCAGGCGCACCCTGAAGCCCCCTGCTCATATCCGCTTGTCTTTTCCGCCTCTCTCTCGTGTCCTCAGGTCGACATGGGCTACGACATCAGCGACTACCAGGACATCCACGAGGCCTACGGCACCCTCGGTGACTTCGAGGCCCTCTCAGAGGCTTGCCATGCTCGGGGCCTCAAACTCGTGTGCGTAGAACTCCGTCATTTAGCTCTCCTTGTCTTCCTTCGCTGCTTCTCCTTCGCCGCTTCTTTCATTCTTCCGGTTGTTCGGGCCGCGGCCCCGGTTGAGAAGGCCTTCCCCGCTGACGATCCGTGTCTCCCCACACTTCTTGCCTCTGTACGTTCACATGTGCGCTGGAAACAGCATGGACCTCGTGTAGGTGCCCTTTCCCTGCAGTTTCCTTTGAGGAGGGACCCGAATCGCTTACCTGCGGCTGCTCGATTCACCAGCGTGAATCACACCTCCGATCGTGAGCCCTTTCCCTCCCTCACCTTCTCCTTCAGGCCGCCACCGCCCCTTCCCTGTCTGATTCTGAGTCGATTGGTCCCGCCCCACCAGAGCACCCGTGGTTCACTGAGTCGGCCTCTTCCATTGATAACCCTAAGCGCAAGTGGTTCGTCTGGCGTAAAGGCACCGTGGATCCCCAGACCGGCGAGAAACTGCCGCCGAACAACTGTCAGTCTCTTCGATGCCATATCGCCGCACGCCGCGGTCACGCTTAGTTAAATGATGTCTCTGGCAAGAGAGGATCACTGACGCAGTCCCTGAGTATTCAATCTCACTTTTTCAGGGGAGTCTATCTTCCAATGAGTCCCCCTTTCTCTCTCTTGCGTCCTTTGCGGTTCCTTGGCTAATCGCGATTTTTTCGGGCTCATTTACGGGAAGCGCCTGGAAGTACGATGCGATGACCGACGAGTGGTACCTTCACCTCTTCTGCGCCGAGCAGCCCGACCTCAACTGGGAGAACGAGGAGGTTCGGCAGGCAGTGTATGTCTTTGAGTTGCCTACTCCCAATTTCGCCGACCTGCAACGAGTACGAGAGACTGATCGACGCTTTTGCCTGTCAGTTACGAGATGATGCGTTGGTGGCTCGATCGAGGCTGTGACGGCTTCCGAGTGGGTCCATGACCTCCGCCCCCAGCAAAAACGACTCTGACTGATCGCTCCTTACTCAGGTCGACGCGATCCACCTCATCTCCAAGCCCGGTTTCCACGATGCCCCTCACACTAAGGACAACCAGTACTTCCAGCCGTGCCACGACCTCATCGCCTATGGTCCCCAGCTCAAGGAATTCCTCAAGGAGATGAACGACCAGGTCCTTTCGAGTGCGTGATTATCGACGTGTGTTCATTCTTCAAACCCTTGACCTCGCCCGCCTCCGCCCATGCAGAGTACGACTGCCTCAGCGTTGGAGAGATGGCCGGAACATTTGACATCGACACACTTGCTCCTTACTGTCTCCCTGAGGAGGTTTGTCGCCTGGCACTCAGCGGCTGAATGTCTCTACATCTGACGCCGACACTTTTTCTATTTTCCAGAGAATGTTCCAAATGTTCTTCCAGTTCGAGCTCTGCTGCATGGACCTCGTCCCTGGTGAAGCGCTCTCGGTCGGCGAATGGCAGCTCTCGATGATGAAGAAGATCATTGGGCGTTGGCAGACTGGGTGCGTCGCACGCCTTGTTCTGTCTCCCCTTCCTCCGACCAAATTTTCTAACGTCACCTTCTTCCCTCTTCAGTCTCATTGAGAAGGGTGGATGGAATGCGCTCTAGTCAGTCCAGCCTGGCTCCTCTTTCCCTCTGCAGGCTTAGCCCTGACTTCTGCCTCAGCCTCGAGAATCACGACCAGGCACGCTCCATTAGCCGGTTCGCCTCGGACAAGCCCGAGTTCCGCTCGGTCTCTGGCAAGCTGCTGGCCTTGCTCCTCACGAGCCTCTGTGGCACTGTCTACGTCTATCAGGGCCAGGAACTCGGCCAGATCAATGTCTCCTCCGAATGGGCCGACAGCATCGAGGTGAGTCGCTCTCGCTGCCCGTCGTCGGGATCCCGCCTGAGACTAACGGACAGTTATCTGTCCATTCCACCCGAGCAGGAATTCCAGGATGTTAGCTCGATCAACTGGTTCAACGACAAAGTTGCCCTCCGCCGCAAGACCGAGGGCAAGGAGGACGTCGAGACAGCCGATCTAATCGATAATCTTCGCCACCGCGCACGTGACAACGCGAGGACACCCGTCCAGGTTAGTCTGAAGGAGGCTGTTGTGCGACTTTTGCCTCAGAGCTGACACTTGGCTTGCAGTGGACATCCGAAGAGAACGCTGGATTTTCGACCGGCAAACCCTGGATGAAAGTTCACTCGTGCGTCCTGTCCAAGTGCTCTGATCGCTTTCAGACCATCCTCCTAATGATAATTCCTGTCACAAACAGTGATTACAAGGAGTGGAACGCCGAGACGCTCGCCAAGGATCCCTCATCGATCCTCAATTTCTATCGCACCGCCCTCAAGACACGGAAAGAGAACCACGTCCTCGTTCGTCTCTCTTCACCCCCTCTTTTCGCGCGGTTGTCTGACCTTTGGTTCCCCCACAGATCTACGGCAACTACACGGACATCTCTGCCGGATCGGAGGAGATCTACTCCTACATTCGCGAGCACGAGGGCAAGCGTGCTCTTGTCGTCCTCAACTTTTCCGAGTCGACTGTCAAGGACTGGAAGATCGTCGATGGCAGCGAGTGGGACGCCTCCAATCTCCTGGTCTCGAACCTCAACGAGAGCGCCACTACGCCGGTTGAGGGAGGCAAAGTAACTCTGGCCCCTTATGAGGGAAGAATTTACCTTCTTGAATGAAGAGCAAAATGTGTTCCCTCTCTCTTATTTCTCCTTATTACGAGCCCTGGGTCCTGTGCGCGTGCTCTGCGCAGATGGGCGTCTAAATTGTGCCTAGATGGACTCTTGATTGACTGTCTCCATAAAGATTTCCCTTGAATTGTTCTTTGCTATCTTCACTTTTTCTCTCTTGCTACATTTTGGATTGCGGGTATACGATCGATTGTCCCTTTGGGTCGCTGTAGGTGCGGTAATCGATGGCTAGAGTCGCTTTCAGCGCCGGACGTGCACCTCGCCAAGCTAGGATTACGAAAAAGTCATACGTCTAGTTCTGCAAACTGCTGTATCTCCCCGCCTCACCTACCCAATAGTCATCATGGGTGGCAGTTGCATTTGGGGCGGCTCGTGCGCGGAGCAGGCGAGGCCTGCCGTGACGCCCTCGGTCAAAGGCGAAAGGGCGGTCCTCTCACCAGCGCTCGACCACCATCATAATGTCAACACCTTGGGACAGTTAGTTCCTGTCTCCCTCTCTCCCTTTCTGACCTTATATCCTCACTTTGGATCCCTCTGACCTCGCTGCCATTCTCCCTCATTCAATAGACCTCCGCCGCCACGCCCGGTCGCTCGAGACGGCGCTCGACTCGAAGCTGACAACTTACTCCAAGGTCGCATCATCTATCTCGCGCTCCGGCGGCGCTCGGGACGAGCTTGTAATGGAGGAGGAGGGAGAAGGAGGGTACAAGCTCGTCGAGGAGGAGGTGGAGGAGTTGATGTCCAAGGTGCATCACGCGCGAGCGAGGACATGACACGAGAGTGGCAGTCCGGCCGGTGGAGGAGGATGAAGCCAGACTCGTGGTGGGGCAAGTGATGGAGGACGATTAGGCTGACGTCAGGTTTGATCTGCAGCTAAGCTCGACAGTTGAGGACATGAGCCGGATATTAGAGGACCCGGACATGACGCCGAGCACGAGCCAGGTCAACGCCGTCCAGCGGCATCGCGAGGTCCTCGGCGACTACCGACGCGATTTTGGGCAGACAAGAGTGGGTCTCGCTTTCTTAGGTTTCCCGCTAAAGCTATCGGGTTGCTGATCTATGGCGGGCCCTCGTTGCTCTCAGACCAACGTCCAGCACGCGATCAACTCGCGTAACCTTCTCGGTTCGGTTCGCAAGGATATCAAGTCAGTCGTCTAACAGACTCTCGCCTTGAGTCAACTGGTGCATGGTCTAATCCCCGCCATTTCCTCTCTGTACTTGTGCCTGCTCTCGGTCTTTCCACTCGCAGCGCGTACAAGACGGCCCGTTCGTCAACGGCCGACGCGCTGCTGAACGAGCGGAATACTATCGACTCGTCTCACCAGATGACGGACGACATTCTCGAGTACGTGGCATACATGGATTTTGTCCCTAGAATAGCCAGCTAGCTTGCTTTCTGACGCCCCGGGCCCTCTCCTCATATCTTGGCAGGCAAGCCTACGCGACGCGCGCCGACTTTTCTTCGCAGCGCTCATCGCTTCAAGGCATCAATGCCCGCATGGGCTCGACACTAAGTGTGTATCCCCTCCTTCATCGACTGAGGATCAACTCTGGGTTTGCGCTGATCAGCTGCCTCCTCTAGACACACTCCCTGGGATGAACACCCTCCTCGGCCTCATCCAGTCGAGACGGCGACGCGACAACGTCATCATGGGCTGCATCATTGGCACACTCGTAGTCGGACTTTTGACCTATGTCTCGTGAGCCAAGGATACAGGAGGGCTGGAGATTGGACGAAGCAGGCGGATAAGGGCAGGAGCGGTAGTACGGCACGACAAGTCTCAATTGTAATGACATGGACGATGATTCGAAGTCTGCTGTTCTCATACCACATCCCATCAGACACTGGACGCTGGTCGATCAGAAAGAGCCACCCCTTTGGTGGCCAAGAGCGCGACCGGTTGTCAAGGCGCGTCGACGTCACACGCGAACTTGAGTCCTTCCCCTTATTTCCTCCTCCGCGTCCAACGATCATCAACCCCACAGTGGTCCCCTCTCCATGTCGTTCAAGATCACCAACCCGAACGCTCCTGGTGGCAACGGCTTCAAGGTCCCTCACCAGCCGGCCCGCCAGTCAGCCCTCGCGTCGGCCCACGCCCGCGGCCGGGGGTTTATCGCGAACGACGACTCGGACTCGGACGACAACGCCGCCGACCATGCCAAGGGCGTAGAAGAGGAAGAGGAAATCGGATGGGATCTTGACACCAAGGGTAACGCGTACGTCAGCTTTTCTCTCTTCTCTCATGCTGGACAGTGTGATCGTGTGGGCTCGCATCTGACTCGACTTGTCTCCACCGCTACCTCTCGCCGCCACCACCATAGGAAGTACCGCGAGACCAAGCCCAAGGCTGCCCCCTTGACGATCGCTCCGCTCGCCAACAAGGATTGGAAGAACTCCTCGCGGGCGACCAAGACGCAAGTCGCCACCGTCCCCTCTCGTGCGGCGTCTTCCTCACGCTACCTCCCACCGGGCGCCGAGCAGGCTCTTTCCACCGAGCCGATAGTTACCCGCGAGGTCAACGATGGAGACGACCTCAACTCGGGTGGTCTTATTCTCAGCGGTCGGAAGAAAGATCAAGCTTCTGCTGCTGTTTCTGCTGAGCCGATGGAGGACACCGGCGAGGACGCGACGGCAGGAAAGGCTGCTGCTGCTGAACGGACATCGTTGACACTGGAGCAGCGGGCGATGAAGGCGCTGCTTGCTGGGGACGCGGACGAGCCCGAGGAGGAGATTGAAGCCATCCAGAGCATGGAGAACAAGCGGCAGGTACCAATCTCGGAGGAGGAGGCCTTCCGGCGCGACGTTGAGACTCGACCAGAGGGGGTACGTCAGGGTCCGGAGCCAATGCGACTCCACACTTGGGTCACCACATCACCGTCGGCTGACAATTTTCTCCCACCGTCTCAGCCTTCGATGGAGGACTACCAGCGCATTCCCGTCGCCTCATTCGGCCTCGCTCTCCTCAAGGGAATGGGCTGGAAAGAGGGCACCGCTGCCTCGCGCACGCGCAAGGGACTCGAGCAGCCCTACGTCCCCACGGCTCGGCCTAGCTTACTTGGAATAGGGGCGAAGGAGCGGGCACCCGTTGAGCTCGGCAAGGGAGAGAAGAAGAAGAAGGATTGGAAGATTCGTGAGGAAGCGAGGAAGTACGTTCCCGTCCTCAAGGTCCAGAGGGAGGTGAGTAAAGCGGTTCATTCGGTCGACTTGGCAGCGGGTCAGCGGATGCTGATGTCTTGCTGTCTTTACCATCAGTCGTCATCCTCCGCATCCTCGGCGGTCGCTACCCCTCCGGGATCGTCCTTCAGGCGGCCTCGGTCGAGCTCAAGCTCGCCTCCCCCAAGGCGACGCGATGACGATCGGTCGTCCTCTTCGCGGCGGGATCGGTCTCGCTCGAGAGATAGAGATCGTGACTACGATCGTGACCGCGACCGCGACCACCGGCGAGACGACCGGGATTGGGACAACAGGGACAGGGAAAACCGCGCCGGGAGAGAGAGCGGGAGGAGCAGCCGACCAAGGGACGACCGTGATAGGGATGATCGTAGGAGCAGGGACGACCGGGGCCGAGATGGACGGAATAGTAGCAGGGGGGAGGGCTACGATGACGACGACCGGCGGGACAGGCGTCGGTATGGGGACGACGGTGACCGAGACCGAGATAGGGACAGGGTGCGGCGGAATGAGAGGGAGTCAGACCGGCGTCGCTGATGTTTTGTCCGCCGCGGGAGAATGTAAAATGTGTCTGTATTAAGTCTTCTGTGTGGCATGTTGAGATTTGAGATTCAGGCTCATTGTTGTCCGAGGTCGAGCGCTGGAAGGAAGTCACCGTCACGCGCTAGCGACGCTTATTCTTCTTCGTTTTACTCAGACCGAGCAATCAGCTGTCCATTTTTCTGCTATTGAGCCCTCGTGCTCGAGCCGCTCAAGGAGGGGGCGCGAAGTCAAATTAGTATCACGCGCAGAAAGATCCGAGCCGTAGGAGATGGGGGCGGAGCTAAAAGTCGATTCCTTCATCTCACCTTCCCTCGAAGAAGAAAAGAATTCCCTCTCTTTCGCTTCAACACCCATTTCCTTCCTACGGTCTCCCTACCGTCAACATGGACTCACCGCGACCAAACTTTGTCCCTTCAAGAATCTCGCTCCTTGCCGCACTCCCCCTCGAGATCCTCCTCGACGTACTCGACCTCCTTGATCGCCCTTCCCTCCAAGCTCTTTCTCTCGTCAGCCAAGCTCTCCAAGAGGTCTGCTGTAATATTCTCTTTGAAACGCTCTACCTTGGGCTCGATGAAGTACGATGGAACACGCTCGCAAATATTAGTCAACATGCCAGACTGAGGCGGGCTGTTAAGTGCGTCACAACTCACGAGCATTTCGATCTGGGGAAACACTGACCCTCCCTCTCTCCAGGCGCATCATCATCAACGAGACACCTCTCCGTGGGCCGCTCCCCTGTGAGACGTACGGTTTCTTGTCGGGACTCGGGGCCGCTTCGTCGCTCGATCGACTCGTCGCCTCGCATCTCTCTCCGCTCATGGCCTCCACAGCCTTCCCCAACCTTCTCGAGTTCGACCTGCACATCGCTTCCCCCTTAATCGCCTTCACCAACATCCCTCACCTACTACCTATCCGTACGATCTCTATCGCTTGCCTCGATGGGGACCCTTCCTCGCTCTTCCCCTCGGCGTTCTTGGACGCCCTCCCGTGTGTTCGGCGTCTCGTCCTAGCCCAGACCAAGCGCATCGAGCCCAAGCTTAGACGGATCGGACCAGTGCTCGGGGATGGGACTGGCAGACGGGCTCTCGTTCCCTGGTGGCCACCAATCCCAGCGCTGACTACGACTCAGGCACGCGGCGCAGCATGCGCCAATGTGGCGGCACTCGGTCGACTTGTCTCCCGCTCGGGAGAGACACTTGAGGCCATCATCATCGAAGGAGATCTGTGTGTTCATCCAGCCAGCCGACTCATATTTGGCACCAAGCTTGCCTCAACTGCCACACCACTCCATCGACTTCCGTGATTGACAACGCGCGCCGCACATTCTCACTCCTGGAGTTTGTCCGATGAGATTCGAGAAATCGATAAGGGCGGATCCAGGGTGGCGTGAGCGAATGTCCTGACGCCCGACAATCATCCCGATCTAACACGCCCATATCCTGACGTCTTTCTCTCTTGTTTTATTGCACAGAATTTGGGATTGGAAAGCTCGGGCGGTTGACGTCAGGTTCGGACTTTTAATGTGTGTCGGTTTTGCTCCTTCCCAGCATTCCCTCAGTCAACGATGACCATCGTCTAGCTTCTCCTGGAGTTCTCTTTCAGCTCGGGCTGCGTTGTCTGGGATCTTCTCCCACCTCGCGGAGTGCAAGGACAACGTAACCATGGAGAACTCGGTATCCTCTTCGAGAATGGCGCTCATGAATGGTTGCAGTCTTCCCACAATCGCACACTTGGAAAAGCACCCACTGAAGACGAGCGCTGCTCGGCTGCCCTTGTAGATAAATCCGTTTGCGAGTTTGTTCAGCGCAGCAAGAGCTTCCTTTTTTGCGTAACATAAAGAGGGAACCTCAACCACGATGACTATAGATACAGCTTTTTCTAACTAGACTCGCTGAGGAGGAGGGCATGAAAGTCTCCGTTAGCACACAGGGCGGCAGACCGATTAGCTTCTCGAAGCAGACATACCCCTCTAAAACGCAGGTTGCCTCTCAATCTACAAAACTCTCTCCTGGTCAAAGTTCTCCACCTGCCCAAGCAAACGCCAGGAACCCAAGCGACCACGGCGCGACGCCGATCAACTTGAACCCGACCCGTCGCCAGACGGAGCCTCCGCCGCCGATCTTATGCATTCCACCTGCCTGGGGACCGAAAAAGTATACTGGGCCTCGAGCCTTGTACGTCTTGATGATGAGCTGTTCTCCAAACCCCGAGGTCAGCGAGGAGCGCGGTACATGGGGGAGGAGGATATTCCGACGGACCGGAACTGCTGGCAGTGGCCCCGTCCCAAGCGCCGCCGTCCGGTACTTGGGATTCCGCCTCCCCGGGTGGAGAGGATGTCGGAGGTGAGAGAGGATGTAACCCCTCGCGATCTGGCGGTTTTCTGGGAGGGCGGAGGCCGAGGGAGACAGGTGGTGTGGGGAGCGCAGAAGGTGAAGGACGGCGTCGAAGGGGCGAGAGGAGAGAGCGAAGCTTTGAGAGTTGGGTGCGATGAGCGTCAGTGAGGAAGTGTAAAGGCGAGGTACAGGATCAGGGAGTACGCACAGCGTGCCAGCTAGACATCCTCCCAAGATAAGAATAATCGCCTGCCCTGTCCTCGCGAGCCGGGTACCTCGCATACCCAAGCCACCTTCCTTGTCGTCCTCCCCGTCGTCGCCAAGGGACTCTAGCCCGAACCACGCGGCGGCACGCGGAGCGCTCGCGGTGGCTGTCCAGGCGAGGGTCGCGGATGAGGTGGATAAGGCATGGTCTTCGAGTGCTCGTCGGACTCGAAGGGCAAGTCTCCGCGAGGCATCGAAGGTAGCAAAAAAGAGGGCGTAGCCTGAGATAAGAGGGCGAAGGGTCGACAGATCAATGCATGATCCGGCGCAACTGAGAAAGAAGAGAGTACGAACCAACACCGTCCTTCGCAGCACCCCACCGCCAGCCTTCAAACCCGAGCTTCCCGAGCTTCCCCCAGCCACTCGAGCTAGATCCTCCTCCCGCACCCGACGCTGACATTGAGTACGAGGAAAGACCCATGCCAGAGCCACGGAGTTCCTTGAGCCACGCAAGGGTGTCCCTCCGAGCCTTGGCACTGCCTGCCAGCCGGGGGGTGGAGGTGGTGCTATGAGCTCCGGTCTTGGAGTTTAAGGATGACGACGACGACGATGAGCCTTTGGACGTCAACGGCGGCGAGGTCGCTGTGGCGCCGCTCGCGGGCTTCCCCGAGATGACGCGGGAAAGACTTCGAACAAGTTTTTCAATGGGGAGAGCGAGCGTCGACTGAGCGACCCCCGCTCCGGCACCAGCGACCGCAGCTAGTAGGGTTGGGTGCGCCGACTGATGGTGATGGTGGTCTGGGAGGTCAGGGGAAGGGGGAGGAGGGGCGAAAAAGGCGACTTGGTGAGTGAAGAGGGAGGAGAGGAGCGAATGTGTTGTAAACAAGAGGGTGGTGAGTGCTGTATTGAGCACGAGTGGTGGGACGAGCGGGAGGACCAGGGACCAGGGCTGGAAGCAAGGCAAAAAGGGAAGGTTGGAGGAGTCGACGCGTCGTAGCGGCGCGTCGTGCATTCGAGTTCGAAGTCGTCAGCTTGTTGGCATCAAAGCGAACAACACAGCGTATCTTTGAGGAGATAGCAACTATCAACGTACCCCGTACTCCCTGACGAGGCCCAGCAGTCCACCTGGCGTCAGGCTTCGACCATCGCGCTGGGCGAGCGCGCTTAGAAAGGCGGTTGAAGACACCTTGGATGGGCGGAAGAGGCGCGCTGGCCGCTTGAGCATCATCCCGACGAGGAAGAGGATGGTTCTGAAGATGTATCGACTTAGTAACGGACTGAGGGAGATTGGGCCAACAAAAGCACAGCTCACCGAGAGAAGGAAGCAAGAAAGGTGGACGCTGGCGTCGTCGGTGCCGTCGCTGGAGCAGCCGTTGATAAGCTTGCCGATCCGGAGAGAGCCAGAGCAGACTCAGACGATGAATCGTTGAGGTGAGAAGTGACATCTCTGGGGCTTTTGGCGACGATGAGAACACGAGTGGGAGTCGACGACTGGCTTGACGCGTTCTTGTTGCCTCCAGCGTCGTCCGCCACGTTCGCGCCGCCGGCGGGCATGGATGATCCAAGGAGGCTGGCGGAGCAACGGGATAGAGCGTTGCCGAGCTAGAGCCAAGGAGAAAGGCGTGTGGCCGTTCAAAGAATGACTCGTGGGCAAAGAGTCGACGAGCACGAGAGCCAAGATGCGCCCGGACCTTAGTCCACTCCCTCCCTGAGGCAAACCATGCAGGATTGTCATTTTAGACAAACGAGGTATTTTTTTCGCCTTATAATGTGTACTCGTATCCAAATTGAGCTCACGCGATCGGGGGGAAACATTCCAAACGAGTCGGCCGGCTGCATGACATCAATTCCGGTGCGCGAAGTTGAAAACTCAAGCTGCGATGGGCCGCTGGAGTGGTCCCCCAAGCGACTGCTGCGAGCCATGCGCGAGTAGCGGACGTCAAACGGGACGATATCCCCCAAAATACGCGCGATTACTGAGCAGGGCTTCGGGCGAATTTCAGCGATGAGGGCTCAGAGGATTGCGTTGGATTGGACGTAGCCGTGTTGATCGTCAGCGACCAGCAGGCTCGCAGTGTACTCCGGTAGAAGAAGATGAAGCAGCTCGAGAAGCTGCAATACCATTAGGGGTATCTTGTCCAGTTCGCGGCGAACGGTGATGCTGATGTGATGAAGGATGGAGAGAGGTTTCGGAAGGCGCACACAACCGCGAGAAAGTCGTCGTCATTCATAGCAAGATCTCCCAGCCTCATTGGGAGGCGGGAGGGGCACGGATCGCCATTGCACTGAGCAGGTACGACGGGGCGCTTTCAGCGTCGCTTCCGACTTGAAAGCAACGATAACTGGAGGATGAAGACTTGGAAGAACACTAAAAACCGAGCATTGAGAGGCGTTCTTGATGATGGCCTGCCCGAAGAGAGATTGACGACGAGCCAAGGCCTGGAAAGATTTGGTCTCGGAGTAAGACCGCGGGATAGAACGTGGCAGGCGCTTTCTCTGCTGCATTTGGTCAGCAATAATTTGAGGAGAAACCAGACAATCAACTAAAATACTCACACCCCAGAGCAGCCTGCAGACCAACTCAATGTTGCGGATCGTGTCGCGCGACACCCGCACGGTCACACCGAGGCATCGTCATCATGTTCCTCGAACACGAACAACTGACAGAAATGTTGTGTACTTCGAAAGTAGCGGCCTAGAAACGCACAGGATCCGTAATTTATGGAACCGAGTAGAATTTCCGCCAGATCTTCGCCGAGAAAGATGAGAAACGGGAGTTCGCCAACACCGAACGGATGCGGGTGGCATGAACTCGAAGCACTGATGTCGATGCTGGAGCAGGACAATGCCGACAAGAAGCAATCACAAAAGAATCAAAACGCGTATTCCTGTATGCTGCGAATTTAGGAGTATCTTCTGATGCTTACATCTGGAGATGGCCCTGAGAGAGCTCAGAGGTGGAAGTGGTCCGCCGGCGCGGGGGAGGAGGACTGAGCAGACGAGGGAAGCGCCGAATGGCGAGGCGAAACGAAGCGAGAAAGCCAGTTGGTTGGCCTTGAGTTCAGGAGAGGGAGGCAGTCACGGATCCATTATTCTCTTCAGATGAAACCGGAACATCTCGGAATAGGGACGATACAGCGTAGGATTCAGGACGGAGCGAACGCCAATGGCCGCGGTTTCAAAGGGTCTGCAGGTGGGGGGTGTTGAACGTTGAAGAGAGGCCGCCCCTGGTGGCTGACAACAGTGGACGCGAATAATGGAACATGGAGCGAAGATGGACCCCGGTCAGGAGGGAGCGGCTCGAAGAGGACTGCCGTTGGGAGGATGACAGAGGCCAAGCTCTCGTATGCGACGTCGCACGCGTCCAAGTCTCGTTAACGAAGATCGACGGCCCAGCGGCTCACAGTCCAAGCCCAGACCTGGCCCTAGGTGTCATGTTGTAAGCGACCAAAGGCCCCGCGCCTGGCGACAGTGAGCAGCGAGTCGAGATGCCGCCGCTTTGACGACAAGCCGAATGGCCGAGGACGCGCCGCTGAGACGACGTGTCAGCCCAAACGCGCCTCGCCCCGCTTGCACTCCCCAACCACCACCTTACCTCCCTGCCCCCGAGGGCCTGCCAGCCATGCCCCCAGCGTCTCACACCCCCACGAGCACGATGGACCTCCCGACGAGCCACCTCGTGCTTGCCTCCATCATTCAGGTCACCGCCGCCATGCGCAAGAACTCGCGCTGGGCCAACGCCTCAGCCTACACTTCCGCTGCCCACTCGAGCCATCACTCACGCACCTCCCTCCTTGACCGTTCTGCAAACGAGTACGGCCCGCCAGGCAGCGACCGTGCCCGCGTCCTCGGCCAGGAGGAGCTCATGGCCGGCTTCGTCGAGCTGCGGCGTCGGGTCCAAGAGTCTGAGGGTGCGTGTCGTCGTGTCTCGCCGTGTGGCTTCCTTCTCTTCCAGCCTATGTCTCGCCGCTCGTCTGTCTCTCTGGCTGAGGTTTCCATATCGATTCTCCACCTTCTTCTCTCTTCCCCCGGACCTCGTCACGATAGACCTGCCCCCGCTGGCGATCCTCGTCGCGCCATTCCTCTCCCTCATCCGGTCGCCCTTGACTACGGGCCCCATCACCTCGCACGCTCTCACCGCCCTCCTTTCGCTGCTCCAAATCTTCCCTCCCGCCTCCTCAATCGATGAGCAGTCATCGCAGGATCTCATCAGCGCACTCTCCGAAATCTCGTCGGCCGTGACATCGTGCAAGTTCGAGGCGAGCGACTCGCAGGGCGACGAGGTTGTCCTTCTTAAGATGCTCGGTGTCATCGGCGTCGTCGTCGACCGCTACGGCGGAGGAGGCGCAGGTTCCGTCTTTCTCGGCGACAAGGAAGTCTGCGAGATGCTTGAAACGGGTCTTGGCATGTGCTGCCAGATGCGGCTTAGTGGTGAGCCGCGTTCCTTCCTGACGTGCGACGCGCCCTTGCGACTGGCCATCTTCTGACCAATGACACCCTCCTTTCTCTCGCTCTCCAGAGCTCCTCCGCCGCACGGCTGAGACGACCGTCCAGGCCATGGTCCGCACCGTCTTCAATCACCTTAAGACACTCAAGCCGCCGCCGGAGGAGCCGGCTACCGCAGCGCTCGACGCGACCGAGCCTGCCGTCGCGCATATGGACCCAGCGGGTGTAACTCTCGGCGGTGTCGAAAGCGAGACACCCAAGGCTGAGGAGAAACAGCTCGAGGCTATTGAAGGGGAGAAGGGTTCGTGTGCATCTTCATCTCCCTCATCATTGATGGTTACTGACAGGCGTTCGTTTACTCACACCTCAAGAGCCCAAGACCAATGATGCCGATGCTGAGACGGCTGCTCTCCCCCCTCCCTCCTCGCCGCCTCCCTTCACCCCTTATGGTGGCCCGACGGCGACCGAGCTTATTCGCGTCCTTATCACACTCCTGAACCCCTCGGATCAGCAGCACACCGACTCGATGCGGCTTGCCGCGCTCGGTATCCTCAACTGCGCCCTCGAGGTCGCTGGCACCCACGTCGGCAAGTGGGGCGAGATGCGGGCGCTCCTTTCAGACGAGGGATGCAAATACCTCTTCCAGCTCACTCGATCCGATTCGCCCAACCTGCTCGCGTCAAGTCTCCGAACGGTTTCGACGCTGTTTGCCACGATGCGCGAGCAACTTAAGCCGCAGCTCGAACTCTTTCTTATCTACCTCATCGATCGGCTCACTCCTCCGCCGAGCGCGCTTCGCCCTTCACGTAAGGGGTCCTCGGCCGCCCCGGGCAGCTCATCGAGCTCTGCTCCGGGAGGAGGAGCAGGAGGAGGTGACGTTGAGCCCTCGCTTTCGAGGCATGCGCTTGCTCTCGTCGGTGCTGGTCCCCCCGCTGAGACGCGCGATCTCTTGCTCGAGGCGCTTGCTCACCTTGCTCGTGGACCGACTTTCCTCGCGGATTTGTGGGCGAACTATGACTGCGATATGGAGCGCGAGGATCTCTTTGAGCGGACCGTCGAGTTCTTGACGCGGGTGAGTCTTGGACGGCGCGATCAGTGGTGCACGGAGAGAGAAGAGGACTGATGGACTGACTGCCTGACCTGCTTCTCCTCCCTAAGAGCGTCTACCCGCACCAACCGGGAGGGCCCAGTAATGGCCAACACATCGATGGTCAGACGGACGCCCAGGCCATCTGCCTGCACATCCTCCTCGCCTCAGTCAACAGCATGGCCGAGCGTATTGAGAAGCCCTCCCTCTCGCCCGCGTGGCCCTCGACGCACCCTTCACCCAACGCGCTAGCCGTCACCAAGGAGCGGAAGCGAATCCTTCTGGCGGGAGCGGCGCACTTCAACCAGAAGCCCAAGCTTGGACTCGCTTATCTCGAGGAGCATGGTCTACTCCCTTCAGAGCCGGGGCCAGAGAGGAGCGAGGCGATCGCGCGGATGCTGAGGACAAGCCCGAAGCTCGACAAGCGGCTCCTCGGCGACTACCTCAGTCGGCCGGCAAACGCTGAGATTTTGACGGCGTTCATGAAAATGTTCCACTTCAAGGATGTGAGTGGGAGGACGGGGCAACGCCAGGTTGATCGTGACTGATACTTCTTCGGCCGCTCCGCGCAGCAACCCGTCGCCGAGGCGATGCGCGATCTCCTCGAGGCTTTCCGCCTCCCTGGAGAGTCGCAGCAGATCTCGCAGATCACCGAGACGTTTGCCGAGATCTACTTTGCCTCGGGCCCCGCCGAGATCAAGACGCAGGATGCCGTCTACGTCCTCGCATACTCCATCATTATGCTCAACACGGATCTTTACAACCCGCAGAACCGCGCCCGCAGGATGACATTCGAGGACTATCGCCGCAACCTCCGGGGCGTCAATGACAACGCCGACTTCTCCGACTCTTTTCTCCAAAACATCTATGACTCAATCAAGCGCCGGGAGATTATCCTGCCTGAGGAGCACACGGGCCAATTCGGCTTCGACTATGCCTGGAAAGAGCTTCTCGCTCGCGCTCCCAAGGCTGGACCGATGCTCGTTTGCGACACAAACGCGTTCGACAAGGACATGTTTGCCGTCGTCTCGAAGCAGGTCGTCTCGGCGATCGCCTACGCGTGAGTTGCCTCTCTCGCCCATTTGGAGCGGCGTTAACTGGTTGGCTCCTCTCTCAGATTTACCTCGTTCAACGAGGACTACGCCATCCAGCGCGCCATCACGGGTTTCCGGCAGTGCGCAACTCTCGCCGGCCGGTTCAAGCTCCCGGAGGTCTTTGACCACATCGTCATGGCGCTCTCCCAAAGTCCGTCCCCCGGCTCTAGCGCTCTTTTAAGACGTTTTGTACTGACCTCGCGCCCTCTAGCTACTGGACTGCTCGATGACCGGGATCCCTCACGCTCCTCGCTTAACAATCCCGTGGTTGAGGTCGAGGGTCAGGCGCTCACTGTCTCGGCGCTCTCCGTCCGGTTCGGCCTCAACTTTAAGAGCCAGCTCGCCGCTGTCGTCCTTTTCACCATCGCCAACGGCAACGGCGATTCAATTCGCGAAGGATGGTCTCAGATCTTTGAGATGTACCAGACGCTCTTCTTGCACTCGCTCCTCCCGCAGGCGATGCTCCAGACGGAGGACTTCCTCGGTGGAACCTCGACGATCCCGCTCCAGGTCGCCCCGCCCGCCAACACCCGGGAGGACTCGACCCGTCGATCAGACTCGGGGCTCCTCTCGACACTATCGTCGTACCTCCTCAGCCCATACGGCTCGAGCACGGATCAACTGAGCAACGTTCCAAAATGCACCGACGACGAGATCGAGGCGACGCTCTCGACCGTCGACTGCCTCGGCTCGTGCCGGTTTGAGGAGCTTTATAGCCAAGTGGTGTACGTCAAGGAGCTTTTCAATTGCCCTCCCTATCTCTACACCTTGATCTGATCGAGTTTACTTTCTTCCAGCGGCCTCGATCTCGACTCCCTTCTCTCCGCCGTTCGCGCCCTCAAAGACCTCGCCGACGCCCGCGTGTCGGCACCACGCGAGTCGCCGCACCAGCGCCAGCCCAGCGGCCGCAATGGCACCGCCGGGCGGGATTCGCCAGCTCCGAGTGGAAACAGCCGCGAAGTCGTCCTGCTTTACGACCCGGCATCAGTATTCCTCCTCGAGATGCTCGTCAGTATCGCGAGCCGGGCGAAGGAGCACGTCACTGAGACATGGTCAGTTCCTCTTGCTCTCTCGTTCGAGCGAGATTTGCATTCTAACTGTCTCATGCGGTACGCAGGCCTATCGTCTTTGAGCATCTCTCGCTTCTCCTCTCCTCGGCGGGTTCGTTCAGCATCCTCCTCATCGAGCGCGCTGTCGTCGGTCTCCTTCGCCTCTGTGTTGTCATCTCGACCGAGGTCAGTCGCTCTATTTCTCCCTTAGGTCATCTATCGTCCCTCTGTTGAACTTTTTGTGCCTCCATAGCCCTCGCTGAGAGACCAGCTATATGTCGCGCTCGACCTTCTCCGAAGTCTCCCGCCTCCCGTCATCCAGTCCGTCTCGGAGCAGCTCATGGGCGGTGTCGCCTGGATCCTTGAGCAGGATTCCGGGCTCATTAAATCCCAGACCGAGTGGAGCCTAGTCCTTGTCCTCGTCCGAGCCGCCATCTCGCACCCGGAAGCTTCTAAGGTCGCCCTTGCGCTTATCGAGCGTATCCTTGCTGGCGAGCTCGGTCGTGGGCTCACCGCCGATAACTTCGCGGGCATTGTCGCAATCCTTGGGGACTTCGCTGGCTACGGTGGGGTGTCGACGGCCGCGAGGCAGCAGAGGGGTCGCAAGACGAGCAGCACTGGGACCGAAGCTCTGTGAGTTGGCCACTGGTTTCAGACTGATCTCACAACGACAAGGACTGACGCGTGCTTCTGCTTGATTCATTTTCACAGGGAGCCTGCCGTGGAGCGCGCTCTCCGAGCGCTCGATGCTCTTTACGAGCTCCGGACGCCCGCGGCTGCTATCCAGGCCGCCTCTCCTCTTTCTCCCGCTGAGGGTCCGTCGAGCATTGCTGGCTAAACGTTCTTCTTGTTCACTCAGGACTGACATGGCATATCCACTCGCCTTTTCCAGTCTCGCGTCTCTACTGGCTGCCACCTCTCCGCGCGCTCGGCGCTCAGCTCTCGAGCGCCTCGCGCGACATCCGCCAGCGGGCCCTCTTGCACCTTCAGCGGTCCCTCCCTGGCCCTACGCCTATCCCGTCCGAATCCCTTTGCCTCGTCTTCGACGCCGTCCTCTTCCCGACTATCGACGAGCTCCTCCGACCCCAGACCTTCCTCCTCGACCCTCAGGGCATGGAGGAGACCCGGCTGAGGGCATGCGCGCTCACGTGCCGCGTCTTCTTGGTCTACTTGAGCGACAAGACGTCGGGTGACGAGGTCATGGAGCTCTGGATGGCCATCGTCGACTGTCTCGATCGACTGATGAACAGTGGCAAGCCGGATCAGCTGGTGAGTCCAGGGCTGTCTAATATATCTCCTCTTTGCGCCGAGACTTATCGTTCTCCTTTCCTGTCACGCTCGCTTCAGTACGAAGCCGTCCCGGAGTCTCTCAAGAGTGCATTCTCCCGGCTCCCTCTTTCCCGTTATCCCTCGATGTTGATTCTTCCTTCCTCCCCTCCCCCCCAACTCCAATTCCAGACCTTCTCCTCGTCCTTCACTCAACCTCCATCCTCCTCCCTCCCATCACGCCCGACCCCCGAACCGAAGAGCAGCTTCGCTTCTGGTCAGCGACGTTCACCCGGATCGAACGCTTTCTCCCGACGTTCCTCGAGGGTCTTTTCCCCCCGGAGCCGACGCCCTCCGCGCCTGAGGAGGTGGCTGCCGCTGTAGCGCCCGTCGTCGTTGAGAGGGAGGAGGGGCAGACTCCGAGGGAGCCTTTGGCTTAGATGTCCCTTTTATTTGATGACTTGCTTACGACCGGGCGCGAGAGACAGGGAGCGAGCGCAACGGCGAGAGAAGAGTCTTGAGTTGGCGAGTGTACAAGTTCGGCGAGCAGGCGCGCTGACGTGGCTCTTTTTCATTATTTCGCTTGTGCCCTGTTCCTCCCCGAGGTGGAGCAAGCGATCGACCTTTCAGAGCAACGCAAAGAAGAAACCGATAACCATATCGCAATGAAAGGAAAGACAAGCCAGAAAGAAACTAACAGGAGACCCCAGCCGGTACGACTCGTCGTCCAAACAAGCGCGTGTGACGGCAATCCAGGACACAAGGAGAACGACGACATAGTGGCCAAAGGACACGAGGCACCGACGTTCGAGGGGTGTAATTTTAAAGAGGCAGGACACGATAGGGACAAGAACTGAAACAGGGACGAGACGAAACGAGGCAAGAGAATGAATGGAACGGACGAACAGACTGAGCTAAGGGATGAGAGGCGAAACGACAGTAGAAAAGAGACCAAGCTATATATGGTGAGGGAAGGAGGGAGGAAGAGGAAAATAAAGAGGGAGGAAATGAAAAAAGACAAGGAAGAAGGGCGAAAGGCAGATTGGGGAGATTAAGATGTCCCGCAGTCGAGAAGATCGTCCATACTTGAGAGAGAGCCTCGTTGAGGCCAAGGGTTTAGAATACCTGAGAAAAAGGTTATCGCAAGGGAAGCCAAGTCTCCTTAAGTTGGCCACTGCGAGGACGGGCGAATGGAAAAGAAGGTCAGTGAGTCGGCGACAAAGAGCGAATATGGACGTCATACGCACAGAGCTGGGTCCGAAACCAGTCTCCGGAACAGGGCGGAAAGTTTCATTTCCTTTGAAGTCGAGAGCTAGTTAGAAAAGTCAAAGTCAGTGCCAGACGATAGAAAGGCAAGAGAGGCGCGCTCACTCTTGTCATTGATGGTGTTGCCAATCCAGTCCAGGAAGATTGTACCAGACTTGGGCAAGACCAGGGTGACGAAGATGAAGATGATGCTGAGACACGTTCCTGCATCAAGTGCGGCACTACCAACATAGTTGTACTACAATAGTCGAAGACATTGAAGTTAGAGGGAGCATAGCTAGCTGAAAATGAAGATGGCAGTCTCACCTTAGACCAGGTGTCGAAGTACTTCCGGCGGAGAACGTATTCTGCGCGGTACGGCTGTGTCAATAGCACGCGAGGAACGAGTTGCAAGGAATGATTCACGCACGAGTGATGAACCCGACAAGAAAGAAAGACGTGTATACTAGGGCTGGTGTCCCTGGAAGATATGAGCTGCCACAAAGGATGATGATAAAGTTGATCTTCCGTGTCCAACTGCGCGGATACTGTTCGGAACAGCCTGTCAGAACTTCTCCGTAGGACGATGCCGGACGGAACAAACCTTCTTCATGAGAAGCCAGCTGGCGACCGGAAGGAATGCGCCGATGAGGAAAGCCCACAGGGCTGGGTGATAAAGCGCCAAAGGTCCCCATTGACGTTCAGGTCCGATAAGACTCCTAGAGAAAAACAGGGCAGTGAGGACGTAGTCAAGAAGATGAAGAGCATATACGACCAACCAGAGGACAGAGGCGGTGAAGAAAGTGTTGAGGGTCGGGCAAGTGAGTTGTTTGGGATCGTCCGGAGTACATATTGTCTGAGATTTAAAGAGCAGGACCTTGACACCGGCCTGTGAGAGACACATGACCGATGTGCCAACGACTTGGACTGTGTGTTCGAGAACAGCAGCGGTTAGAGCTGGAAAAGTCAGCCGAATTGGAGAGAACACAAACTAAGGAACGTGTGACGAGGCGAAATCTTTATGTAGTGGCCCAACTTCATATTCTGCGAACCAGGAAGAGCAGCTCAACAGACATTCAGGCACGGGAGAAGACCAGCATCTGGCGCTCCTACCTGGCTGAAGCGTGTGCTCATGAGTAGTGTCTGGACCGAGACACCCTTAGAAATCTATGCAGCCAGGATCAACGTTACTAGAAGTCAGAAAAGGTACAAAAGTGAAAAGATTGAAAAGCTGCGCCTCACCATTCCAGGGATGGGCATGCCAGGAAAGAGATACCCGGTAGTGATTTGAGAAACGACGTTGGTGAGACTCGGCTGAAGATAGGTGGATAGAAGAAAATTTCAGTCTGGCACCAGGTTGTTCGAGTGCGCAACAGAACTGACAGAGAAACCAGTCATTGCAAACACATATCCGGAAGGCACTGAGTAGACAGCAGATATGATAATGGCAAGGAGCAAACCCCAGACAGGGAACTTTGTGTCATAGATCTGGAGACCTTTCGGATCAGCGGTAGAAAGGTCGAGCGGGCTCCACAGACCAAGACAACGAACCTGGACGGCGCAAACGCCGAGAACAAAGCAAATGACGAAAAGAACACCGTACCACCTGAGAAAGTACGAGGGGAGGGTGAGCGACCGACGACACGCACTTGGGGTCGCGATGAGACTCACCATCTCGGGACTGTAGGGTATTTCTTCATCATGCGCGCATGAATGTCCTCCTTCTCCAATTGGCGCCCCCGTATAGCAGCCCAGATCGGTGCGCGGTAGTAAAGGGCCATGTGGACTATGGCGGTTGTTGCGACGGCGATGCTGCAAAAGTACATGGCGACGAAGGAGCCCGAGAGATAGAGCGGCGAGTAGTTGGCGTAGGCCTTTACATCGAGCGTGGTCTGAGCGGTGAGGATCGAGGTGTAGTTGTAGGGCAGGCCGAAGCGATCGAAGGCTTGCGAGGTCATAATGGGAAGATACGCGAAGTTCCAGGACTGTGCATACAGATATCTAATGTCAGCACAGCTTCCAACGGCCTCTAAAGATGCATCTGAAGGCGGGATACTCACATTCGAGTAGTACATGGCGGGGAGGATGACCCAGAAGCTCACGACAAACCCGGCAAGCAAGTTGGCCTGTGCCCACCAAGGGATCATGAGCGGCGATGCAAAACCAGAGATGACGCTCCAGTCAAAGCTGAGAATATTCATGCCGAGGCCGGAGACGGAGCCGAAGAGCTGGTTGACAACGATATTGTCTGTTGGAGGGCGAAGGTCAGCGTGACACGAGAATCCTTGACGGACTGCCACAAGACGCACTCGGCGCGGCCCAACAGACAAAGGTGAAGTAGGCAAGACACTGCACGAGGAAGCCTGTAGAGTAAGTCAGTGAAGCTGGTCTAGGGAGGGACAACTGATGATTACAACGGACCAGGCACGAAGTACCAGATGAACGCGCCAGCGGTGACCCATTCAAGGAATTTGAGCCTCGACATTCGGCCATCCTCCCCATCAACCTCGGAATGAAGCGCATTAAGGGTCGTGCAGAAAATGAGATTTTGCGGCCACAGAAGGGAGGGAGGCGCAATCTTGAGTCGCAATGCAGCAGAGCCCTTAAATTAGCTCTGCGGAAAATTATGAAAGGCCAAGGGGCAATGCTCACAAGAAGAGGTTCCAAGAAACCCGCGAAGCAGAGCCCAGTCAATTGGCAAACAAACATGAGGAGGACCTCGAATCTGGAGCAAAGACCGCAATAGATTCAGAGACATGGAAGATATGGGTTTGGGATGCCTGGAACTCACCCGAAGGCGAAGGAATGCCCGTAACGCATGGAGCTCGTCGCTGTGACGCCAATGCTGTACGGGGCGATTTCGCCGATGGTAGCAAGCATGGCGATGAGGGCGTGTTCCTTGATGCTGAAGGGGCCGGGGTTCAAGGAAAACTCGGAACCGCCGATGAAGGGGAACCAAGAGGGGATCTCAAAATCCCTGATCGGGAGGACCCATTCGAGGATCTTGCCGAAGGGCCAGGCGATGAAGCTGCAATGAGAGCGAGGCAAGTTCTCTCAGTCAGTCGTCAAGGTAGACTCGAACGGGGGATCCCATACGCACATGACGAGAATAGCAGGAATGGACGGAGAGTTCTGGCGAAGGTAGAAGAACACCTGAGCACCAGAGACGATCATGGCCAGGGGGATTCCAATAAGCCAGACGCGGAACGTGAGAGCTGTTGACGAGTACCTCGTCAGCTGCCAGGATAAGTAAGATAAGAGCCGGGCAATACGCACTGGGCGTTTCTAAATCGTCGATGTTTGAGACAGAGACTCGGACTTCGATGTAGGGACTGTCGTCCTCCCAGAGGTCGGCTGCAATGCCATCCCTGACACGGAGAAGAGAACATGAGACTGTTTTTCTGGTCGGCACAATCGTGGAAAGCACGTACTTGACAATCTGCTCCACTTGGGAGCCTTCCGCATCTTGAGTGGCCAGCAGCTCTGGGACGATGAGCTCCTCTGGGGTTATGGACGGCTCACCGCCGCCTCGAGTGGTAACCCCGTCTGGGACCGTCGTGGCGCCCTCCAGCTCAGAACGACCGTCCCGGTGGGCCTCTGCCCAAGCCTTAGCCCGCTCGTCGGCCTCCCTCGCGTCGCGGCCGTCGTAGGGCGACATAATGGCAAGGGGATACGACTGACCCGCCATCTCCGGCATGGCGCGCGGATACTCCTCCTCCGTCTCCACCGTCTGAGCGGTGTGGGGGCGGAAATCGCCACCGTGGCGGCTCGAACTCGCCCTTTGACCAGGTCGGGTGGATGTGGAGTAGGCCGAGGTTGTGGCGGTGGAAGGTCGGGAGATAAAGGAGCTGGTGTCGAGGGCAGGGAGCCCCCGCCAAGGGGGAGGTGCATTCAGCTCGGAAGGGATGGGAACACCAACGCTGGGCCCAGCGGCGGCGGAGGAGTGAGCCGCGCGCGAGAAGGTTTGGGTGTAGTCGGGATGTGCGAGGCCCAAGCCCGGCGCACGGACGGGGGGCATGAAGGCGAAGACGTCGTCGGTGGATTCCCCTGCGTTGGCGGGTCTGCCCTGAACGTGAGGCGGATGCAGGACATCGTAGGCAACGTAGGCGGTCTCGTTGCGAGGGGCACCCGTCTCAGGCCGGTGGAAGGCGAAGATGTCCTCCTCAACTTCGCTCTCATCGCCCTCTTCGCCCTCCTCGCCGACAGGCTCCGGGTCAGGCTGGAAGAGGGTGAGGGGCATGCCGTTCGAAAGGGTGCTGCCGGTCGTCCCCGGGCGGTGGTCGTAGGTCGCGGTGGGGGGGCGGCTGGTCGACGTCCTGGGACGGGCGGTCGACGGCCTCGAGTCGGCGGAGGAGAGGGGGTTCGCCATTGAAATGGACTAAGGGGAGTCCGAGGGGGATGGACGACAGAGGTCTGCGAAGAAGCGTGGATGGAAAGCAGAGGAATAGGTCGGAGGGGGATGCAAGGTGGAGGACGGAGGGAGGGAAGAAAAGGAAGGAAAGACAGAGACGGGAAAGGGAGAGGGGAAGGAAGGAGAGAGAGGAAGGAAGGTAGCGGAGGGAGAGGAAGGTTGGAGGAAGGCTGAGACCGTCAGAGGCGGGGCTCTTGTCTCGCCGGCTTCCTCAAGCCTCAAGGGAAGAGAAGAGGACGGGAAGGAAGGCCGAGAGCCAGCTGGACTGGACTCACAGAGGCCGTCAAATGCGTTCTATGGTATCTTGGGGCACTCAATTAAGTGTTAAAGAGAGAGGGCTCGAAGGAACGGTGAGTGTTGAGGTAAGAATGCGCAAAGAAGGGGGTGAGGAAGGAGTACGAAGGGGAAGGGGAAGTCTCAGGCGCGAGGGCGCGCGGGTGGCCGGGCGGACGAGTGACGCGACCCGCGTGGCGCCCGTAGAGCGTTTGCTGCTAGTGGACCTAACAGTGTGAGGCCAACGTGGACTGACAGCGCCGTGAACGTAGGACCGGAAGAGACTGTGAAAGACGTGTGTGGTTGAGATTGGTTTGCATCCAGCTTCCGATGTAAGCTCCGATCCGGTCGAGCGAGCAAACTTTCTAGGCAGATCATAAGGCTGCAAGGCGAGCTGCGATCAGCCAATTCGGACTCGCACGTCGTTCACGCAGGTGATTAGCTGAAGATCATGAGGTCATTGGCGAAGTAAAGCATAGGGCAGATGCATGGTGTGATGAAAGGGACACGAAGTTGTGGAGTTGCGAAGGTGGAGACTAGCAAAAAGCGGTTGAAACACCATCACGAAGACAGTCGAGCGAAAAGGACCATCGTCTCCTTTGAGGCGTAGGAACGAGAGTGAATACAGTATGTGCATTTACTTCTGTGCAAGCACAGCGAACCGTTCAGTGACGTCTCACATCAAAAACTACCAGAGGAGCACAAACTCACCGAGCACTCCGTCAACTTAACGGCGGTCGGGCGAACCATCTTGGCGCTTGCCTGAAAGGATGAACGGAACGCATGCCGTCAGCGAAACGGGCCCTATCAAGCGATACGACGCTGCATCGTCACCGAGACGCACCGGGCGCGCCGCCGACATTGTAGCGGTCAGTCGAGGCATCCTGGCGCTTGCCTGAAAGGATGCACGGAACGCATGCCGTCAGCGAAACGGGCCCTATCAAGCGATACGACGCTGCATCGTCACCGAGACGCACCGGGCGCGCCGCCAACATCGTAGCGGTCAGTCGAAGCATCCTGGCGCTTGCCTGAAAGGATGAACGGAACGCATGCCGTCAGCGAAACGGGCCCTATCAAGCGATACGACGCTGCATCGTCACCGGGACGCACCGGGCGCGCCGCCGACATTGTAGCGGTCAGTCGAAGCATCCTGGCGCTTGCCTGAAAGGATGCACGGAACGCATGCCGTCAGCGAAACGGGCCCTATCAAGCGATACGACGCTGCATCGTCACCGAGACGCACCGGGCGCGCCGCCAACATCGTAGCGGTCAGTCGAAGCATCCTGGCGCTTGCCTGAAAGGATGAACGGAACGCATGCCGTCAGCGAAACGGGCCCTATCAAGCGATACGACGCTGCATCGTCACCGGGACGCACCGGGCGCGCCGCCGACATTGTAGCGGTCAGTCGAAGCATCCTGGCGCTTGCCTGAAAGGATGCACGGAACGCATGCCGTCAGCGAAACGGGCCCTATCAAGCGATACGACGCTGCATCGTCACCGAGACGCACCGGGCGCGCCGCCAACATCGTAGCGGTCAGTCGAAGCATCCTGGCGCTTGCCTGAAAGGATGAACGGAACGCATGCCGTCAGCGAAACGGGCCCTATCAAGCGATACGACGCTGCATCGTCACCGGGACGCACCGGGCGCGCCGCCGACATTGTAGCGGTCAGTCGAAGCATCCTGGCGCTTGCCTGAAAGGATGCACGGAACGCATGCCGTCAGCGAAACGGGCCCTATCAAGCGATACGACGCTGCATCGTCACCGAGACGCACCGGGCGCGCCGCCGACATTGTAGCGGTCAGTCGAGGCATCCTGGCGCTTGCCTGAAAGGATGCACGGAACGCATGCCGTCAGCGAAACGGGCCCTATCAAGCGATACGACGCTGCATCGTCACCGAGACGCACCGGGCGCGCCGCCGACATTGTAGCGGTCAGTCGAGGCATCCTGGCGCTTGCCTGAAAGGATGCACGGAACGCATGCCGTCAGCGAAACGGGCCCTATCAAGCGATACGACGCTGCATCGTCACCGAGACGCACCGGGCGCGCCGCCGACATTGTAGCGGTCAGTCGAGGCATCCTGGCGCTTGCCTGAAAGGATGCACGGAACGCATGCCGTCAGCGAAACGGGCCCTATCAAGCGATACGACGCTGCATCGTCACCGAGACGCACCGGGCGCGCCGCCGACATTGTAGCGGTCAGTCGAGGCATCCTGGCGCTTGCCTGAAAGGATGCACGGAACGCATGCCGTCAGCGAAACGGGCCCTATCAAGCGATACGACGCTGCATCGTCACCGGGACGCACCGGGCCCGCCGCCGACATTGTAGCGGTCAGTCGAGGCATCCTGGTTAAATGGCACAGCGGCGACGAAAGAAGCGGCTGAAAGAGCGAGGACGAGAAGGGTCTTGGGCAGCATGATGAGAAGGTCTCTTAGGGGTGAAGGCGCGGATGAGAAGCAAACAAATACATTGAGAGTCGACGCGGAGAAGGGTCAGCTCCGAAGTAAGACTCCCACATGCATCGCCCTAGTGGTAAATTGGGGACCAACGTGTGAGGTTAATGTACGAAGGTTGGGCGAACGTGAGGGGAGGGGGGGCGAGGAGCCGGGTCGTGGTCGAAGGGAGCTAAGGACAGAGTGTAATTTGCAAGCGTGAGGATGAGCAGCAGATCGCATGCTTTCTTGCGAGGGAACATGGCCTCGGCTCGTGGAGAAGATTGCCCCCCCCCCCCCCTCCCCCCCCCCCCCACACCCACCCCCTTGCAGAGCCGGCAACCTTGACGTCTCTGGCGGACCGTCTGCGGAGGGGCGGGGGTATCCGGCCGGCCAAGAGGAGAGGGCACGAGGACACGCACATCACAGACCCCGCCCCTCAAACATCCCGAGGAGCATGGCATCGTTTGAGGCCGCCGGGGGGGGGGTCGGTGGGAAATGGAAGCCGAGCGGGAAGCCGGTCAAACCTCATCGTTCCTTTTGCGTTTCGAACTCTACCTTCGGCGCGATCAGTTTCAGAATATCTTAATCCCTCTCTATTCTCCTTTACATGCTGATTGTCACTCTTTTAAGAAGAAGAAGAAAGATGGGCGGTAGCTTTTTATCTCGCGGCTGGCTTCACCCTTGGCCATCGCGATGCCCCTGCCCAGATCTTCATTGACCCGAGACAGTGGATCCGACGATGGATCTGGAAGATGGTATGGAGGAAGAATCGCGAAGTGACAATGAAGTTGTTAACCCGGGGATTCGTACATTACTTTCTCACGAGTATCTCATCCTGAGTGTGCTGCGACTGCTTTGGCCTTTCATGGCTGTCAAAGGACTTCGTCTTGTGTCCAGAGGCGCCACAGGACCAATGAATCGCTGTCGAAGGTGATAATCGACGTCTCGGCAAGCGTGCTCAAGCCTTCACTCACCATTCGCGCCCAGGCCTTTGGCTCAGTTCAAGGAGGACCACATCCACTTTGGAACTGGTCGATCCCAGAAAGAAAATGGGCAGAGGGGTCGGAGATCAAGAGTGTCAATCAGAGGAATAGAACGCAGTAAGATACTCGTTCATTCTCGGGATCGCTTTCCGCATTGTTCGATGGTCAGAATATAAGCTATTTTTCGTGGACTCCTTAGTTGTGGCGTCGACCCTGATACAGTCGTCGGATTTCGTGCGCAAATCATGTTTTTGGAGGCATTCTGATTTAGGGCTCAATAGGCCAGCCTCTTTTTCTCTCCTTCAACCTGGCCTATTTGCTGCGCTTGCCGCTCACCAAGCAAATAAAGGCTTTCCTCATTCCGCTGACCTGATGACGAATAAATCATGGTCGCATTGTTCGATAATCTGCGCGCGAGCCCTCGTTTAGAAAGCAGAGAAGATAACGTCTTTCTTGCGCGTGCGGATTAGCGCAGCGCATTTGAGAGTCCACTCACGAAAATTGGTTCGCAACAGATCTCTTGATCTCATCTGATAACGGCTCTGCAGTCTTCGTTAGAGGACTGAGGACGTCAGAGTATGTGGTATGATGTGGTGAGTGAGAGACGGGATTTTATCCCTCTTGAGATGAAAAGTTCGACCGGATATTCTGCCCTTAATCGAATTCACGGGGATTGTCGTGTTTGTCTGGCATGTGCTGCGCACACTCTGATGGTCAAGAGCCGACCGAGCTGGATCTCGATTGGGGTCAGAGTCGTTACCTCTACAGGTCTCTTGTTTCTCCAGCCTTCCTCTTCATCTTTCGGCGGATGTGCTGCCGGTGTAACATGAGGCGCATTGTGCTTTCCTGAGCTCATTTCGATATCTCGCAAACTCGGCATTTTTGTCTCAGATGGACTTCTCTCAAGACGACAACCCCACATACATCTCTTCGTGATTGTATCGTCACGTATCTACTCAGTTTTTGCACGGAAGACGAGCCTTCTCCGACGAAAGGCTAAATGCCAACGATACATCTCCACCACTGTACTACAGAACGGAGAACATCCTGTAGCGTACGGCGGAGCACTGGTATCCCTGGCTTCAGAATCAATCCACAGGTGCCACGCGTCTGTGGACAAAGAGGCTGCCGGGTGACGACATCTCGGCACCCATGCGCCATGGCCCGCCCGCGTTTTCGCATGGTGCATCAGGCTCCTTGCCTGTAACAGACACTGTCTACGTCCTCTACATCTCGACAGACATGAAGGATTTCTCTGTTATCTGTCCCGGCTCTCTGCGACTTCCCACTCAACCGAAATGTTCCTGCAACCAGGACTCACAGAGAAACCTCACAATGCTGTGAAAGGGCCGGCCCCTCTTCCCAGCCGACCGCTAGCACATCGAGATGACGCGAGATCGATGAAGAGATCATCTACGCCTCAGTCACTTCATCTTAGTCCTTCTTCCTCATTCCTCAGACTGGTTACAGCACCCGCTGTCTCCTTTTCAATTTATGAACACAAGCTCTAGCGCGGAGAGGACTCTATATCGCCACCGGCAGTCATTTTGAAGACTCGACCTGCGTCTCAGATTGATGTCCGTCTGTAGTCAGCCATTGATCGTGGCTCACCCGCCCACATGCGCAAGAGAGAAAGGAATCGTTTTAACAGATCAAGGCAGCCAAGGCACCGACCGACTGCTTAGCAGACGTGTTCCGGGGCAGCTTTCCCTCCCTTGCGTTTGCCGAGGTCTCGGCCGACGGTCCGCTCGAAGAGCTCCATCATAACACCAAACTGTCGAGGCAAGCAAGATTCCGACAACCGCAGCAGGTGAGCATACATGAGCAGATGGGCGAGACGACAAAAGAATGAACGAACGAGCGATCGGGTGAGAGCAGCGTCCCAGCGGCCCTTGGAGGAGGTGTCGCGGATGAAGGCTGATTCGCGGTGGATCAGAGTCAGGACGGCGAGACCGAGCGGGACAGAAAGAAGGGTCTTGCGCACCGTGCTGTGCCTGAACCTCGTAGAACTGGGAGTAGAAGAGAGACGGAGAGACGATTTAAGCTGCTTTCCAGGGATCTCAGGAAGGTTACAAGAGACCTACTGAGAACGTCGCGCCCGACGCGTCGAGCGTATCCCGAATGAGGTTGCGCCCCTCTCTCGGGACGTGAGTGTCCTTTCATGAGACCAGAGAGGTCAATCAAAGCTCCTGACTGTCGGGCGGCCTGCTTCACCTACCTGCTTGCCAAACACCATGGCGACTTCGCATCCATTTGCGTCACCCTGGGAAATCTTGACGAGCGTGTCATCCTTGGCGCCCTTGCCGAGCGAGTGCGAGTGAACGTCGGTCGCGAAGAAGCAGTAGGTCGCAAGGACGCGCGAGTCAAAGGCGGCCTGGGCGAGTTCATCGGAAAAAGCCATCAGCAGGAGCGATCTGGCACGCAGCGCCGCCGAGGTGGACGTACACGGAGTGCAAGATGTCCACCCAGACACATGCCCGTCGCTGCGATTCGTCCCGTGCAGCGCTGGAGGTTGATGAGGAGGTCGACTGCGAGCGTGCAGTCCTCGTCGTAGCCCTCGAGCGTCTTCTCGGCCTGCGAGAGTTGCCAAGGTTGGGCGATATCAGAAAGGACAGGTCCCAGACACCGAGTGAAGCACGATTACCTTGTACTTGTTCCCTCGGTCGGTTCCCTCCGTGTCATACTGTCGTGTCACGGACGGTGATCAGGCGCGGGCCGACGCTCATGGTCGCGCAGGTGCAGATCTCGACGTACGGGGATCGCCTCGGGACCCTCGAACTCGTGAAAAGACGAGGGGCACACAACAATGTATCCTTGGGACGCGACTGCGACAGAGACAGCGTGAGGCGCGAGCGAGAGAGGTGACGAGATAGGACGCGTCGAGAAACGACTGACTCTGGGAGGCGTACTGAGAGAGTCGAGGTACACTTCAGTCTGAGGGCCAAAGTCTGCTATGATGAGTAAACTCACACGCTCGACGGGACCGGTGACCTGGTAGATCTCGGAGAAGCAGATGACGCCGGGCCAGCTGCAAGTCGAGCGGGTTGGATCAGTAAGGATCAGCTTCAACTTCGCCTTGGAGGGGGGACTCGCCGAGCGTCCGGATAATCCGGGAGGTTGGGCTCGTAGATGAACATGCGAATCGAGCCGCCGGCGACTGTCTTTACGTCCTGGTGTGAGGCTTTGACGAGCATCGCGATTATAAAGAGAGGAAGAGGGAAAAGTGCAGAGGGCGATGATGGTTGAGGGGAGGCAGGAGTAGGTGTGGTTGAGCCTGCACCGCGTCCAGTGTGCGTCGAAGACGGCCGATGGCAGCGTGTTGCTTCTCCAGGATCCTTCATCCAAAGAGTCCCTCAACTCCACCCCAGACAATCCTCACCATCTCATTGTCCGGCCCGAGCATGTTGATTAGCGGCGTCCCTGCAGTGTCGACGTGAGAAGCCGGGAAGGCCAGAGCGCGCAAGATCACCGGAGACGACCGCCGCTTCCCTCCGATCCCCCCTAACCCTCAACTCCCACCTCCCTGAGCGAGTCTCGTCCGTCTCGAGCGCTTACACTCAGTTATCTTTGTCTGACCTTCCAGGTCTATCTACCGCTGTACTCTAGCTTGATTCATTCTTCGGCGCTTGCACGCATCCTTGTCATCCTTTTCCTTCGCCTCATCGCCGCCCTTGACCCATGCTAGCCCGCCTCCGGAGAGCCTTCAAGGCCGGCTCGCCCGAGCTTCCCTCGTCGACATCAGTGGACGAATACACGGCCATTCCAGACTCGTCTCTGGCCGGCGACGACAATCATGCGTCATCCAGCGCTTCCCCGCCATCGCACTCCTCGGTGACAGATACGCCCGAGACTTTCGCGTTTCTAATCCTGTGAGTCAATCAGGACAAGCTCATATAGTCCCCTCAAAAGCTTGAGGCTGACTCGCCTCACAGCGGCTGCGCAATCCTCCTTCCATGGAACGTGCTCGTCGCGCTCCTCCCTCACCTCGCTTCTCTCCTCCCCTCCCACCCGTCGCTCCCGTCGACGCTCTCTTTACTCGCGACGGGGACCAACTTTGCCGCTCTCGCATGGCTTACATTTCTCGCTCCGGGAAAATCCAGTGCACGAGATCCCTCCAAGACGATTTCCGGCAGCTTATGGGCACTCGTTGGCCTACTTGCCTTAGGGCTTCTCGGACTCGTGTTCATTGGAGACGGTGACCTTGGAGGCGGCGAAGGGTGGCTCATCGCCTCCGTGGGGGTCTGGACGGTGGTGATGATGTGGGCGGGATCCTATCTCCAGGTGCAGACTGGATCTCAGGCTCAGAGCAGGCAAGATGAAGTAATCATACTGATGCGCGCACCTGCTGTATCTTCCCAGGCTGGGGCGATCGCGTACTCTGCGTATGTTCCCTATCAGTGATCTTTCTAACTGCTTGCTGACGGGTCTGTTTCAACGACAGGCTTCTCGGTCCGAGCGAGACGGGCGCCACGCAGTCCGGCCAAGGAATGATTGCCGTCCTAGTGTCAACTGTTCAGATCATTTCCTCCCTCCTTGCCGCCGGCCGGTCTTCGACGCCTTCGCAGGACGCATCGCAAGCCAATGAGACCCTGTGGCCCACCGTTGGCTTTGTCTGCGTCGGGATCTTCTTCCTCCTCTGTCAGTGTTCTGTCGCGGTCCCGTTTCGCGTATTCCTGACGATGACCGCCGCCAGACACCACATATATTCACCGGAGACTCTCGCTGCGCTCTCCCACGTCTTCTATCATGTCGCCTCCTCCGTCTCTTGGTCTTCCTGCGGTAACGGATGACTCGGCTATCAAGATGCGGTCCGACAGCCGGGCGACGCTCGCCCTTCTCCGACGTAACTGGCCTGTCAACAGCGCCGTCTTCCTCTGCTATGTCATCACCCTCGCTGTGTTTCCGGCGGTCACCGCCCGCGTCGTATCGACTCATGGCAAGAGCGATGGCGATTGGTGGCGACAGGGCGTTGTCTGGGTGCCCGTCGGGTTCTGGGTTTTCAACGGTGGGCCTCGCTTTCATCCTTACTTCTTCGTCGCTGATGTCTGTTCTTCAGCCGGCGATTTCCTCGGGCGGACCTCGCCTACCATCTTCCTCGTCCGTTCCCAGGCCAGCCTCGTTGCGCTGTCGGTCGCTCGCGTGCTCTTCGTTCCGTTTTTCCTCGCCTGCAACGTGTCGATCTCGTCCGTCGTGCCTATCTCCTCGTACGGAAGTGGGCCGACGTTCGGCGATGGGGCTTTTCTTCTGGGCCTGCTGGCATTGGGATTGTCCAACGGAGTCGCATCGTGTGTTCTCTTGTGTTCCTGCTCCTCTCGCTACTCTTGCAGCTCCACCTTGGCTGACTCGCCATATTCCTCCCAGCGCCAACTCAATGATCCTTTCTGCCTCGCCCTCGCTCAACCCGCGCATCACCCCAGCAGAGCGCGACCAGGCTGGGACGGTTGCTGTCTTCTGCCTCGTTGGCGGGCTCGTCGTTGGGTCGGGGGTGAGCTTTGCGGTTGGAAGAGCTGCAGGACTGGGAGGGGGGCAGTAAGAGGCGAGTGAGAGGAAGAATAACTAGGTTAAATTTATTGTGGTGATATGGCAGAACCGGTGTGCGGCTTGCTCGTTGTCTGGCGCCACCTTGAACAACTCTATCTTGATCCGGAGGTTCTAATATAATGCTCCCGCTTTTCCAAAGATTGCTTGCTGGACGCGCCAACAGTCTAGGCGAAGCGCAACGGGAGAAAAGCGAGTGAAAGGTCAGGGCAGAGGGAGGTGACGTCGTGACAAGCTGTCTTTGCACCGCGTGGCTCCTTTTGGTTCGGATTTCAAAGATTGATCCCGCAAAGCAACAAGGGATGCAGACTGACGCATACACCTGATTACGCCAGAACATCCAGCCTTCACTGCTTTTCTGTTCATCCTCTCTGTCCGCTTCTTGCTTCCAGTGGAGGTCGGACAGACGTGTGCATGTGGATCGGATCCAGGCAGCGAGCGCATCTCCGGCCCGTCTGTCGATGACCTTTTTGGCCGGGTCAAGGCCGGAGTGGGTCTCCAAACCTGCAAGCAGGTTGTCTCAGCAGAATGACATCTTTAAAACCTGCTCACGAGGGAGGAAGTAGGGTGGGTCATTGACGTCCATAGTCACACATATGTGCTCAGCCTGCCGTCGTTGTCGTTGTTATTTCGCGACTTCTTTCTTGTGTTGAAGACGACAAACTGGATCATGAGGGAACGCTCTAATTGAGGGTCTCTTGAGCTTGGAGATGATAGACCCTGCGTCTTGCCACATCCGCTGCGCTCCTTGAACTCGCTCTCGCTGCTGGATCCGCTCGTCTTCGCCTCACTCGGCTTCGCGAGCTCGCCCAGGTTCCCATCTGCACCCGAATTTCCTGGCATTTCAATGGCAGGTTGCCGCCGTCCCCGTTCATGGAATACCCACTACCACGAGCGGACGCTTGCTAGGTCAGAGAACATAAGCACAGAGACAGACATCTATTCGCAACAAAGACAAAAGCAGGGAGAGCAACGCGTCGCGATCGATTCCGCGCGTTTCAGGTTGAGGGCATTGGCCCCTGTCGGCGTCGCTCTCGAGCCTCTTTCTCCGAGCTCCTACCCCTCTCTCTCCCCCCTCCCTTCCTCTCCCTTCTACGGCCATCCCCCTCGCCTCTCCTTCCTCGCTCGCCCTCCCCTTCTCCCCCTCTCTGTCCCAGCTGTCTCTCCCCCCGACCGCCAGCCCCCTCAGCCCTTCTCCGCCAGGGTCTCCTCCCTCTTCTCCCTTGTCTCCTTCCGACTCTCCCCTGCCCAGCTTCCCGGCTCTTCCCCCTCGCAGGCGTTCCTCCCCTCTCTCATCAGCCAGCCCCTCTGCCTGCCCACCTGCTCCGCCATCCCCCTACGTTCCTCGCCCTCTCGTTGAGGCCGCACGCGAACCCTCTTTGCTCCTCTCGCCCGGGTGTCTTGCGTCACCGCCGCCCGCTCGCCCTCTTCGCGTCTCGACCTCCAGCGGTGCGTCCGTCTCCCAGCCTCCCAAACGCCTCCCGCTTCCATCGCCCACCTAACGCACATCCGCCTGGATGGGTCCCGGCGGCTGGATGGGGCACAAGCGGGCGAGCGAGCCCAACTCCATCTGTCCCCCACTGCTCCGCGGGTCATCGTCCGCCCAGCTACCCGCCCAGCCAACCTGGCTGAGGGCCCGAGCGAGAGAGAGCCTTGACAGGCGAGATCCTCTCCGCCCTCCTGGCCTGTTGCGTCTCTGGACGGGCCCTTTCGCTCTCATATTCTCTCTTTCTCTCGATCCTTCTCTCTTTTCCAGCGAGCGACCGATCCCCTCCCTCCCGGCCATTCAAGGCTGATTCCCTGCACGCCCGCCCGTTCTCGTAGCTCGCCGGACCGCCCGCTAGCCCGCATCATGCCTTCCAACTCGTCCTCCTCCACATCAGACCAGGCCGGCGGCGTCCTGCCTGCCCTGACAGGCGTTTCAACAGCGCCCGTTCCGATGCCCACTTCGCCTAACGACGATGTCCTCACACCGCTTTCGTCCACCGACGTCTCCCCTGCGGTACTTGGCATCTCTGAACAGACCTCCATCGCCACCGCCGCCATCGACGCCCGACCACCGCCTGCCATTGCCTCCATGTTCGCCGAGAGCGGCAGCGTCTCTGTGGGATCGAAGATCCAGGGCGATCGGTCGGCCTCGTCGTCCTCCGTCTTGCCCATCAAGACCCAGCTCCAACCGGCGCCGTCCACCTCCAACCCGACGCTCTCGGCCGTCCCGACAACAACCGCAGCCATCTCCCTCCCTCGTGGTCCCGGTGGATTTGGCCGCCACAGGGAGCTTGTCTACTCGCGGCCGGGATCTCTCGCTGTCTCCAAGAGCGGCGACGATGGCGCCTCGGACGAGTGGCAGACGACGATCCGCGCGTCGACATCCACCGCCGGCGGTCTCTCTGCGCTCGCCACAGGCGACCCGTCCGCCGACGCCAACGGCACGGGTACTGCCCGCCGCCGCCCTCACTCGTTCCACGCCGGCTCGCTCGAGTCCTCCCGGCCTCCCGCGCTCGTTGAGCCCATCCGCCGAGCGCCCTTAGGCGCTGCCGGAGGAGAGTACCGCCCGCCCTCGACTTACCTCGTCTCGGACCCGACCCTCTTCGACGGCGGCCTTGTCTCGACGCCCACGGCTGCGGGCCTCGAAACGGCGACGACGGCGCGCGCGGGCGCGTCCCAGGTCGACCATCAGGCTGCCTACTTCCACGAGCTTCACCTCCAGCAACAGCAGCAGCAAGAGCACTACCAGCGCATGGCTCAAGCCTCGGCTACCGCTGCGAGGGAGCAACAGCAGCAGCTTTCGCAGCATAGAGGAGGAGCTGGAGTCTACCTCCCGTACCCTCCGCGCCAGGCGACTGGCCTCGCCTCGTCCATGCCTCCGAGCTACCGGAACTACCCACCCCCTGGTCCGGCCCAACACCATGAGTCTCCTTACGGCCGCCCGTATCCGGACGCGATTGAGTACGCCCCTTATCCTTCTCAGTACCATCAGCATCCGCATCTCACCGACTCGCCGGCGGGTTCCTCGCCCTCGCAACCGGCTCGCCACGTGAGTCGCTCCCTTGCCTGACTTTCTGTCTGTCAAGTTGGCTGATATTTTCTGATAATCTCGCCTTCCACTTTGGGAAATAGCGCGGAGCTCTTCCCTTCCCGATGACTCACCGAAGCGTCTCAAACACGTCGACGGCGTCAAACCAGTCATGTGATCCTTCTTTTCTTCAGCCGTCTTCGACAGGCTACCGCAATGCCGGCGACGATAGCGACTGGTCGACTTCCTCCACTGGCGGGGGCGATCCCAACGGCGTCGACTCGTCTGGAGAGTACTCCCACTCTTACTCGTCGACGAGCGTCAGCGGCGGCGAGGAGCGCTTGACGGACCTTGAGGACGATGTCGACGTCCTCCGGTACCCGGGCGCTGGGACTCCCGCCCTCTATGGCGGTGCCGGTGGCCGCCCTACGGCGATGCACACTGACAGCGAGGATGACGGAGAGGACGAGCTCGACGACGACGAAAAGGACGGAGACTACCTCGACTCGTCCCCAGCGGCAGCGAGACTTCATGCACGCGGATCGGGTTCAAGCAAGGCGAAGCGGAGACGCGATGGTGAACAGCCTCCCATCTCATTCTCTTTCTCTTCCAGCCTAGCCCCTGACGCGAGGTGCCTTGTTCCTCCATTCCAGCTGCCTTGCTCCCCACGTCGGCAACGATCCCGCAAAGGGTGTACACCGCCACCCCGCCGCACTCGATGCCCCCCTCGTCGACGCACGGGACGCCCTACTCGTACGGCACCTCCCAGCAGCAAGGTCACTACCCTCCCCCGCGGCCTCACCACCCGCACGAGAGCCCCCAGCACTACAGCTACGCGCACGGTCACCCGCCGTACGGCCAGCCCCAGCCATACCCTCCGACGACCTACTCGCGCGACTACTCGCCCCCTCCGAGCCAGCTCATTCCGATCACCGCCTACGACCTCGGTGACCAGCAAATCTACCAGCAGCATTATTCGTCGGCGCCTCAGCTCCCGGTCGTCGGTGGTGGTGTCAGCACAGCGAACGCAGTGACGGGGAGTCGGACCAAGGGGGCCAGGCGCGCCGCCAAGGTGAGATACGACCGGCATCTTTTCAGAGCTCCATGCTCAACCACGAGCTGACCCTCCACGTCTAATTCTTTACCTTTAGCCGAGCAAGATCCCCGCCCCGCAGATTGTGCCTAACCTCAATAAGCGCTCCCGCGGTCGGCACGTCCCCGTTGACCCGTACCTCGTCCGTCAGAAGAAGGGTGGCAATGGCCGGGTTTACGAATGCGCCGTCCCGGAGTGCGGCAAGTGCTTCGGTCGGAGTGAGCATCTCAAACGACATATCCGGAGCTTGCATACCAACGAGAAGCCGTTCCCGTGCCCACACCCGAATTGCAGCAAGGAATTCTCCCGTGCGTCGCCGCTTCCCCTTTTCTCCCGTCTCCTACTGGATCTAATCGGCCCATTCCTTCTCTAGGCCACGACAACCTCTGCCAGCACTTCCGTATCCATCGTCAGAATCCGGCCGATCAGGCCGCGATGGAGGGGCTCGACATGTCCCGCCTAGGTGTTGGCTCAGCTAGCGATTCGAACCACTCGGGCTCGCGTCGCTCGTCTGGTGTCTCCGCGACGTCGAACACCTCGAAGGGCTCGAATGAAGGGTATGACGACGATGAAGACGACGACCAGGAGGGCGAGGATGCAGACGAAGGGTTTCTGTCAGAGTAAAGTGGAAGCAAACGCTCGCTGCCCATGATCTCTCTGGTTCCCGACCACCTGCACTCGTCCTTTCTGTATCATTCGTCTCCTGCTTATCCCTCCATCGCTCTCGCACCTCTTTATCCGTTTTTGCTGCCCAAACGCATCATCGCACAAGTCTTCTAGCCTGTCCGTCTCCCCGCCTTAGTCGTCGCTTTTTGTTTAAATCCCTTCCGCTCTCACTCGTCCATCTACTCTTGCTTTTCCAAGTTCTCGTTTCTCCCCCCTTCTTTCGCAATCCTCGTTCCCGAAATTTGGCTCCCACATCTTCCGTCTCAATTCGCTTGACCTCTTGCATCGATCGACGAACTCCTTCGGAGAACCGTCCTCTCACCACCATCACCATCGCTCAGCTTACCTTCCTGTTCTCGCCACGCAGTCTAATACTCCTCGCTCAGCCCTTCTTTTTTCAATTACGTTTAGTTTTGCCTCTTCTTTACTGTTCCCACACTTCGATACCCTCCCCCACTAGCAAGATCCAGCGACGAGCTTTGTTTCGCCCGTCCCCTCCGCCTTCCCAACCTTTACCCCCGTTTCCTGAGCCCCAGACCCTTATTTCTTCCCCCTCTCCCTTGCCTTACACTACGCTGGCAGCGCTTGCGCGAAGTACCATTTCTTTCGTTCCTTCGTTTGTTCGTTCGTCTCGCTCATTGCCTCGCTTCTCTCACCTTCCCTTAATCTAGCACTTGTCAAATCTTCTCTTCCTCTTTCTCTCTCATTCTCATTCTCATTCTCATTCTTCGGCTGGAAAGTAGGTTCGACATGACATGGATGGCCCTTTACCTTTCCTGATCTCTCCAGGCGCGTGCTTCCTCTGGCTTCGTCAAGAGATGGCGCACGTACACTTGGACGAGGGCTGAGGACTCGAAGAACGATCCATCTCGATTCCATCTCGATTCCATCTCCCAACCACCTTCTCGCTGCTCCACTCCTCACCCTCGCAACAATGAATGCGGAAACGAGAGTTCCGACGCATCCGACCAGCCCGTGTGAAAGAAGAGCGCGTTTGGGTGACGAAGCGAGACTCCGCCGGCGGAGTAGGAACCGGCTGCCCGCGCGCGCCATTCCCTTCCCCCTGGCTTTAGGACTGTCGGCGTTGTCCTGCCCCTCCCCCCCTCCCACACCTGCTGGCCCCCTCATCCCGTCTCGGGCTTGTCCTTGTTCTCTGGGCCTCTAACGACAACCAAGCCAGCTCGGGTGAGCCATGCAAATGCCTGCTCCTTCTCCTCCAGCAACCGCCGACAACGCGCGAGCCCCATCATCCTCCCGCCCTCAAGCTCCAACATCAACACCAGGCTCGATGCAGGTTACTGCGGCGACCTCGGCACTAACTCAGAGCGACGAGCGAAGAGCAGCTCGCGTCCCCATCGGTGTGTGCAACTGGCGGCCTCCTCGCCCACTCTTTGTCTTGCTGTCGCCCATCGCTCCCAGAGGATGACACCTTCCGTCGCCCTCCTCCGTTCCTCTCCCTCTCACCCTTTCAACACTTCAGTCGAACACTCAACTAACAAGCCCACCAAGTACTCCGGCCCCGGTCGACGCGCTTCCGACGCCTCCTCCTCTTCCGATGCGGCTCTCGCCCTCGCGGCCGCGAACGTCAACCAAGGTGTCGTGCGGGCGGCGACAGCCGCGCGTTCCGCCGGTGGGCGTCATCGGCGGTCCGCATCGCTCTCGCACCCTCCCACTAGCGGGCGGCGGCTACCGGCGTTCGAGACGCCGTCGCACCGCCTAGAGCGGGAGCGGGGGCCTAATGGGGGCGGCGGAGGTGGGGGTTTCCTGGAGACCGTAAGAGAGTTCTTTGGCAGTGGTGGCGGTGGCGGAGCCAGGGGCATGGTGCAGGAGGACCGGCGATGGGATCGAGAGCGAGAGCTGCGCAGGAAGAGCAACTGGAAGGCAGAGAGGCCGCCGCCAGAGGGGTTTCCACAGGCATGGGGTGGGAGACGGGCCTTGGCGTCGGCGCCTGCAGCGGGAGGCGGAGGTGCGATGGGTTGGATGCCCGGCCCTCCAGGGGTGAGCGGGAAAAATAAATTAGAGGGATAATGGACGACCATCTCAAGCTGACCCTCGATCGTCTGCTGCCACAGGCCTTTCATCCAGGTCCCTGGCATTCAGCGTATCCATCGCCTTGGGTCCATGACTGGTCGCCTCGCTCAGAGGAGGACGAGGGCAGAGAGCATCGACGTGCAGAACGACGAATGCGCCGTGAGCAGCGGAAGATGGACAAGGAGAGGAAGGAACGAGACAGGGACAGAGAGAGAAGGGGGGAATGCGAGCTGGCGAAGATGGTCAACGATCCTCCTCCACAACTGTTGACAGTTCCAGCGCAGCCGCTCAAATCCATTCTGAGGACCAGCGGTGGGAAGCGACGCGATGAGGCAGCAGCGACCCCGTTCGAGGAGGAAGAGTACCGCAGGACGCTTGCTGAAACGGATGATGAGCGCCGTTGCCACGTCCGACGGAGAGGCCACCAAGCGGATCAATCGTTCTCTGAGGACATGGTACGCCTCTAGCTCTCCTGAACGCAATCAGGTCTAGTCTATGTCTGAAAGGAACGTGCTGCTTAAGCGTCGGGCCTCTTCTCAACGGCGTGGCCGCGATATCCCGACGGACCCCTTCGACACCTCCGGTCTGCTCTCCGCTCTCCTTCCCTCCGCCGCAGACGACTACGTGATCTCCTCTCGCCTTCCCCATGAGCACTATCTTCCAGGCGCCATGTCCCACTCAGGCGCCTCGCTCCGTCGTCGCCAGTCCGAGTCGTCACACCGACGTCGACGTAGTGACCACCAACAAGCGTACGCCTACGCCGATGACCCGTTCACGACGACGTCCTCGGACGAGCACGAAGCGCAGCAGTCCTACCGCGTCGGGTTCGACGTTCCTCCATCGCCACCGATGGTCCATTCCGGCAACAGGCGAGAGCGGCGCCCGACGGAGTGGGAGATCGAGGAACGGCTTCGATGGCGCCAGGAACTTGAAGACGACGCCCTCCGTGGCGGCGGGGGGGAGCGCGATCTTCCGTATCATCATCACAGGCGCGACTATTCGAGCCACGAGCACCAACCCTATCCGCCTGGGTTCATCCCCGCTCGACCCATCGCCATCACAGGCGAAGGATCTTCCTCGGTGCGATATCATCCGGCTCATCTCCATCCCGCCCCGCTATACGACTTCGAGGACTACTACAGCTACCCCCACCGCCGCGACCCGTATGACCCCGTTGTCCATGGCGGCGACCCTCGACGGCCCTACGGCGGCGACCCACGGTATGCTGCCGACCGGGCGTACGATTCGGACCCGTCGTCTTCGTTCGACAGGTGGCGGGAGTACGACGAGTTCGCCCGGTCGTCGCCCTTGTCGTCCAGTCGAGCTCGGACGTGGGGCCCGGGTGGTCGACGACCGCCTCTTCCGCCGGTGGCGGGAGGAGGCGAGCCGTATGCCCGAGCAGGTGGCTACTAATGAACCAGCTAGCAAAAGTTTCTTTCCTGATAGTGCCAAGTTTTTGTTTGATGCTTGAGAAGAAGAGAACAGAAGGAAGAAGAGAAGAAAGGAGCATTGAGAAAGAAGAAACCACTAAGAAGGAAAAAAAAAAAAAGTAAAAGAAGAATAGAAGGAGATCTCTCATCATAAGTTTCCTCCATCCTTTCCTATTCGAGACCCATCACTCTCTCTAAATCTTCGACCTGAGTCCCGAGCCCGCCTGACCGATGGCGACGATCTCATCGACGCGGCAGACGGAACCCTTGTACTCTGGAAGATACGTCGCCTGGGAGAAGAGGCTCTTGACCGACGGGCTTCCCTTGTAGATCGGGACGAGCGACGCCGCACAGACGGTGAACTCAGTGAAGTGGTCGTACGACGTCTCGAGGGCATCCTGCGGCTGGCGGTCGCCTTGAGTGATGATGGATCGGGCTTGGGTGAGGACCGAGGCTTGGGTCGGGTTGAGCGCGAGAAGGCGGCGCGCAAAGACGGCGGCGGTCGCGAAATTTTGGGCCTTGGACCAGACGGACATCTAGAAGAAAGAGGCGAAAGGCGTTGTATGTCAGCGTTAGGAGGAACGAAGCAGGCAAGCGAGAGCACGAGTGCGAGCGCGACGTACCGCCGATCGCAAGGCAAGTTGAAGGTGGACCGGCTGGAGGTCGCAGTGGGCAAAGTAGGCGGCGAGTTCGAGCCCACGGACGACGTTATCCGGCTCCTCCGTTTGGAGACGTCGGCGCTCAATCTCCATCGTCATACCGAGGATGTACTCGCGACAGGCGTCGACGATGCTCCGAACCTGTAAGCAGGTGAGGGAAGGGTCAGCGCGGTCTTCGATCCACGAGCTCTCACTCAACTAACCTCCTGGGCCTGAGCATCCGTCTGGACGACGACAAGCAGCATCGACTGAATGATAGCCCGGAACTGAGCGAGGGCGTCGACGAACTTGGCCTTGCGGACCGAGGTGTAGGCCTCCTGGAGTTCGTTGGCAACGATGCTCTGAAGCGAGCGCGACACGACAGGGAAGACGTCGCTCGTTGCCGTCGCCTTGGGGTTCCTCCGAGCGTGGATCTGTATTGGCGGCAGGCTTGGGTTGGCTTGGATGTAGAGGTGCGAAGCCCGGTAGACCGAGAGGAAGAGCGGCTTGAGCGGAGCAAACTCGACAGCCGCGACCTGACGATTGAGGAGCTGCATGGCTGTCTCGAAAGAACCCGCGGCGACGTGGTCTGCGGCTAGGGGCGAATTGCGGACCCAGATGTCGTTCTCGCTGATGCCTGGAGCCATGCCCTCGACGCCGGCGGTAGTCTCCTCGACTTCCGCCTCCTCCGCGTCGGCCCCGGAGACCTCGGGAACCTCGGCGTCGAGATCCCAACCCTCCTCTTCCTCCTCGCCGTCGAGACCGGCGTCGTCAACGACAGCGGCGAGGCCGTCCTCGTTGCCCCAGGCAGAGAGCTCGGCAGCACCCTCGTCGGCAACCTCGCCGTTAGACCGAATGGCGCCGTTGGTGTCGGTAAGCGAGTGGCCGTTGGCAAGCGCCTTGGCGAAGTAGTTGTCTCCGATCGGGCGCGACGGCCAGTCGAGCGTGCCACCCGTAATGACGCGCGGGGGCGCAAGGTGACCGGTCGAAGACGACGCGAGCGCAGGGACGTCCTCCTCCGTCATGCCCGCGGCCTCGAGAATCTGCTCAGCGACTTCGTCGAGGCCGTTGCGCTTGGCGGCGAAGTAGGCAAGCGGGTCGAGTCCAACATCGCGGAGCACCGAGACGCGTTCCTCTGAGTCGCCGAGGTAGAGCGAGTTGTGGAACCGCGCCATCTGGTCGCCCCGCTTGCCGGCGATGGCCTGCATCATCTTTAGCCGATCCGTGTTGCCAGTGGCGAGATAGAGGAAGGAGAGGCGGTCAAGGTTCTTGGTCTTCTGGTACGCGATCTCGACAATCTTCGGAGAACCCTGCTTGAGAGCCTGCTGGGCGAGCCGCTCCCAGATGTCCGGCTTGTCGATAGCGCGAGCCATCTCGAGCGCGACCTCGAGGTTGCCGCACTCGATCGCCAGGTCGAACCGGGTCGACTCGTCCTGGACGAAGTGGAGAGCGATCTCGGCATGGCCCTTCTTCTGGAGGTAGGCGATAATGCTCTGGCCGACGAGGTTGGACGTCCGGATGATCTGAAGAACTTCATCGTACTGCTCCTTGGCAAGTGCCAGTTTGAACCGGTACTCGGTCGGGTCGATATCGATCGTCCGGGGTCGACCGGTGCGGTCGATGCAGTGAACGATCTTACCCTTGACGCGAGTGAGGTAGACCGGCTGCTCGAGCGTCTTGATGATGCCCGTGTCGCCGGAGGGGAGGGCGTACTTGATGTGGTTGAGGGTCGTGTAGACGAGGATACCTGTGTCGTCCCAGGCGGCTGACTTAATGCGGATCGTCTCGTGGATCGAGCACTGCTGGGCGAGCGCCTTGTTGGCGATCGTGATGGCTGGAGAAGGAGGGCGCGACGGTCAGTCGTGCTGGCCGACGACACAAGAAAGAGAGCTACTACTAACTGTGCTTGCTCAGGAGGGCGACAGTGTTGTTATCCGTGCTCCAGACGACGTACTTGACCGGCGGCGTCGTGAGCTCGGCGAGGACCTTCTGCTGCTGCAGGTCAAAGAGCGAGACTGAGGTCGGTCCAGCAAGGAGGACGCAGGCGGTACCGCCGTAAAAGATATCGGTCGTCTGGGTGGGAACTTTGATCGACTTGGTGATGCTGAACGAGAGGTCCCGGATGTCGATCGTCTGCGTCGGTCGAGAGAAGACGGCGAACCGGTTCCGGGCGACAAAGAGCATCGAGCTTCCCTGGCCGCGCTTGGCGTCGGTTGAGGCGTCGCCAATGACGCCGCTCTGGGGGAGCCGGAAGAAGTCGAAGATGCCACCTTCGGAGGTCTAAAAAGCGCGCGGGGGGGGATTAGCCAAAAAAACACAAAGCCAGGGGCAACTGGCGACCCACCTCGTTGACAAGAATCGCCTGCTCGGCCGGGTTGTAGCTAAGCGTGAGCGGGGGAGCGTAGGCCGGGCCGAGCTTCTTGATGTTCATGACGCCGACGTCCGAGCCGTTGTTGAGGTCGTGCATGCGGACCGTCTTGTCGCGAACGTAGAAGAGCGTGTTCTGGTAAAGGGAAAACGCCGGGCGCTCACGCTCGAGCTTGAAGACGATGACTCCATTGTCGTGGGCTAGTGGGCGATGTTTTAGCCCTCTGGCGGAAGCGATCGATGCTCAGGACTCACCAGCAGCGAAGAGGTTGAGCTCCGGGTGGGCGATGAGGCTCCAGAACCGGTCGGCCTCCCTCCGGAACGTCTGGACGGGCGTCCGCTTGCCCATATCCCAGACGCGGATGGTCTTGTCCTCACCCGCAGAGAGGATGAGCTCGTGCCTCGGGTGGAAGAGCGAGACGCCGACGTTGTTGAAATGGCCCCGGCAGGTGTCGACCTCCCAGGCCTTCGTGTCGCTCATGCGCCAGAGCTTGATCTGCCGATCGTCGCCGCACGAGACGATGAGCGGGAGAGTGGGGTGGAAAGACGCCCAGCTAGGGTAAAGACGGGTCGGCTCATCAGCATCGCCACACTCCCGGTCCGCTTCGCTTAGCACCTGCTGCTCAGACACTCACTTGACTCCCCGGTCATGTCCCTCAAGGACATACTTGACGACGGCGTCGGTGCTTCCGAAGAGGTCAGCCTGGCCTGAGTTGGCCCGCTGCATCTGCTCCTCGAACGACATAGGCTGGTGGCTCGTGTTCTTCTTGCGGAGGCCCGAGATGTCCCAGACCCGAACGGTGAGGTCCATCGAGGCCGAAACGACGAGGTCCTCCTTGGGGTGGAACTGGGCACACCTGGAGTTCCGAGGCGAAGACGGCCGCGCGTCAGCCGAGGGAAAGCCCTAGTGCCACTGAGAGACGGAATCAACTCACATGATGTAGTGGTTATGACCCGTGAGGATCGCAATGCAGTTGCGGCTCTGCCAGTTCCAGATCCGGATCGTCTGATCGTCCGAAGCCGAGATGATCCACGGGTACTCGTGGTGAAAGAAGACAGTCCGGACGTAGTCGAGGTGACCGTTGAGGGTGAAGAGGCACTTGCGAGTCTTGTAGTTCCAGACCTGGGAGTTCAAAGCAGGCGTGAGCGAGCGAATAGAGGGCAGGAAACACGCGTCGGAATCGACGATGAACCTTAATCTTGTAATCATCGCCTCCTGAGGCGAAGATGGGCTGCGTTGGGTGGAAGCAGATGCCGCGAACGGGTCCTAAGCGAAGGAGAAGGACGAGGACACGTCAATATGGCTAGCTCGCTCAGATGACGCGAAGGCGGGGGAAGCGCGAGAAAGATGGGAAGGCGTGGTGAGGCAGGGCCAGCCAGCCAGCAACTCAGATGCCGCTGTATCATCCAGCACTCTAAGTTACTGGCCAGCTCGATTTGAGAGCGAGGCCACGGTTGAGCTGCTTGACATAAGCGCTGGCAAGACCCCGCGCACGAGGCGGGCTCAACCGTGCTGGCTCGCGGTTGGTGCCCCTGTTCCAAGCCACGTCCCCTCGCTCGCTTGCCCGCGCCCGTCGCGCTGGCGGGTAGGAGAACATGGCTCGTCGTCCCTCCCGGTCGCGCGGAGAACGGCCATTAAGGACAACATGTTCGCTCAAGGCATGCGCTGCTTCCCTGTGCTGAGAGGAAGGGCCTGCTGGCCGCCAGCCCACGTTGCCTCGCTCGCTCGAGCGCTCTCTCCCTCTCCGTCGCTTGGTCCCCGTCTCGCTCGATCTCTTCCAGAGGCTTACTTACCGTCATGCTCCTCGTAGCGCTCGACGAGGGTACCCATCTGGTAGTTCCAAAGCTGGATCGTTCCATTGTGGAGCGCGGCGGCGAGGAGCGGCTGCTTGGGGTCTGAGGAGAGAGGCACGACGCGGAGCCGGGAGGCGAGAGAGAAGACGGAGGGAAGGGAGGCAGCGCGTCAGCAACGGGACCCTCAGCAGGGCTCATTGAGCACTAAGAAAAGAAGGGCATACGGAAGGCGACGCCCTTGACGCGGGGCGACTTGGACTCGAACTGGAGCAAGCGGAGGAATGGTGAGGGAAGGAAGGCGAACGAGTAAGAGTGAGAGATGGGTTAGCGACCGGTCAGCTTGGTAGTCCTCGCGAGACTCTAGGTCGACGCGACAAAGCAAGCTCGTAGACAGAGTGGCGCACCTTCGTGAGCATTCGCATGCTGGGCGAGAGTTCGACGGGGGAGAGAAAGGCTGGCGAGGAGAAGCCGGTGCTGGGGTCGACGCGAGGCGGCGAGATGGAACGAGGTGAGGCGAAGAGGCTCGCGGGGTTGAGCGAGGAAAGGGTGTGGTGTGTGAACCTCTGGACTGGCGAGGCCTAATCGAAGTACGCCGCTAGGGGGTAGTTCGAACGAGCTGGCAAGGAAGGGGGGATCGAGGGGGACGGGGGGAGGAGGGGATGCCGAGCGAGTGGTTGAAGGTTGGGCGCGAGTGAGAGGCGAGGGATGGCTGGCTGGCATCGGGCAGCGAGCGAGGGCGAGTCGCGAGTCCAGCGCGCGCCTCGACCACCTGCGATGTCTGGCGGCCTCAGCTCGCTCGCGACGTGTCTTATACTCCCTCAGTTGCACATCTCCGCAGGTTCTCCCCCCACGTCTCATCATCCCACGCACAGGCAAATACCCAGCATGGGAAAGTCCGACGCGACCACCAGCATGGAGCCCGAGGTCAGCCGCGCGCTCAAGGCGACGGCCGCCGTCAAGGTAGATGGCTTTCACGCCGCCTCAAGACCTGCGAAGGCAACCACAACGAGATCGAAAACATGCTCGGCAGGATCCGTCCTCGTTCCCCAGCTACTGGAAGAAATATCATGACGATCTCATCCCTGCTCTTCATCGTCCTCATCCAGCTCGGCGGCACTCACAACAAGGGCGTCACTGCGGTGCACTCGTTCAACGAGTCAGACCATCATGCCCTAGTCCACCCCCGTCTCCCGACCCGCAATGGCAGACGTACACCCTGACCTTGGGTACAAATTCTTCTCCTTTCGCCACCCATGATCTGTCGGCGTTGCCGGGGGCGCGATCGGTAGAAGGACAGTGATGACAGACATTCTACGTCGACGACGGCGCCTTCATTCAGGGTCCCTCTACCCAAACGACTACACCCTAGTGAGGGGAAGCATCGTAATACAGCTTCCACGGCGGTGGAATGGGGGGTTGCTGAGTAGATTCGGGTCGAAGGTTGGAACATCGTCTCTCAACGTTCGTCGTCGTCTTTGATGAGCATGCTGCTATCTTTCTCAGCCAATTTTTCTCACCTGCCCCTCCTCGAGAGTTTCCTGGGATAGGCACGTCACTTACGCCTGCGCTGCATGCCGAGATCTGCGGACAGTCTTCTCAGTTTCCAGTCTCAAGGTGCATCGGCGCGCTTTATGTTCGGCTCCCCAACCAAACTACTAGCTATATCTCGGCTCTCTCCTAAAACACACAACGTCCTTATCTCCATCCTCTTCCTCTCTTCCTTCGACGCAAAGCAAGCAAGTGTATTCCTCCCCCCCCCCCCCCCCCTTCACTCACTCAATCGTCAACAGCCATGGCTACCGACCCGGCCCTCGGCAAGTCCTCGACCCCCCTCAGCGCCGATCGGATCTGGTCCATGAATGTCTTGAGTCTCTGCCTGATTGTCTCTGTTGATTGCCGGGCAGAGAAAGGCAGTCCTCGTCAGCCGGGGTACCGAGTCGCCCGAAGGTGCGCCGCTTGACGCACCCTGTCTCTCCTCCTCCATGAGGATCGCCTCGAGTTGTCGAGAGATCGAGGCTTCTTCATCCTGACGAAGCCTGGTGATGCGTGCGTGCGCCCAGACTGAAGGTAGACACGAAGGAAGAGGGATCCGTCTTAGCGACGGCGTACATAAGGATGAGAGATGGAAGGACAAGGGCAAGTGCGCCGTTTATGTATGCGCGCTGTTTCCGCGCTCGGAAGAAACTTTATGGAGGCAAAGGCAAAAGAGAAAGAGAAGGGATATTCACTGTCAATTTCGAGAAGGATGAGTTGGAGTTCTATGTCCGATCAGTGTGAGAGCACGGGTCAGCCTGGGAGGTTGACCTGAAGAAGAACTGGACTGAGGCGCACCCTGCATAATCTCTATCTCGCCAGATTGAAAGGATCAATTCTTCCCCTTGGTTGAAAGGAATCGATGGACCCACCATCCATGAACCCCCCATGAGCCTCCTCAAATTCTCGTACCGGCGCCACGACCCTTGCTTCTCCGTGGAACGGGACCATCTACATCCACCAGTCACCTCACCACCTGATCAGCTCAGCCTCCTACCACAGGAGCTCAAGGCAAGGAAAGGCGCACCTCCTCATCCAGGTTCCCAGACCAATGACCTTCGTCTCTCTCCACGGCCATCTCCCGCTCCTTGCCCTTGTCCTTGTCGCTCCGCTCCTCCTTCTCCCTCTCCCCGTCTTGCTCGTTACCACCCACAGACCCTTCCCTCTCCATCTCCCCCTCCCCGCGCTGCCGCACCTCCTGGGCCTCACCCCCACCCTCACCCCCACCCTCATCCCTACCCACCTCAGTAGGCGGCGAAGATGTCAGCCCGGGAAACCCGCCCTCGGCCTCGTCCTCGCCGGCAGGAGCAGGGTCGTTGACGGGTGCAGCGGGGTCGCTGGCTCGCTGCTTCGGCTGCTCTCCGTCGCGCGCCGTCTCGCTCTCGCCGTCGGTCGAGACCGAGTCCACGGACGGCGACCCGGACGACGAGTTGCTGGAAGACGACTTGGACGAGCCCGACGGATCATCATCGTCGTTGCCGTCGTCGTCGTCCTCCTTCTCCTGCTGCTGGGTCCGGGCCGGACTCGCCTGGGCCAGAGCCCGAGACGGAGGTGGCGAACTCTGTCCGATCGACTCGACGGGCTCCTTCATGCCGTCGGCGGGGGGCCGAAGGTGGCGATGAGGAGGCTGCTGACGCTGGATGGGTTTGCGCGGGGGCTTGTCGGTCTTGATCTTGGGGGCAGAGGGGTGGGAGGAGGAAGAGGCGGACAAGGAAGGCATGCTGATCGAGGGCAGGAGAGGGCGGTGGACGAGAGGGGTGGGGGTTGGGAGGAAGGGGGGGGGGGGGGGGGGGGAGGGGGAGCAGTGGAAGGGGAAGGCGACGGAACGAGGGGCAATCTCACGCGCGCAGTTTTCGTTTCGGAGGTGGGTCCCTCAGCCGCTCGAGGCCAGTAGCGAGTCTTCTTCCGGAGGGAAGGTACTCGAGAGTGAGAAGGAGATTGTATATAGAGAGAGAGAGAGAGAGAAGACGAATCGAGCGAATAGAGAGCACACACTAAAGACACCGGAAGCAAACAAGTGGAGATGAAGGAAATCAAGCCTTGATCGTCCCGGCCGTCTTCTGGGCTGCATCATATGCAACAAAAAGAAAGAAAGAAAAATACAAGGAACCCCCACGACTATATGTCAGCCCGTGAAACGCTAGAGAAAGAGAAAGGAAGGGGCCACTTACAAACGGTGATCTTGTCCCCCAGCGAGAGCGCGATCCCCTGCGTCTTGCTCCGGATCCTCACGTGACCCTGGACCGTACCGTCTTCGGAGCGCTCGATCGAAAGGTTGGCGAGGGCGTCCTCGCCGAAGAGGGATCGGGCGTAACAGTTGGCTGAAAGGAAGTCGCAGTCACCCGAGAGGGCGGCGTCAGCGGTGAGGCAGGCCATGTTGGTCGACTTCATGAGGTGGTCGAGGTAAGCTCGGAGGTCGCTGGAGATCAAGTGTGCGTCAGGATCAAGCAAGAGTAGAGAAGAGAGGGCTCTGGTTGGACGCACGTAATGTTGGTCACCACGTTGACCTTGTTCTCCCACTCAAACTCGGTCCACATCGACCGGAACTGCGCCTCGTTGCAGTACGCTGGCTTGATGTAGTCCATGATGTCGATGTGGATGTCGTTGAGGACGACGTTGCTCGAGACGTCCGAGGCTCCGGCGCCATCGTAGACGATGTTGCCGAAAATGACACCCGTCTCCGTCGAGGAGACCTTGATGGATGCCTTGATCGAGTGGAACGCATGCGGGCCAAGCGTGTGCGGCGTCGGCCGCTCGACGAGCTTGAGGTCCCCGAGGGTGGCGAATTCGATCGAGAGGTTCTGGAGCGTCTCGGACGACTGATTGACGATGAGGACGTCGAGGAGGATGTCGAACTGGTGGACGTTCACGTAGGCCTCGGCGTAGACCGGGTCCGAGAAACCCGTGAGCTGTACGACGCGCTTGAGCTTGGAGATGAAGTCGTCCTTGATCTCGGAAGCGCCCGTCGCGCGCGTGAGGTCGGCCTCGTACTAGGGGAAGAGAACGGTCAGCGTCGATCGTCCTCTCGAGAGTAACCCTTCCACTGCAGCTCACCTCGTCCACGTCCCCGCCCGCCGTTTTCTTCTGGAACTGGCGGAACATAATGAGGTCGTCGGCCTGAACAACAACCGCCTTGGTCTCCTTTGCCTTCTTCTCGAGCGCCTTCCTCTCCGCCGCGCCCACCATCTTCGTGTAAGCGGCCTTGGTGTCCTTCAGGAACACCTCCTGTGCCGGCTTGCTCTCCTCGAGCTGAGCGAGTGTCTGCACGCAGTTGAGAATCCTCTCCTGCGAGTCCTCGTCGATCGGGACCGCGACAAACTTGCTCTGACCGACACGGACGACCGAGGCCATGATGAGCATCGCCTCAGCGCGAAGCGAGTTGTTCGCGCGAGCGTCCCGCGAGACCTGGTGGAACCGAAGGACGAGCTTCGTCATCGTCGAAGCGAGGACCGAGCCGGTGTAAAAGTCGCCCGCCAGGAGGAGAGCGCGGAGGGGTGCCTTCGCGGAGGCGCGGATCTTGGCGATCCGCTCCTTCTCCTGGACGGTGCTCGAGTAGACCGTCTCCGTAGCGTAGGTCCCGTCGGCGAGGACGCGCGTCGTCGTCGAGGGCTTGTGCTCGACAGGGCCCGACGCTTCCTCAGCGACCTCGATCTCATCGAGGAGTCGCTGCTCCGACGCGAGGATGGGGACCTCGCCGATGATCTTGCGGATCGCCTGGAACGCAGCGTTGATGTCTGAAGACAGAGAAAGGTCGTCAGTGGTGGTGGGAGACAGACTGCACCATTGGAGTCCGCTCACCCTCGACCTCGGTGCAGTACTCTCCGACGATCCAGAGCGCCCCGCGGAAGACCTTGCCGGACTTGACGTCGCCGACGGTCTCGAGGAGCTTCTCCGTGATCGAGTGCCGGAGCGCCGGGAACTTCTCGACCACCTCCCGGACGAACGAGATAACGTCGACAGCCGATGAGTTGCCAGAGTCGCCGAGGAACTCCATGAGGACGTGGACAACCGAGGCAGCGACCTCCGAGAAACGGATGGCGCATGTGTGAATCGACTGGATGAGGAGCTGGCGGTACTCGAGGTTCTATAGAAAGCACTTGTCAGAATGATGCCAATGGGAAGAAAGAGAGAGAGAGAGAGAGAGAGAGAGAGAGAGAGAGAGAGAGAGAGAGAGAGAAAGGAAGTCGAAGACGGGCCCACCTTCTCGTACTGGCCATCCTCTGCCGTGTTCTGGAGCTGCTTCTTGAGCAGGAGGACGACATCCTCGACGTTGCGGCTCGAGACCATCTCAAGCGCGATCGCAAGCGACTTGCGCTTGACGTCCATATCGTTACTCGAGAGGACGCGGAGGACGTCCATGACGAGACCGTCGAGGACGTGCTCGTGCTTCCTCCTCAGCGACTCGATCCGGTCGAGAACGATCATCTTGACGTTGTTGTCGCTCTCCTTGACGCAGAGCTCGATGAAGCACGACGCCGCAGCCTTCACGGCCGCCGGGTTCTGGGTGAGTGTCGTGAGAGACGTGGCGGCCTCGTACTTGACCGTATGGGAGGACGCATTGAGGAGCTCAAAGATGGTTCGGATCCACTTCGCCCGGTTGGGGCCCTCGGTCCGAGCCTCCCGACGAACGAGGTCGATCACGGCCAGCTGGAAGAGCGAGTCGAGCGAGCCGACGTCGGCATAGATCGAGAGCAGGTACTCGACCGCCGACGCCTGCGAGATGGTCGCCAGCGAGACGAACGCGTTACGCTTGCAGGTTGGGTCGGACTCCTGGGGAACCATAAATCAAGGGATGATCATCAGCGTGCTGGCCTGCTGAGCGGACGGAAGGAGAGCGATTGTGGGAGGACCGACCGCGGCGAGGAAGGTAAGGAGGAGCTCGGGCGCATCCGGGATAAGGTGCTCGTGGAGCTTGTAGATCGCGAACACGGTGAACACGGCGTTCTTGCGGACAAAGGCGTGGCGGTGCTCCTGGAGTAGACAGGCAAGGTGAGCGAGTGATCGCATTACGACCGCAGACGCGGACGCGAACGCGCTCGCACCATGCAGCTCCGGACGGTCGGGATCAGCGGCTCGAGGAGCTCGGCCTCGCGGATCTTCTGGACAGCACGAAGCATGCCGCCGCGGATGAACTCGTTGGGGTGGAGGAGGTCGTTCCGGATGGCGTTGCTGTCGATGACCGGGGGAGGGAGGGGGGAGGGAAGGGCGAGGCGGGCGCGACAAGGTGAGCGAAGCGGGGGGGGGGGAGGAGGGAGGGAGCAAGAGGGAAGAGGGAGAAGATCGCCAGCGGCGACCACTCACCAGACGAGGATCATCTCCTGCTTGAGCTTGCCGTTCTCATCGAGCTTCGGGCAGACCCTAGGGAGAGGAGCGACAGGGTCAGTGAATGGCCAACTAGACGGACCGCGCGCGAGCAGGGTCGGCGGCCAGGTCGAGGGCGGGGCGGGACTGACTCCCAGTAGAAGGCCAGCATCTTCTTGATCTGCTTGTTCCGGCTCGGCAGAACGTATTGGATGATGGGCATCAGAAGGTTCGGCTGGCATAGAGGCGACGCAGGTCAGCCAGAGCAAGGGACGACGGCCGGGCGGATTCGAGATGGAAGGGCCGGGGCGCGCGCATGCCGACCACGACCGCCTCCCGTGCAGGCCCGGGGGGGGGGGGGGGCACGACGGGCTCGAGCTTGCGATCTGATCCCCTGGCGGCCTGGGATCGTTGCTGACTAGGGGACGCACGTGTGGGGAGCCGTTGACGGTGGAGACGATGATCCGGCGGAGAGTCTCCAGCTTGACCTCATCGGAGCCCTTCTCAAGGCCCTGGCGAAGCTCCTGGGTCGTCTGGGAGTCGGCCCTGCCGTCGTCTGCGACGATGGTGTAGGAGAGTGGGTCGACAGTCGACATTTTGGAGGCGAGGGGGGAGGGGGGGAGGGGGGAAGGGGGGAAGGGACGGTGATCGTTAGGCGGGCGAGAGGGGAAAGAGCGCAGGGGCCAGCCAGCGTGGCCGGCAGCGCCCTCGAGGAGGCAGGCGGCCAGCGAGACGCGGCGGGCGAGGCCAGGGAGACTTGGGCGGCCGCGAGAGAGCGACGGCGTCCAACGCGTCGAGACCGAGGAGCATCGACCAACGGCCACTTCCTCCGCCTCCCCTTCATCATGTCCTCGTGCGTCATCTCTCCGCCGCCGCTTCGCCATCCATTGCCCGGCTGACCCCTCTCCCCCAGCGCGGCGGCCAAGCGGCCGAGGACCTACGGCAGGGCGGCCAGCACGCAGGCCAAGCGGGCGCGTCGCACTCTCACGTCAGTCTCTCCGGGGGCTCTTGCGATGGCAGCGCTAACTACTTCAGCTCATGACTCCAGTCCCTCCGAGCCCGACCTCGACCTCTCGTCCTCGGTTCCTCCCTCGTCGTCGCCTCCGCCGGGCTCTCTCGCCGGCCTCCCCTCCCTCCCCTCCTCATTGTGCCACCCCTCTGCCGCCGGCAAGTCCGCGTCCTCCGTTCGTTCCTCGTCTCCGCCGGCGAGCTCAAACTTCCAGTCGGAGCAGAGCTCGTCACCCTGGCGTATCTCGCCGCATCACTGTCTCGCGTCGGTTCCCGACCCGCGTCGTCCGGAGCCTTCGCCGCGCTCCTCCCCGACGCCTCCGTCGCGTTCCTCGTCGTCCTCGTCGTCCTTCCTTTCCATCCTTCCCTCCAAAGCGAAGTCTTCTCCCCGCCCCTCCTCCTCTCCGTCCGCAGCATCGGGCACCAGGCGTGCCCAGAAGCAGCCGACCCTGCGATCCTTCTTCCTCCCCGCCCCGTCGTCGTCGTCGTCGTCGTCGTCTTCTCGCCCTCCTCATCCTTCCATCAAGACGTCATCCTCCTCCCGCTGTTTCCCCCAACAGCAGCTCCAACAAACCCACCTCGTCCCCCCGCCTCCAATCAAGACATGCCAGGTCTGTCAAATGACGTATCAGCCCCTCGCCCCCGCCGACGAGGCCACTCACGCCAAGCACCATCGTGGCGTCGTCGAGGGTCTCGATTGGTTCCCAGACGCGTCGTCCTCGTCGAGCAACTCGATGCCGCCTGGCGTACGCGTCGTCGAGGACTCGGTGCGGTTCGGGAAGAATGGGAGAGGTAGGATCCTGTGTGTCGATGGGTCCGTCGAGGGGAGGGTCGCTAAGAGGGTGCGTTTATGACGCGTTTCTTTGATCGGCACGCGTAGACGCGTCGTCGCGACTTTCAAACTGACGCGTCGTTCAACAGCTCGCCGCGATCCACGCTCTCATCGACACGCATCTCTCTTCGCCTGCCCTTCCGCCGCATGTCCTCGCCCAAACCAAGACATTCCTCCTCCTCTCGTCCTCGCCTCCGCCGTCTGCAAATGGCCGGCCATCAAAGGGGACCCCCACTGCCTCCTCCGTCAAGGAGGTTATCATCGGCGCGTGCGTCGTCCAGCAGATCTCGACAGCCCTGCGCGTGCTCTCGCCTGCCGAGGTCATCTCTCGCCGCAGTCAGTCGTTGTCATCTGCGTCGGCCTCATCCTCATCGGAAAAGCTCGTCGTCGTCGAGCCAGACGCAGCCTCCTCCCCCGGAGGTGTCTTCTGCGAGTGCGTTCTCTCCCTTCGTTCCTCCTCCCCTCCTCCATCTCCCCCGACTGACTTCTCCTTACCCCCCTCCCAAATCACCACTCCTTACCGCACTACGTCAGCCCCACCCCAATTCCAACAGCCCTCGGCATTCACCGAGTCCACACCTCCTCCTCTCATAGCCGTCAAGGGATCGCCTCTCTTCTCCTCGACGCTGCTTGCGCAAATGCGATCTTTGGAGTCAAGATCAAGGTGGGTAGGGAGGGCGTGGCTTTTAGTCAGCCGACGGGGAGTGGAAGGGCGTTGATGGAGAGGTGGGGAGGTGGGAACGTGAGAGTGTTTGTGGAGGATGCTTGAGGTTGTTGCGGTGGAAAAGGGGGGGGGGGGGGGGGGGGTATCTGCATGTTCGCCGCCTTCCAGGCGGCCGGACCAGTACCTAAGGTCGTTTTTCTTCTTGTTTTGCTCTTTATCTTCTTCATCTTTTCATCTGCATCTAGTCCGGTTCTACTTTCTTGCTCACTTGGTAGTTTTATGCACCGCTGCGCCACCCCACCCCCCCCCCCCCCCCCCTCCCCACCACCCCATTCTCCGCCTGACCCTTCCTCCACTTTGGATCTCGGAGGATTCAACATTTGCTATCTCCTGTGTTATGAGCTCGATCAGAAACATTATCGCAAACCCCTTTACAGCTCGGAACAGCGCAGACGATGGAACGGGCCCGGATGATTTGCTGAAGAGATCGCGGCAAATTGGGCGCAAGACATCAAGGCCATTCAGCTGGGTTGGGCAAGTTAAAAACCGCTGAAGTGACCCGCTTTGAATGGTAGCCTGAAGGAGCAGAGAGGACGGGCAAACCGATGCGGTGCTCGATCGACGCTGTCGGTGAGTCAGTCGAAATGATTCGAACGTGGAAGGAGTTTGAAAGCAAGAAACGCAGCAACACCAACACTCGCGTGGACCGACCGTGAGACCACTCTGTTCGCTCAGGCCAATCTTGACGAGCCCCCTCTTGGAGAGCGATGTGCGCCCAACCACCACCTCGATCAGCTCCTCCGAACTGTGCCTATCAATTATTGAGCGACGGTTAGGACCGCTGATCAGCTATGTCACCCGACGCCGTCGCACCTGCTAGACTTACCGATCCGGCCTCGAGTGGCTGGTTCGAGCAGGAGGAAGCCAGTCGAGCCAAGTCAGTCATGCATGTTCTCTTCCTCGTTGCTTCGGTAAAAGACCTGAGATTGAACCTCTGACATGCCATCTTGCATTTCTCCCAAGGTCCGTCGTAAAAAGCGACCCTCGCACGCGCGACAACCGCGAGAAGCCGATCGACTTGGACGCGTCGACATCAGTCGGATTCCCTGGCGACTACGAAGACAGATGGAGCGATATGTCTTGGATGAAGGGGGATGTACCCGGTTCCATTGAGCCTGGTGAGTGTGAGAGTGCGGCGGCTGCACATCAGCGATGCATCTTTACCTCCGCCATGAGCTTCGCGACACCACAGGTCACTCACCCTCTTCATTTTCACCGTCTCAAGAGGAACCTTGGAGCTCTACCCCCTTTCACTTCTGGGGACCCGATTTCTTAGAGTTCGGGCAACTGCCGGATGGGCGTGAGTAGTCCACGACGCTATCGCTTCGTACTAGCCCTGCGCCTGACCCAACCTTTCAACAGCGTTCCCTTTGGACCCCCGCTCTCCATCTTTGCTCTCAACCACGACTACAACATCCCTTAATGATCAATCCGGATTTCAACCAGAAACCTTCCTCCTACCAGCCGTTACTTCCGGAGAGGACCTCGGAGCAGACGAGGCGTTCCTCAAATCTCTCTTGGAGGTCTCTCTGCCTGGGGAGGTCACTCTATCGTATGCAACTTCGAGAAGTGAGTTGATCTGCATGCATCTTGGCCCAAAATACGACAATGGCTCGCTAATGGCTGTCGTCCTGACAGCTCCGCATCCTCCTCCTCTCTCCCTCGCTACTTTCGACACCGATGAGAGCCGCTGGGCCGCCGTCATGGCACGCTCGCCCGAAGCAGACGGCCACTTCTACTTCTGCGTCTCGTCGACGTCCATCTTCTGTCGTCCCTCATGCCCCTCCCGCCGTCCCGACCGACGCAACGTCGTGTTCGTCACGACTATCCAGGCCGCCCTCGCCGCGGGGTACCGGGCGTGCAAGCGATGCACACCCGAGGACGATGTCGGCCTCGCGGAGCAGCGCCAGCTCGAGGCCGTCGAAAAAGTCAAGGCAATCATCGGCGGGTGCGTCGGCCGAGGGGAGAGAGTGCCCGGTTTGGACACGCTCGCGGGGGAGGTGAGGATGAGCAAATTCCATCTGCAGAGGGTGTTTAAGAAGCGGGAGGGCATCTCGCCGAAGCAGTATGCGTCCGCCTGTGGGGGAAGATCGGTGAGTCTTCCTGGGTTTGACTCCACGTCTGGGATTGCGAGTGCTAAATTCTCACTTGAGATAGATTGTTTCATAAGCAGGGGATCGGGCGTGAAGACGGCTGGCGAGCGAAGAGTCAAGCCTGACCAGTGAACCAGTGAACCAGCCCCCGTGCCCGCTGTCCTCTCCGTCCTGCCCGAGCCAAGTCAAGTCTGGTCAGCCTTGCCGAGATCTCGCAGCCGAGATCTCTCACGGCTCCGGCACCCCCATTCATGCGGGAGGGGGGGGGGGGGGATGGCCAACCCCTCGCCGGTTTCTTGAGCGACTACGCTGCGCACGTATGTCGGCATTTTTTATCGAGTCCGTCGGCTTGATGGCAGCGCGCCAGACCACAGGCCGGACCGGGCGGTGATTCTGGGGTTCGGAGGGCAGCGGGTTCCTTTTCATGGGAGTCACTGGCATCGCCAGCTGGAGATGCCCAATTGCCAATCTCCCTGCTTCGTTCGATGCAAACACTTTCCTTGTCCCTCTTCTGCGTGCTGCCGACCAAGGGGAAAACACGGATCATGAACGAGGACCAGCAGAGCGAGTACGCGGGCAAAAGTTCATCCACGCTCTCGCTCTCTCTCCCCCCGCTCCTACCTCCTCCGAGCAATGAGCCAAGAACATGAGAGGACAGAACGAGGGATGAGCTTGTGTTGCATCTGGGCGACGTCAGAACCGACCCGCTCAAATGTGATGGTGATCTCCCCTCCAAGGATAGTTGATCAGAGTGGCAACAGGGTGGATCGCCTCCCGACATCCATCGCCCACAACGCAATACGCCGACTGTAGGCCGATCTAAAAGTGTTTGGTCGACCCTTGTGACGGAGCCGCCGTGCCTTCGAACACGATGAATGGCTCCTTCTCCCCATTGACCATTCAGGTGTCGTCAATGCCCAAATACATATTTGCGTAGATCTCCGCCATCCGATCAACCATCACTGCCCTCCAATACGCTGCGGCTTCCCCGACGAGGTCGGCATCACAGCGGAGCTGCAGATGCGACTTGGTTGAGCGGGTGGGCGATAGCTCACTCTCCAGAGATGGCCAACGCTCAGGGCATCTGCAAGCGGCCGACGTTCCCGAAGTTCGCGCTCTGCATGCCTCTAGCGCCCTCAGGCGAGCGATTTTGAAGCCGGAGACAACGATGCCTGAGACTCACCTGGTCAGCCCAGGTCAGTGGTTATCCAGACATCGAGAGAGAGATGCAAGAGAGGTGAGGGCACTGAGCTCGGATGGTCATAATGTGCGGGGACGAGAGGGTGGCGCTGCGAACGCAGCCGAGCTCAAGAGACAACCGCACCTTCAGGAGGTGATGAGGGCAGGAAAGTCGCAGTGTCGACGACGATGGCAAGGGGACCCAAGGCGTAGGCTGAATTGGGGGACAGGAGTGATGGGCAGACAAGATCGACATGAAGGAGAGCGTCAGTAGGGGCCCTCGAGGGTAGGCGCAGCTGGACGAGTGAGGGGAAATGGGCAACAGCAGCTTGATTGTGGAAGCAACTTCATGCCCTCTGGCGTCTTTAAGGCATTTACATCCCTCTTCGATTCTTATAGAGCTACACGGATTGAGCGCCGAATTCCCTCTCTCGAGCTTGATTCTCACATGAATGCGGTCGAGGTCCCAGTCAATCTGAATCGCTGTCGAACAGATGCGGGCTAATGGCGGTTGCTTTTGTTTGGTACACTTCGCGAGGAAGCTGAACGCCTTGCGTAACTTCCACAGAGCCTTGTATGTGCTCGAAACTGCGAGCTGATCAGAGATAGATAGCCCCGACTCGATGATCAAGAAGAGGATCTTTATCGGCAGCCGGAGCTGGGAGGGCGATTCCTGTCTGGAGTAAGCGAGCGCCGTGACATTATTCGGTTGGCTTCCAACGAGGTTATCACCTTGGTGCTCATGGCCTGTAGCTGAGGGCGAGGACGAGGGGGAAGGCGACGAGCGGGCGGCGTTCATGGTGGTGTTGAGGGCTGACCATCGCTGCCCGGCTGTCTTTCCACCTGCCCCCCTTTCAACGCGTCACCGACCTGGTTAGGCAAGCGAACCGTCCAAACGACCACTACACCACCGCCTCCCCTCCTCCACCATGTCACCCCACGCTCCACCCGCCGATCCCTCCTACGGGCGCCTCACCGCCCCCCTCTACAAATGGGAGAAAGAGCTCGACGCTCAGCCAGGCGTCACGACGAGCCGCTTCATCACCCTCGTCGGCAAGGACGGTGAGAGTACAGGCGAGGTCTACTTGGTCACCCTCCGTACGTGCGCGTTACTCTCGACTGGTGTAGAGGCTGGCAGATGACAACAATACGGCTACCTCGACAGAGCCGGAGGACCTCGCCAAGGCCAGCGGCCGCCCCTGGACCTTCTTCACCGTCTGGGAGAAAGCGCCCGCGGTTGAAGGCCACCAGCGCGAGGGCGACGGCATCGATGTGCTGGCCATCCACGGGCTGTTTGACCGAGGCGGCCGGTGGTCAAAGCAGATCGGAGGGCTTCTTGACAAGGGCTATCGGGTCGTTGCTGTGGGTGAGTGGGTCCCTCTCTGACGCGTACGCGTACACTCTCTGCTCCCGATTCGTCTTCCTTCAGGGCGACAGGGGCACCGCTCGAATAGACAGGCGGCGGGGGCACGCGACATGCTGACATACTCTCACAACTTCCCCTTGCAGACCTTCCTGGTGTGAGTGAGAATAAGGTCGGATGAGCAATCCTCTTCTGACATGTCGCTTCAGCATGGACGGTCCTGTGGCCTTCTAGGCATGGTCGAGGACGAGAAGCACCTCCCGGCGGCTGTCCAGTCGGTCCTCATCTCTCTGTCGGAGGAAGGCGTGTCGAGGAAGACATATCTGGTCGGACAGTGAGTCCTTGACTGTTGCCACTTTCTTTGTATATGTCTCACCAATCTTCACAATGACCCAAACATTCTCAGCTCGATGGGAGGCTGGACAGCGTGAGTGACGCGCCGCTGTGGAATTGTTGCACAAAACCAAGTCATTACTGACCAGTTGACTGGGATCCGAAGGCTTGCGTATCCCATGTATGCTCATGTAGATCGGCAAAATCAATCACTAGTGGGTTGCTGCTGACTTTGTGCTCGCAACTGTTCAGTTTCTACCCTCCAATGACGACGACGCCAACCATCGCTGGCATCTTTGCTCTCGCTCCTTACGTTGGGGTCGTCTCAGAGGCTTTGCCTAACGCCTTTGTCAAGAATATTGGCCTCTTCCTCAAGCGCTACATCCCCACGAAGCCCTTGGTCCACGTCGTCGCTGTGCGCAGGTTTTTCATGCTCTCTTTTCGTCGCAGGTAGCGTTGACCACCCCACCACAACCTCACAGGGCCGCGAGTCTGACAATCCAGAAGTCGGCAAGGAGTTTCGAGGTAGGACTGCCCCCCTCCCCTCTCTCCTGTTTCTTCCTCTCTCTCACCACTGACCGTCTGGCCAAGCTGTCTCCCGGCAGAGGACCCCTTGACATACAAAGGCAAGGTCCGCATCGCGACTGGCTCCGTCCTCCTCGGCATGGTCTCTCCGTCCATATTCACCAACGACGAGGCGATCTCCAAGATCACAGTCCCCGTGCGGATCATCCATGGCAACAAGGACCGGGTCTGCCTGCCTGAAGCGAGCGTCCAGCTCATTGACCGACTCAAGGAGCTCGGTGTCCCTGGCGAGAAGGAGTGCGAACTGAAGGAGGGCTACGAGCACGTTATGCACGTGAGGGCTCACCATCTCAGCGTCGGTTTGACTTCAGAAGCTCATCTCTAAGGCTGAACCCCCCTTCCCCCCTCCACGGCCGTCATCAGCCGTACGGATACAACGGTCTTGGGGGCAAGTGGGCGGAGCAGGTCCGTCGCAGTGTCATCTCCCCTCTTCCGCCCCCCTTTTTTCCTGCCACTGAAAGGCTGAGCCATTTCTTTCCGGACTATTCAGAGGGAGGGCATGTGGGAAGATCTCGAGGGCTGGCTCCGGAAGCAGGTCGTCAACGCTTCGCCTGCCGCCTAACAGGGCGGTTGTCCTTTTCGCCGCACTATCATACCTCCTGCCCGCTTTCAGCCATCAAGAATAGGCTTAATCGCTCTCATAGAAATTATATGGCTTTCAGCTTGTTTGTGCCGTCGGTCGAGTCTAGGAGCATGTCTCACACGCATATGCGCGCGCGCCCCCACCTCATCCCCCGCCTAAATTGAGTATTTAAGTGCGAGCGTTCTCAGCTTCTCAGCTTTCCATTCATGTCACTTCAAAACATCTTCCTGTCCCTGGGATGATGGGTGATTTCATCTTTCCTGAAAAGGAGGAACGTTCGCGCCATCAAACACGTGCGAGGCTTTCGTCTCTCACTGGCTCACACCCGCCGCGCTGAAGAGCGAGAAGCGCGCAGGCGCGAGAGGATGCAGCAACCCAGCGGCTGGCCGCTTCGGCCTGCGCGCCTCCTTTCCTCATCTACGGTCTAAAGCGAGGCTTCGAACAAAACACTTGGTCTGTCATCCACCCATCGGTCCTCTTATCCCCCAACCATCAACACCATGTCCGCGGCCGCCCTCTCCCTCCTCAAACCAACAACTGTGCTGCCCCTCGCCACCCTGGGTCTACTCTACTCCCAGTGGTCGTAAGTCCCCCTCCTCCTCTTCATCGCGCTCCTGTCTCTGGCGCGCGCGATGAGAGTGCGCACGTGGCTGACAGTCGCGTCGAGCACTTGACCTGTCCAGCACCATCAAGGTCGCTATTAAGACTCAGCTGCCGCTCGTGACAGATGGAATCTCGACGACACTCCTCGTGGCAATTGGCGCGGCTCTCGTGATCCAGGCGTGAGTGGTGGTGCCGGTCGATGCTTGCGAATCTCGGCGGAAAGAAGGGGAGCTGATCACACGTCCTTTCTCCCTCTTTCAGTTTCTGGTCCCAGCTCAGGGCGCCTCTGGCCTTTGCCTGGAATTGCTGTGAGTCGCAGATGACTGAGGGAAACCAGGGGGTGTGGTCGCTGGTAGTCCTGACGATTGTTTGGTTCGCTTCCGCCCGTCTCTCAGTCCTCAAGCCCATCTCATCCAAAACGGGTCTCCAGCGAGTGGTTTTGATTGCCAGTCGAGCTGCGTTTTCTGAATCTGACTAGCAATCCACCTCTTCATAGATCCGAACGACTCGACTCGTTCTACGGCGGTCAGGCCGACCTATATGATGCCACGCGAGGAGGTCTCCTCAAGGGCCGAAGGACGGTAAGGGTGATGTATACGTTCCTCGTGTCACGCGCGATACTCACCAAACTTGTAACTACCTTGATATTGAAATAGATGCTAGCGCTGGTCGCCAGCCATCTCCGGGAACAGGGCACTCTTGAGCGCAAGGACAAGAAGAAGATCTGGGTTGACATCGGCGGTGGAACCGGCTGGAACATTGAGCAGATGGCCGAGGTCATCCCCATCGACTCGTTCGACGCCATCTACCTGTGAGTGACATCTCTCCTCGGAGAGAAGCGCAATCTGCTGACTTGCGCGACCAGTATCGACCTTTGCGAGCCTCTTCTCGAGGTTGCCCGCAAGCGATTTGCTGCCAAGGGCTGGAAGAACGTCCACTGTCTTCGCCAGGACGCCTCGTGAGTGCTGCGACAACAGGTCTCATCAAATATCATCCACTCACTCAGGTTCCCTCTTGGTACCAGTCAATTCACTCTCCCCGAGTGGTCTGCTGGCATGGACCCACGTGAAAGCATCACCCTCGCCACGCTCTCGTACTCGCTGTCAATGGTAAGTCGGCTGCCCTTCCTAGGTCTTGAGATTCGTCTGATGGTCGGCTCTCCAGATCCCCTCGTTCTACCCTCTCCTAGACCGCATCCATTCTGTCCTCGATATCCAGCGTGGCATGATCGGAGTTGCCGATTTCTACACCGCTGCTGATGGAGGTTCCTCGCACGAGCGCGCGATTGGATCGGCGAGGCGTAAGGTCAACTGGCTTAGGTGAGAGTCGCCACAGTCGGAAGAAGCATAGGGTACTTGTCTCACAGCTCCTATCTCTCTCATAGCCGTTGGTTCTGGCAGATCTGGTATGTGCCTGACTTGCTGTCTTTTCACAACTGCGTGCGCTAATTACGTTCTATCAGGTTTGACCTTGACCACGTCAATCTCGGCTCGTCGAGACGCGACTACTTGGAGCACAAGTGAGTACTAGAGGGCTCCTCCCCGCTTTCACTATATCAAACTGACTGTCCCTCTCGTTTCTTCCAGGTTTGGCACAGTCAGTAGCCTTCTCTCGGGTCCTCGCTCTCTGGGAAGGCTCGCTCACATCCTCTCTTACGGTACAGATCAAGTCATATAACGGACGCAATAACTTTATCGTCCCTTACCTCATCCAGCTTCCCTATTGTGAGCAAACTTTGGAATGCCTTGCGCTTTGGTTTTAGCTGACAGCTGACACTCGGCGCTCAGACATCTACTTAGGTTGTTCGCGTCACAGGAGCATCAAGGAGTTCCAGAAGGCCGTGCGTATACCACGATCGAGAATGAGGGGTATCAATAATTCTGACACCTACCGCAATCAACAGTTCGACATCGATGCCGGAAACACCGTCGGCCTTTCCCACGGTCTTCGCACTCCCGCCACCCCGCTCGACCCGATGCCCATCTCCTCGGATGATGTCCCGGACCTCGACCTTGGACCCGCCAGCCACGTTGGTTCGTATTTCAGGAGCGTCGGTGCCGTGGAGAAGGGCCCGGGCGGCGTGCCGCAGGTCGTTGTCGACATTGGAGCTCCCCCTTCGGCGTTCCACTACCAGCTTAAGAAGCCGATTCGGGTCCCGTACATGGAGGAGAAGGTATGTTGTACTCATAAGAAGGGAGAGATCAGCTGGATACCACAAGCTGATCCTTCATTCCCTCCAGGTTCACTCTCAGTTTCGCACTCACATATACGGTTTTACTGTGCGTCTTGCTCCTCGAGAAATCCCGAGCAACAATATAGACCACTCAAACGCACATCTTTCAGTGGGAGGACCCGATGGAGGACATGAAGCACCTAAATCTCACCAAGGACGACTCGATGCTCGTTATCACCTCGGCTGGTGATAATGCGCTTCACTATGCCATCGCGGGCGGCCCCAAGAGGGTCAGTCGGTCAGATTGTGATCATTGAATCTGGGCGTACGCTGAAATACAAATTCACCCCTTAGATCCACTGTGTTGACATGAGTGAGTGTTCATTCCCGTTCCCCGGAACACTGATAAGAGGAAGCTGACACTGCGGGCTTCCAGACCCTTGCCAGGGCCACATTCTCGAGCTCAAGCTTGCAGCGGTCCAAGCTCTCACCTACGACGAGTTCTGTCAGTCAGAAACCCGCTCGATAATCTAGCGAGAGCGCGCCTGACTGCTCCTGATCATTCTAGACTCGATGTTTGGCCGCGGCAAGATCGATCGATTCCGTTACCTGCTTGACACCAAGCTCGCTCCTTACCTCTCATCCCACGCCTACGCCTGTAAGTCGTCAGTTGGGCCCCTCGAGCAATACAAACACTCATATCGTCTCTCTCTGCAGACTGGCGTATCAACGACTCGTACTTTGCCAACAACTTCCACATGAAGGGCTACAGTGTTGGTCCTTACTTTTGTTTCCCTTCCTTGAGCCCTCACTCAAGGCTGAGCTGCTCCTTCCTTTTCAGGGCCACGCTCTCCGACTCGCTCAGTGGGCCTTTTGGGTCATGGGAATCACCGAGGATGTCAAGCGTTTCACCGAGGCGGGCAATGTTTGGGAGCAGGACAAGATCTGGCGCGAGAAGGTGAGAACCCCCGCGCGAGCTGCGGGAAAGCGCCGCGCCCTTCACCGACAGTCTCTTCTCGTCAGGTCCGCCCTGTCCTCATGAACACTTGGCTCATCAAGATCCTTGGCTCCCCGGTCTTCCTCTGGAACGCCCTCGGCGTGCCTAGTATGTCTTTCTCTCTGCTATCCTCGATGAGGATGTCTTTGACTCGTCTTCCCACCTCTATCAGTCAACCAGATGGACTGCTTCCTCAAGGACGGCTCCGTCCTCGATTTTCTCGAGGCGACTTTTGACCCAGTTCCGAAGCTCGCCCCGATGAAGACTGGAGCATACCATTACCTTCTCGTGAGTGTGTCGGCGTCTTGCCACATACGAACTTTGAAGATTGATTAACTAGTGTTCTCTCTTCCCAGTGTCTCACCGGCCAATACACGCCCCAGTCCTGCCCGCTCTATCTCACGCGCGCCGGGTTCGACAAGCTCAAGCAGGACAACTTTGCCGCCATCGATTCCTTCCGTCTTGTGAGTTGAACTAAGCGGAAAAAGAGATGGCCGTCAATCTGACTACCTTCGCCCGATTCTTCAGCACACCTCGACCATTATCGACGTCCTCCGCGGCCTCCCAGATGCCTCGCTCACGGCAACTATCGTCATGGACTCCATGGATGTCAGTTCAAGCAAAGATGCCTCTTCCTTCAGCCGCTGACTCCTCATACCACAGTGGTTCACCCCTTTCCCGGCCTCAACCCCTCTCCCGGCACCGAACACCACTGCGCTTGACGAGCTCGACACAACACCGGAAGCAGCGTACGAGCATCTCAAGAACGAGCTCGACTTCCAGATCCTTGAGATGAGGCGGACGACGAAGCTCGGCGGCAATGTCTGGTTCCGGAGTGCGGGCAAGCGGCCATGGTACCTCCAAAGGTGCGTCCCTTATGCGTTTATTTCGTCTGTTGCGTTCTTTACTGATGATCACATCTGTATACCACAGGTTCGAACTTGCCGGCTTCAAGGTCGAGGCCGTCGGCATCCGGGAGAACGGCAAGGCGATTGACCGTGTCAACAGTCAGTTCCAGCTCTTTGCCTCAGCCTGGTCGCTGCACCTTGAGATGCTCATCCTATCTCTGTTTCAGTGTACGCGAGCTTCTACAAGGCCACGAGGCTGGCATGAGGCTAGGGCCGATGAAGTCGATGGTGACTTATTGCATGACGCCTCGGTGGCGCCTCCGTTGAGGGATTGGGATCTAGTTGATTAGTTTTTTCTGTGCTTCAAAAAATATCAAGACTTGTGATGTGCTACGTTCAAACTTGTTGCCAAGGTGACAAACGTCGCGTCTCCCTCTTTGAGACGCGTCTGTCAGTTCACCTCCAACATCCACTCGTTTCAACCGGACTCTGTCATCACAGGGATCCCTATTCTCCCATTCTCGGCAGACTATTGACAGACAGGAGAGGTCTTGAACTCTATTGCCTATCTCCCAGCCCCTCGATTGCTCGTGTACCTTGCGCGTTGTTCCGCAATCTCCCCCTCCCGGCCTCCCCAACCCACACATCTTCCACCGACCTCGTCCCTCCCCCCCTCCCTTAGCCGATGTCCACTCCCCGCCTCGGCTGGATCAAGTCTTCCGCCTCTGGCTCCTCCTCCAACAAGCGCGGCGGTGGGGGAGCGTCCTCTGCCTCGAGCTCCAAGGCCGCCTCGCTCTTCACCACGCTTCCGAACCGGCCAGCGACGGCTTACAAAGACGACAAGAATCGAGTGGCCGAGTATCAGGTGCGTAAGGTAACCTCTTTGCGTGACTGAGGGAGCTCACCCCGAGTGCTGCTTTGCTCGCAGACGCCCGAGGACCAGTGCCCGATCTGCAAGTCGGACAGGTACCTCAACCCGAAGCTTCGGTTGCTCGTCTCGTCCGAGTGCTACCACAAGATGTAGATCTTTCTTGTTCTCCGCCTCTCATCGGGGATCCAGCATGGCTGACGCGCCCTCCTCCCCCCAGGTGCGAGTCATGCATCGAACGTCTCTTCACGCTCGGACCGGCGCCATGTCCGACGTGCGAGACGATCCTCCGCAAGTCCGGGTTCAAAATCCAGACGTTTGAGGACCTGAGGGTTGAGGAGGAGGTTGCTGTGAGGCGAAGGATAGCGAAGGCGTGAGTTGTGGTCCGCTCGACGCGTCCTTGTCGCATGTGGCCGACATGGACTGTGAACGCTGAAACCCTCGCCTTGACGCAGTTTCAATAAGCGGAGGGACGATTTCGTGGACAACCGTTCCTACGACGACTATTTGGAGGAAGTTGAGGACATCAGTGAGTCGGTAATGCGCGCTCATCGCTCAGTCGTGAGATCTACTGAGCCTTCACTTCGCTTCAAGCCTTCAACCTACTCAACAAGATTGACCTCCCCGGGACCGAGGCCCGCATCCGAGCTTTCACTGAAGCCAACGCTAGCGCCATCTCGTCGAATGCGCTGCTTGAGGAGGAGGACCGCGAGCGGATTGAAGCGGAAGAGGCTCAGGAGCGCGAGGAGCGTGAGTGGCGGCGCGAGCAGGGGAGGAAGGGAGTTGAAGAGGAGGAGAAGGAGAAGGAAAGACTGAAGAAAGAAGTGCTGGAGAAGCTGGTAAGTGGCCGCGGCTCAAAAGGTGCGAACTGGTTGATGAGTAGAAGTTGATCAGCGGCCGTGGCCTCTTCTCGCTCCCTCCTAGGAACACTCCTCTGCATCTGCATCGCAAATCATGTCCTCGATCCAGTCGGCCGCAAAGACATCTGTGCCAACCCCTCCGACGTTCACATCCCTTCACCCCTCCCGACTCCGCAAGGCTAAGGGCGGCCGCAAGTCCCCACCGCCAGGTCCCCCGCCGCCCTACAAGGACCCATACGATAGCTACGACTCGCTCTTTGTTCTCCTCCCAGAGTACGACGACCCGGCGACGCGCCCGCTGAGAGACGACCCAACGGGGGTGTTTGCCGCGGGTGGCTTCAACGTTCCCGATGTGTGGGAGAGAACCATTCGGTCGGCTGTAGCCGGGCTGGCGGTGCCGGTGCTGAGAGACGAACTGGACGAAGGGAGCATGAGCATAGATGGATGAGGATACTTGTCCGATGTCCACGAGCTGTGCTTGTCTGAGAAAATTCGGCGTCCGCCTTGACACGGACTGGCGCTGATAAGTCTGGTCAAACAGCATCTCAACAAGGAGGCTACCTGCATGCTTGACAGGAAACAAGCGAGCGAGAGGACGGCTATCTCTGGATTCCACAGTGACACAGCGAACCGGAGACATGCCGGCCGTCATCGGGTGCGACGATAGAGGCTATAGAAGAGGAGGCGCGCGCAAGATTACCGTCGGGAGATGGTAGGTGGTTTTCAGCCAGACTTTCATCTGAGAAGACACCGTCGACGGGTGGTGGTGTAGCAGGATGATCACGACATGGCAAAGAACGAGCGAATTGGCAGCAAAGCGAAGAGGGGGGGGAGCCCCGTTTGACTGCCCCCCCCCCCGCAAAGAGAAGGAAGCCGTCCGTCCGTCTTGGCCGCGCGGGCGAGAGCTCTCTCTTTTGGACCTCGACCACCATGACATCTCGTGAGGGCCCTTTCCAGCTGCCGTCCTTTCTTTTCCGCCCAGTTCTGACGTCTTTTAACCACTTTCAGCAACAACCAACGGTGTCACCGTTGTGTGCGTCCCCTCCTCGTCGCCTGCTCGCCCGCCTGTCTCTCGCATCTTGCGGGCTGAAGGTTGTCGGTCTCTCCCCGTTTGGCCTTGGACTGACGAACGCGCCCTTCCTCCAGTCTCGGCTCCCAATGGGGAGACGAGGGCAAGGGTAAGCTCGTCGACATTCTCGCCCACGAGTCGGATGTCTGCGCTCGTTGCGCTGGCGGCAACAACGCGGGTCACACCATTGTCGTCGGCAAGGGCGAGACCAAGAAGAAGTACGATTTCCACCTTCTCCCCTCAGGTAAGTCGCCCTTCGTTCCGTGGTCTTTCCATCATTTATAAGAGGGCACGAGCAGTAGGAGGCTGCCTTGGGAGGAAAGAGCAGAGTGGATGCCTTGCTCTTTCCCCTTCTCTCCTTCCATTGTCTCCCTGGCTTTCTCCCTTTCGGGCGAGAGCGAGCCTTGCCCCCCCCCCCCACCCCCCCTTATGACTCGAACGTTGGTGGGCTGACAGCACCTCCTCATTTCTCAGGTCTCATGAACCCCAACGGCCAGGCCTTTATCGGATCCGGAGTCGTTGTTTACGTCCCCGCTCTCTTTAAGGAGCTCGATGACCTCGAGAAGAAGGGTGAGTCGTCGTCTGTTCGTCTCCGCGGGGAAGAACCCACCACTCGGCGGGCCGTCTGTAGTGCGCGCGCGCCCGCGGGGAGAGAGAGAAGCTGTTTGGCGACTAACGATCTCGCTCGTCATTTTCTCCCTTGTCGCTCTTGCTCTTGCCAGGCCTCGACTGCAAGGGCCGGCTCTTCGTCTCCGACAGGGCCCACCTCGTCTTTGACTTCCACCAGATTGTTGACGGCCTCAAGGAGGTCGAGCTCGGTGGATCGTCGTGAGTGTCTTCCTTCGCATCTGTCATCACGCACCTTGCTCACATGCCGCCTTGCCTTCCCTCTCTTCCCAGCATTGGAACCACCAAGATGGGCATTGGGCCCGCCTATTCTTCCAAGGCCTCTCGTTCCGGTCTCCGTGTCCACCACCTCTACGACCCTGAGCTTTTTGCATCCAAGTTCCGCAAGCTCGTCGAGGGCCGCTTCAAGCGGTACGGACACTTCGAGTATGACACCGAGGGCGAGATTGCCCGCTACCAGGTACATGACGCGAGCGCGCTCTTCGTATCTGAATGTCTGTTCGGCGCTGACAGGCTTTGCCCATACCAGGCCTTCGCCGAGCGTCTCCGCCCGATGATCGTCGACGGCGTCAGCTTCCTCCAAGTCGCGCTTGAGCAGAACAAGAAGGTCCTCGTCGAGGGTGCCAATGCGCTCATGCTGGACCTCGACTTTGGAACGTACCCTTACGTCACATCGTCGTCGACCTCTATCGGAGGTGTCTGCACTGGCCTCGGTATCCCGCCCAAGCGGATCGCCAAGACGATCGGTGTCGTCAAGGCGTACACCACTCGCGTCGGTGGTGGACCGTTCCCCTCGGAGCAGCTCAACGTGGGTGACGGTACTTTCCTTTGTTCCCTGGACAGTTCTCTCGCTGACACGCACTCTCTCTTATTGACTCCTCCAGTCCGTCGGCGAGATGATGCAGGAGGTTGGCGCCGAGTGGGGTGTAACCACCGGCCGTCGTCGTCGCTGCGGATGGCTCGATCTTGTCGTCCTCAAATACTCGCACTCGATCAACGGGTATGACACCCTCAACCTCACCAAGCTCGACGTCCTTGACGGTCTCGAGGAGATCAAGGTCGCTGTCGCGTATGAGCACAAGGGCAAGACCCTCCCTGGCTTCCCGGCCGACCTCGAGTTCCTCGGAGAGGTTGAGGTTAAGTACGAGACGCTCCCGGGATGGAAGACCGATATCTCCTCCATCACCACCTGGGAGGAGCTCCCGGAGAACGCCAGGAAATATGTCGAGTTGTGAGTTGCCCTCCCCCTTTCTTCTCTTCGGCTGGGGCTATAACTAGGACTGACGGACAAAATCTCAAAGCATCGAGAAGTTCCTTGGTGTCCCCGTCGAATGGATCGGAACCGGCCCCGCTCGGGAGTCTATGATCTCCAAGCCCATCAACTGAACACAGGTCTCGCTGGATGGGAGCAAGAAAAGGTCTCGATAGAAATGGCTTGGAATATGCTGGCTTGCGTTCGTTTATGAAAGAAGAAAATGGCGAGCGAGGATTGTAGTTGTTATGCAAACGACCCCTCTCGAGCCCGTCCTTTCGGCCCAGGCCGAACCCTCTACCTCTACCAAGCCATCTCTCGAACGGCCACCTTCCTCATCTCGACCATCCACGCCTTTTCCCGTCTCAGCCTCAGCAATGACCTCCTACGTCGGCACCCTCGTTTCGTACTTCTTCTCATTACTCCCGGCGACGCACCCGCCCGCCGAGGGAGGAGGAGCCCTCCGCCTTAACGACAATGATGACGACCTCGTCACCATCTTCGACCCTGAGACGTGCACTCGCAAGGGCCTCCATTGGGTCGACGATCCTGAAGGAGGGGGACCATCGCATGAGCTGTACTACGAGATGTGAGGAGGTGACAGGCCAGAGCTGTTGGAGGAAGCCTCAAGTGACGACCGCCGCTGATTTCAACGTGAGCGTGCTTATCAGGCACGGCTCGGGTCCAGAGCACGTTTTATTCGTTATGGGTCTTAACAACACTTCAGCTTCCTGGCAAAAACAGGTGGGTCGCGCCAGTCATCGAAACGCGACGCGCGCACCCATGCTATCTTTGTTTCGACGCGTCGTTGCTCGCTCTCAAATGCTGACCTCTCTAATTTCTTGCTGACAGGTCGAGACCTTTGGCGCTCACCCGGGCTATACTGTGCTGGTCTTTGACAACAGAGGCGCTGGGTATAGCGGCTCGCCCAAGGGCCCTTACACGTGCGTGCGCATCATTCGGGAGACATGTCGAAGGGGTTGAGCTGATCTCGAGACACTCGGTAGGACGTCGTCAATGGCTCAGGACACACTTAGCTTGCTGGATTTCGTCGGATGGACAGGAAAGAGGGAGGTTCACGTTGTGAGTCCGACTGAATCTCGCCGAATCAGGGGTTGCAAACTGACACCTGCTCTTTCAGGTCGGAATCTCAATGGGTTCGCCCAAGCGCTAGTCGTCTCTCGGTCTCTGAGTCTGAATTTATTTCCGTGTTTAGGCGGCATGGTATCCCTCGAGCTGGCCTCGCACTCGCCTGAGAGGATCGCCTCCCTTACCCTCTGCGTCACCACGTCCGGCCACGGCTTCGTCCGAAGTCTGCCTCCGGTCCGTGTGCACCTCTACTCTGCGACCTTGTCTCTTCGCTCACCTCGCCTCTGTTCCTCGACTATCGCAGAGGAGCGGCGTCGTGACGCTTGCGCGGATGCTTCGCGTGACGGCCCCGAAAGACCGCGTCAACCTCGCCATCGACATGTTGTTCCCCATTCCGTGGCTTGCCCTTTTGTCCGAGGAAGACCCGACGATGACAAACCGCGAGTTCAAAACCAAGGTCCGAAACCGCCTCTTTTACCTCGTTTCGCATCAGCTGACACGAATGACGCGTGCATGCGAGCAGGAGATGCTCTATCGTTACTCCATCACAAGGAAGCAGACTCTCCTGGGCAATTTCTCCCAGACGGCCGCTGCTCTCACGCACCACGTCTCCCCTGCACGCTTGCGCGAGATTGAGCGCCAGGTACCGAAGATCTTTGTGTTAACGGGGGATGAGGACAACCTTGTCGCGGTGGCGAATTCGTTCTTCCTCAAGGAGGTCATGCAGAGCGCCGAATGTGAGTGTTAGCTTTGACGAAATCTTTCAACGTCCTTCTCACTCGCGCTTTCTCACATCGATCGACAGTTGAGCAGTGGGAAGGGACCGGACACGCCAGTGAGTTTCAGTCTGCATCACCTGCCAGTTGCGTCGCCGCCACGAGGCCTAACCACCCTTCTGTTCCCCCTTTGACCGACTTGAGTTCACTCCCAGGTTTATTCTCTCCTGTCGCCTATCTACCTCCGTTCAAATGACTGACCACAACTCCTCCGTGCACAGCATCCGAAGCGATTCAACGCGCTCATCGAGCGCGTTTGGAAGGAGGGTCGAGGTGAGGGATTTCTGTCTCCTCTCCCTATGGGAGTTGTTGTTGTTGGCTGACATTGCTGCTTCCTCATTCAGAGCTTGCGGGGCCGACGGTCGTCAATGGCAAATGCGACGACGAGGAGAACGCAGTGTTGAATGGCAACGCTGCGCATTCTTAGAACTTGCTTTCTCTCTCTCCTGAATGCCAGTGTATGGTTGGTTTGACGAGTCTTGGGTTCATGAAATGTCGTCAAGCTATGAAAGGTCTTCCCTAGCAATTCCCCCTCTCCTCAAGGCTCGTCCGTCATGATGGCAAAGAACTCCTCCATGGAGATCTCGCCGTCCTGATCCAGGTCAAACTCATCGATCATCGCTTGCCTGTACGTACACCAGGAAGCATCAGTGATCCGCGCGACAGCGGGGCGCCGAATGATACTTACAGCTCATCCTCGTCAAGGCCCTCGCCGAGCTCCTTGGCGACCCGTCGCAGGTTTCGGACCGAGATCTTGCCCGTCCGGTCGTCATCAAAGAGCTCGAACGCCCGGCGGATCTCTTCCCTTGGGTCACGTGAGAGGATGTGGGCGGTCACTGGGGAAATCGGCATGGGTCAGTCAAGGACTCAAAGTCAAGAAAACAAAGACGCGCGCGTTGCTCGAGACGAGTCGGTGCCCCTCGGCCAGGACGCGTTTGTCCTGATAGCCCTACTCGCATCGAAACGCTATAGGATGCGTTCGCCACGATCGAGCAAAAGGTTCACAACCATCTGACCTGAAATGAGCAAGAGGGACCGAGCTGGACCCCTCTGATCAAGCAGGTTGGAACACACCCGAGCGCGAACTGCGCGCGTCTGGCCGGACCCTCGTTCACGAGTTTGACAAGCAAGTCAAACTCACTGATCTTGACAAAGTCATCATAGACCATGAGACCCTCCCCTCGCTTATCATGGTCCCGCAAAAGCTTGAGAACTTCGGCCTTCTTGAGGTCGAATCCTAGGGCGCGCATGGCGACCTTGAGCTCATGGTAATCGATCGAGCCGTCCTTGTCCGTGTCGAAAAGCTCAAAGGCCTCCTTGATCTCCTGCTTTTGGTCCTCAGAGAGCTCGGCTGCCCGCGAGACATGCTGGGAGACATGCGGCGAGGAGGACGACGAGGGACCAGGGCGGCGCTTGGCTTTCTGAGCTGAGGTTGCGTAGAGGGACATAAGAAGAAGCGATAGAAGAGGTCCCTTGAGCGTGTGAAGTAAGGAGGGTTGGCGTTGATGCGGATGAATGAACTAGGTGGTGGTTGTTGGTGAGCGGGAGGGGGACGCGACGCGACTTGCCTCCTCCCTTTCGCGAGGTGAAAGACAAAGCGCGCGTCCAGACTTACCGACTGACTTTTGCATCTCGAGCTGCAAGCAGAATACCATGGAGCCAGAGTCAAATCAACAATACAAGTTTCTGAATCTGCTGTCGAGGGGCTAATTGTCAGCGGAGTGCGGCGCGCGCGGCACTCCTCTCATGTCGCCAGCGCATTTTCAGCGTCTCATGAAGATTTCCCGCTTCATATACTTTCATGTCGGATCTCTCTGATTGACAGATACCTCCTTTCGACCCATCAGGTGCCCTCATCCGGTCGCGAAGGAAGACTGGGAAGACGTCATGACCTCACTGTCGAGTCGAGTGGCGTCGCGAGACCGGGCTCAATCTCTCTCCTTCTTGTCACCACCACGACTTGCTTCTCTCCTAGGCCAAGGTCAACAACAACATTAGAAGATTGTGCCCCTCTTCATTTCATCTCATTTCTCCATTCCGATCTCCAGGAGGCCTCTGTAGGCCTACAACTCTCTTCCCTCAACCTCGTACGCCCGGCTTCACACGGCCAGCTGCAGCATGTCGGCTTCCTCCTTTCTAGCCACGACCGCAACAGCGGCTCAAGCCTCGATCTCGGTGATTCTCATCCTTGGCTATGGGTTCCTTGCACGAAGAGTTCAGTTGTTCACACAAGATGGCGAGAGCGTGGGTCCCTCGGCCTGGTCGTTGACTTGTCTCCCTTATCGTCTGACTGACATTCTTTCCTCTCCCTACTGGCGCATTCGGACATAACCAGAATATCAGCAAGCTCGGCACTCAAATCCTGCTTCCAGCGCTCCTATTCTCCGAGATTGGTCCGCTCGCATCTGTAGACAACCTGCGTTCCTTCTGGCCGATTATTCCCTTTGCTCTGGTCTTCCAGCTGCTCAGCTTGGCATTGAGCCTCCTTCTGGAGCGATTGGGCTTCATTTCAGCTCAGTTCCGCCCGATGTTCGGTATGTGGCATTCCCCTCTTCTGGCTGTTGATCTTATCCTGACCCCTAGTCATCCAGTCTTCAACAACGTCACCTCTCTCCCGCTTCTCCTCCTCGAGTCACTCAAACGGACGGGGACGCTCGAGGCTCTAGCCCAGAACGGCGAGAATATGGAAAAGCTCGTCAGTCGTGGCAGAGTTTTTTTCCTCATCAACGCGCTCGTTGGGAATCTCTGTCGGTGCGTGATCACGGACCAGCTCAGTTCAGCCCAATGCATATTCCTGAACGCCCCTCCTTCCTCTCAAGTTTTGCCGTCGGACCCTACCTCATGACCGAGCATGAGGGATCCTCTGCTTCTGCCATCTCTCCGGACGCCGAGTCAGACGAGCGCGCCCCTTTGCTCCCCCAAGCCAAAGCACCGACCCTCCAATCCCACTCAGCAGTCCGAGCCTTCCTTCTCCGAATTGGTCACTGGCTCTGCAAAGTCCTCAACCCTCCTCTCCAAGGAGGACTCGCCGCCATCGCGTGCGGGGTCATCGGCCCCGTTCGAAGGGTGGTGTTTGAGCAGGGCTGGGGAGGGTGGGTCGACCCGGTAACGTCGAGTATTGAGAAGGTTGGGTCGCTGTACACAGTGTTGCAGATGTTCGGTGAGCCGTCGCTCTTCATTGCTCTTCTTGGACTAGATCAGAGCTGACCATGGTGCGCACCACAGTCCTTGGCGCCCATCTACACTCTAAGCCCTCGCAGCCCGTCCGTCCTGCTGTCCTCATTGTGCTTTTCGTCTGGCGGTTCCTCGCCATCCCCGCGATCTCTATTTCGCTTGTCTATCTCGTTCGGACAAGACTGCCGAATTTACTCGTGCATATTACCTTCAAGCATGATGAGATCTACTTGCGGCTGAAGAACTCTATCCCATCAGGCTCCGGACCCTATGCTCGACTTTGTCCTTTGCCTCGGTCCCGTCGGTCCGCCCGCCCTCGTCCGTCCCTCTCTCCTCTCCCCCCGCCCACACATATCTGACTCTCTCCTCGCAACCGACCAGTCCCTGGCAGCAATAGCAGCCATGTCCTCCATGTCCGACGCCGAGGAAGGCCAAATCGCCCGTATCATCGCCTGGTCATACGCGGTGACGCCGGCCGTCAGTCTCAGTGTCAGTGGAGCGCTCTGGGCGGTCGAAAAAAGTGGTGTCGTTGGTTCTGGGGAGCCTCTGGTGGGGCACGGGACGATGTTGATGTGAAGGGCCAAAGGGTACGTCTGGTCGGACGGGATGGACGAGCACTCTATCTAGGCCTATACCATTCTCACTCCGGCGTAAGATGCCGAGATGGATGCATTGGCGAGCAAGCAATGCTCGTCAGTTCTCCTTCTCGATTCACTTCGAGAACAGGGATCGATTCTAGATGACATTGATACACAGGGCCCCGGCTTCCCCTTCATGAGCTAAGGCCACGAGCTCAGTACTTCCCCAGGTCCACATCATGCACGCCGTCCTTGTCGACGAGCCGGACTTTCACGTCGCCGAGGTCGACAACCAGGCCTGAAATGCGTAGAGGAGAAGTGAGAAAAATATCAATGATGAGTGACGACGAACGCCAGGGTAAATAGAGAAGGTGCGGCGAGAGCAAGGGGGCTCGCTCGAGCTCAACTGTCATCCTTGATGATGATCACCCCAGGGTGACTCAAGGATTGACTCAATTAGAACGCTGAGCGAAGAAGTGTAGGGCACGAGAGCTTCTCCCTTCTATTCGGATAGGCAGAACACGCGAGCAACGCGTGCGTTACCTCGGTGACGCGTCCCGTCCACGCGGCGACGAGCTCGAGCGAGGCAAACGCGCTCGAGGACCTCAATGCCCAGTTTAAGAGCCTGGAAGAGAACAAGCCGATCCAGGAAGATTCACGACGAAGCTATGTCCTTCACGTTCGGTTGCAACGAGTTGACGAGGCTCGCTACGTAGATGGGCCACGACGCGCCCTGCCTCTCGAATGCCCACGATGCCGCCAACGGTTGCACCCCTAGCCCCCACACAAGTTGAATGGATGAGAGCATGAGAAGACTCACGCTTCTTGACCTCCGTAAGACACATCTTGAGGACCTCGATTCCGCGCTCGCGGTCCATGTCCTCCTCCCAGTGGGCATCGAGCGTCGACAGCGCAAAATAGGCGCCGTACCCGTGCGCAGCATAGGGGACCGTCGCGAGCGTGCCGAGGTAGTCGATCCAGTAGAGGTGAGGCGTGGAGAGAGGGACGTCGAACCCGCCGAGGAGGAGGTTGACGGAGTAAGGGTGACGCGAGCGGAGGGACGTCGCGAGGGAGCGGCGGATCCAGGAGGCTGCTGAGGGGGGGCGGAGCTCGGCGTGGGTGCTGCATGCATTGGGTCAGATAGGAAAGACATTGAGGATGTTAGAGAGGGCAACGGACCGCATGTGGTGGAGGCGGATGTTGCGCTCGACGAACTCGGCGAACTGGATTGTGTCGCCTGGAGGGAGAGCGAGGGAGCATCATTGCGTGTCAGTCACTGATTCGCGATAGAATGACCACATGAGACTCGACCACTCACCTGGCTCGCCAGAGTACGCCATGAGAAGATGCGGGGAGAGCACTTTGGTCTTGTCCTCATCGCTCTTCATCTTAACGACTGGAAGGAGGGGGAAGGCCGGACGTCAGCAGAGGCATCAAGTCTCCCTATCTCAGAGACGTCCGACACACTCGACCGGGCCGCTGTCGAGTCGGCAGCGATGAGAACGTAGTCCTTGCCAAGGATACCGAAGGAGCACTCGGCTGTGAGTGGGGAGCAGGACGCTCGCGTCAGCACCGGGGCTCTGAGGGCTAGCGAGGAGGCGGGGAAGCCAGGGCTGACCCATTGTAAGCTGTGAAAGATAGAGTGAGGGAAAGAGGGAGAAATTATGCTGGGGATCAGGGAGAGAGGTAGGCGGGGCGAGACGGCGAGTGGAGGGCGATGGCTGGAGGTCGTCGTCGTTGGAGGGGAGCGACTCGCGCGTCCCTCCGCGTGGAGGGGGCGACAAGGTGATGCGGGCTCTTACGCTCCTGTGGCAACCACTCACCCCTTTAAGCATCAAGAGAGCCGTGTATTCTAGGGGTTCTGACTAGCTCGAGTTTGTTTCGCTAATGATATTGAGGGACGAGGATGAATGGCGATGGATGGCGAAGATGCCGTGAGCCATCTCATCGAGTACCCCTCGGCTGCAAGCAGATCTGCAGCACCATCAACCTGCCATTCCAACATCTAGCTCAAAGCTTTCTCATCCGATCTGAGATTCAGTATGACCGGAAATCGAGATTGCCCTTAGCGACCCATCCGCACGGCCCTGTGCCTCGCCAGCGCTTGCTCGGCTCGCGTCTGCCTCTCACGCCTCTCGTTGCCTTCCGAGCCTTCATCTATCTGTCACCCGCCCGTTCCCCGAAGAGACAGCCCGCTTCTTCCCCCCAATCAATGCAAAGGGGTCCCGCCCAGCGCTCCTCAAAGGCTCAAATCTATTCCGCCACTACAGACTCGCCCTACCAGTCTGGCTCCTCCTCCACCTCGCATTCTACGCACTCGGCTGCTGCTCCACTGCCGCCCCTCACCTTCACCTCGGACTACGAGCTCGACGACATTCACGAGCCCTCGCTTCCGCTCCACCACACGCCCGGCACCTACCTCAGCAGCGATCTCCCGGCCGCACTTCGCGACAAGATGTCCCCAGCCGTCGAGCTCCAGTCGTCCTCGCTCTCTAACGACGCCGCCCGCCGGAGGGGGGGTCCGAGAGACGAGATGCCAGCGTCGCAAGACGTCGATGCCAGCAGCGGCAGTCTCGACGAGAAGAGGGCCATCAACGGCAAGACGAGGCGGGACAGGCCGGCGTATAGGCCGCCTGCTAAGACATGGGTGCGTGAGCAGAGGGAAGCGGCGAGAACAAAGGCGAGCGAGGCGAGGCGTGTCTCCGAAGAATGACGACGGGGACGACGGCAAGGAGACGGAAGGGCGTGATGGCTCGGTCTTCTGTCTCAGCTGGTGGAGCCTGTAATTGTCTCCAGTTGTAACCGAGTACGGCCTCGGAAGAAACCACGAGTTGGCTGCATTGCGAGCAAGCCGAAGGTCGGTGGCGCTGTATTCGGAGCCGGAGGCGCTCTAGTGAGAACGACAAGTCTCGTTTTCGCCTCCACGAGCAAAAGCGGGAGAATGCCATCCTCAACTCCTTACTGTCTTGCTATGCTCATAGCTGTTCTGTCTGAGCCTGCCGGCTTGGGCTCTTTCTGAAGAGCCTGCCTCCTCCCAGTCGCGGCGCGGTCACGCACGCGTGTCACTGGCTTCTCACCCCTTGGGACTCGACCGTGACGTGATGCGATGGACCTCCCGTTCTGACACCTCTCTGTTTTCTCTCGTGGACCTTGTAGAAGGAGTTTGCGATCAACAACCAGGAGCATCTTGCCCCGATCATCTACACCCTCCTCTCGATGCTCACTCGATACTGGAAGATCGGGAAGGCCAACTCGGTTGTCTGGGACGAGGTACGACCAGGCTTAACTTTGCTACGTCCGCTTCTAACACTAATTAACTCACTCTATTTACAGGCTCACTTCGGTCAGCAGGCACTGTACAAGAAGACGCTGTGGCGCGCCCATACTGATCCAATGTCTTCTGTTCCCTTCCTTCAGGCAAGTTTGGCTCGCACTACATCAAGGGCGAGTTCTACTTCGAGTGAGTAATCGCTTGCCGTGTATGCAGTTCATGATGGCTGGACTGACCCCCTCTCAGCGTCCACCCGCCGTTAGGCAAGATGCTCGTCGGCCTCGCGGGCCTCATGTCCGGCTACGACGGCTCATTCGAATTCAAGTCGGGCGAGGTTTACCCGGAGACCCTCCACTACACACTCTGGCGCGTCTACATGGCGACGTACGGTGTCCTTATGGTCCCTGTTGCTTGGTACACGGCCAAGGGCCTCGGCTGGAACTGGCGGGCTGTCCACCTCGTCACCATCATGGTCCTTTGCGGTCAGTACGAATTCCGAACACTGGGCATTTCCGATTGAAACTGAGGCTTTTGTTGCACACTACAGATGTCGCCTGGCTCACGATCTCTCGCTTCATCTTGCTCGACTCGATGCTCCTCCTCTTCACCTTTACGACCGTCCTAGGCCTCGTCAACTTTCACAACCAGCAGCATGAGTGAGTCTAACATCTAGCTGGTTATAAGACTCTCTGCTTATCATGCTCTCTCTCCGGCCAGCTCCTTCTCGGACGATTGGTGGCTCTGGCTCGTCTTTACGGGCCTCTCCATCGGCTGCGTCATCAGCGTCAAATGGGTCGGCCTCTTCGCGACAGCTCTCGTCGGTCTCTACACGATCGAAGACCTCTGGGACAAGTTTGGCGACCTCTCAATGCCCTTCGTGCGTGCCTTTCCCCCTCGTCCACTTATCGAGCGCAGCGCTGACCTCTCACTACAGCGCACTTACGTAAAGCATTGGGCTGCCCGGATCTTTGGCTTCATCGTCCTCCCCGTCTCAGTCTACCTTTTCTGCTTCAAACTCCACTTCCTTATCCTCCGCAATTCGGGTCCCGGTGACTCGCAAATGAGCTCACTTTTCCAGGCCAACCTCAACGGGAACGATTTCGCGCAGAACCCTCTTCGTGAGTCCCCTCCCCCCCCCCCCCCCCCCCACTCTTTTCCTTGCTTCTGGTTTAAATTTGGAACACGTTTCCCAGGCCCTGCGTTCGGCTCGAAGCTCACCCTCAAGAATATTGGCTACGGTGGCGGTCTCCTTCATTCGCACGTCCAGACGTATCCCGTCGGGTCGAACCAGCAACAAGTGACGTGCTACCACTACAAGGACGACAACAACCAGTGGCTTGTCACTCCTACGTGGGAGGCCAAGCCGCTCGATCTGTCAGAGGGCGGAGAGATTCGATACCTCGAGGATGGGGATACGATTCGGTTGGTGCATGCTTCGACAGGCAGAAATCTGCACTCACACCCGATCGCGGCGCCGGTGTCGAAACTTAACAACGAGGTGATTTACAGTATCGGCGAGGTGTCCCGAGCAGGATGCTGACGCCACGCCTGTCGTATCCAGATCTCGTGCTATGGCAACGCAACAATCGGTGACTCGAACGACTACTGGGTTGTAGAAGTCGTCGACGACTCGGCTCAGGGCCGTCGCAAGGATGTCAAGGAAATTCACTCGCTCACCACGCGGCTCCGACTCCGGCACAAGAACTCGGGATGCTATGTTCGGGCGGCCAACACGGTGCTCCCGCAGTGGGGGTTCAAGCAGATTGAGGTCTCATGTGACAAGGAGAACAATCCGAAGGACGTGCATACCTACTGGAACATTGAATCGCACTGGAACGAGCGGCGTAAGTACTTGAAGTGGGCGAGAGTGGAGATGCGTGGAGGTGCTCGGTGACTAACACCTATCCGTTCTGTTCCAGTCCCCAAGGGCGAGGCCAAGCTCTACCGCTCGCCTTTCTTTTCCGACTTCTGGCACCTCAACGTCGCCATGATGACGTCCAACAACGCTCTTGTCCCTGACCCAGACAAGGAGGACATCCTCGCGTCCAAACCGTTCGACTGGCCGTGGCTTTACCTCGGCCTCCGGATGTGCGGCTGGGGGGATGATCAACCCAAGTACTACCTCATCGGGAACCCGGTTGTCTGGTGGGGAGGTAGCTTCAGCCTCCTCGCGAGCGTCGGTGTTGTCGCGGCATACTTGCTTCGAGCCCAGAGGTCCTATAAGGACTTTGCAGCTCCGGGCGAATGGGAGCGGTTCATCTTTGGAATCAAGGTCGCCTTTGGAGGCTGGGCGCTCCACTTCCTACCGTTCCTCATTATGGGGCGCGTCACGTACCTCCACCACTACCTCCCACCTCTCTGGTTCTCCGTCCTCATGGCCGGTCACCTTCTCAATCACTTCGTCTTCTCCTCACGAGTCACGAGGCTTTCGAACAACGCCAAGCTCGTGATGTTCGCAATTATCACGGCCGCGGTTGTGGGGGTGTTCTGGTGGTTCCGAGGGGTCAGCTTTGGGATTGACGGACCTGTTGGGAAACACTGGGGACTCAAGTGGCGCAAGAGCTGGAACGTAAGTGAGCGGCGTGCACAACAGGCAGTATTCTCGGCCTGACGCAGCCCTCTTTCCTTCCTCAGATCTACAACTGATGTGCCGCCTCCAAGGTGCCGACCAGGGAGCTGGAGGGATGGACACACTGGAAGTACAGACAGAGAAGGAGGGATGGAGGAATTTTGGATGGATTCAATTCGATATCTCCAGTCTTGGCTCGTCCTTTCATTTCGACCCTTTCAGCCTCCAGAAAAAAAATGAAGCACTTTTCCCATTCGTCCACAACATGCAAACACCACACCCATCATCGCTTCTTCTGTCCTAAAAACGCGCTCATCGCTCGGAAGACCCCTGCTGTTGCTGCTGCTGCTGTTGTTGTTGGCCTTGCTGTTGTTGGCCCTGTTGTTGGAGATGTCAGTCCGCTGCTCTCTCGCTCGTTCTCGCTTCTCACTTGCTTGAGCCACTCACGCGACCATAGCCACCTCCTCCTCCACCTCCTCCTCCACCGTAGTAAGGCCTGCGACCTCCTCCTCCGCCGTCGTTCCTGATTGCTCCACCGCCATGCTGCCTCGGTCCTCTGTACCCCGACCTCATCCCTCCACCCCCCATAGTCTGGTTAAAGTTCCCGCCAACCTCCCCAAAAGTGTTCAAGTTCCTGCTCCTCTCCTCGTCCCTCCACTGCCTACCACCCCTCGCTCCACCTCCACCGGAACCACCGGTCATCGCGCCACCGCGGACCGAGTCGGGCTTGAGGTCGCTCGAGATGGAGTCGAAGAACGAGGTGGCCTTGTTGTAGTACTGTTCCTTAGGGACCGAGGGGGACGCCGCGCTCGAACGACGGCGATCCTTGTTCACCGAGGCGGCGCCCTTGTCTTCGACATCAGAATCGTCGGAATCATCCGAGTCGGAGTCGTCAGCGCCAGCTTCACCGCCGACAACGAATGCTCCAGCTTCCCTCGCAATAGCAGCCTTGTCAAACTTGGCGTTCGACGAAGCAAAGTCAAATTCGGCCGAAGGGTTAAACACCGCGGGGCCCGTCGGTACGGGGTGCTGCTGCTGGCGAACGCGCTGGGCGCCCATCTGCTGCTGCTGTTGCTGGCGGCCGGGAGGAGGGTTGATGCCCCCGCGAGACTGGTGGCGAGGGGCACCAGCGGGAGGAAGGGGAGCCGATGAGGCAGGTCCGATGGCACCCCGGGAGACAGACATCTCTCCAAGAGCGCGCTCGACCTTCTGGAGGTTCGTCGTCGACGCGTCGTCCTTCGCGGCGGCGGCGGCCTTGGCGACATCAGCGCCGGCGACGGGGGCGGGGGCGGTCGCTCCGGTGGTGGTCGAAGGGGTAGCAGTAGCGGTGTCCGCGGTAGCCGTCTTGTTGGCAGCAGCGGGTCCGGCGGCAGCAGCGCCAACAGTAGCGGGGACTGAAGTGGAGGAAACAGCAGCAGCAGAAGTCTTGGGAGTCGCAGTGGAGCCAGGGGCAGGAGCAGCGGCACCCGCGGCGGCTTGCGAGCCAGTCGAGGGCGTCGATGTCGCCTGAGGGCGAGGAGGTTGGCCGTTGGCGCCGCTGGCGGGAGCGACGAGGGGCGACGACTGGGGTGGGGGGACTCCCTGGCCGGGAGGGAATGGAGGAGGCGGCATGGCGTAGCCTCCGTATCCGCCCGGTCCAGGAGGGTACATGCCTCCTGGTCCTCCGTGAGGAGGACCAGGAGGGGGAGGGCCGTGAGGTCCCCCCCAGCCGGGAGGAGGAGGGCCGTAGCCGAAAGGACCCGGCTGGCCGTAGACCTGAGGAGGAACAGGGTAGTTCTGAGGTCCAGGAGGGGACTGGGCCTGAGGAGGGGGACGAGCCTGGGCGGAGGCCTAGGGAGCGCGCTTATTAGCTTAAGCAGCTAGTAGAGCCTTATATATTCTGGAAAGTACTCACGCCCATAATGGCAGGATCGTCCGGGACGGACGAGGAAGCGGGGGTCTCGGCTGTGCTCTCGATGCCGAGGTCTTTGACATCCTTGGCCCTACGTGACACAAAGAGAGCCGGACAGGTTCTGGATCAGCGATGATCCTTCCTTGTGGCTGGGACGAAGATGCGAAGAACAGGTCCATCCAGCATGCCGGCCAGTCGAGGGACAAGGCGAAGATGCGAGAAACGCGGCCTCTCTCGCCAGGAGGTCGACGCGCGTCGACGTGTGACCCAGCTTCCGCCTCTCATCCAGCAGGCACCCCGGCGTCGGAGCAACGCATCCAAGGAGCAAGATGCACCCGAGACCGTTACTGGACGCGTGGGTCCTCCCAAATCATCCGTCCAAAGACCAGCAGCAGCAGCAACGGGGTCCCGCGAAAGACCCACCTGAAGACGACGAATTCGTAGACATGGTCGCCGGCAGGAATGAACTGGTCCGCGGGCTTCCTGTTCTCAGTTCCACGCGAGGAAACTAAAGGTTTACAGGGGCAAGTAGAGGATCAGCATCGGACAGGACTAGAGCGAGCTGACGAGAGAAGAGAGCCTCGACAAACCGTTCTCGAGACTGATGGTGCTCTCGGCGTGGTTGATCGAGTGAAGTCGACCAACATAGCGAATGTCGCTGACCGAGGTCAGGGTGATGGTGGCTCTGATGGCGGTGCGGAGAGAGGAAGAAAGTGAGATGAGCCAACGTTGCCTAGGAAGGCGACCCGAAGAGGGCGAGGCATTCATGAACGGACCCGATGAAGCTCGCAGCCATCGTGTTAGAATGAAAGAGAGGAGGAGAAGAAACGGTAGGGTGGAGGTGGGCGCCGGAGGTGGTGGTGGACGGGAAAGAGAGAGAGGAAGGGGAGGGAGGGAGGTTGGTGGGCGTCAGGGTGGGAAAGAGAGCAAGCGAGAGACGCACGACCTCCGCGACCTAACATCTCACTCCTTGACAACACATCTGAGATGCTGGCTCCAAGAAGTGATCGTCACAACTGTACCTCTATATTGCAGAAATTCATAGAGGAAGCTCCTGACATGAAAGAGATTATATGCAAGATACAGAACGGATGGTTGCTCAGTCGATGATCGCGACGCGACTTGGACGCGCCCTGCTTGTTCGTTCCCCTTCGACATCAACCTTCTAAGCTCCCACTATCTTGGCATCCTACTCGTAAGTCAGAGCTGCCTGTGGCTCCCCCCGTGTCCACGAATAATGGTGACTCATCACTCATCCGACAGGTATCCCGCTCGACGGTGTCTCTCCCACGTTGTCGTTTCCCTTGGATTAAGGACGACAGGCTGAAGGCAAAACTCAGGAGATCTGATGAGAACAAGGCTGATGTCGAGCTTTTCGCATGGGCGCCCTCTCCGAGCCTCTTGGAACACTTACAAGAGAGTCTTGATCCCTTGCCCTGTCGTTCCACATTATGCTGTGGCGAAGTCGACATCTCCAGCGAATGGGACCCACCCCTCCCTCTCGTTGAACCGTGTCTTTGCCATCCTTGAAAGGAGTTTCTGTGAAGATCGGACGTAGCAGAATCCCTCAGTTCGGCACCGGGCCCCCTCCCTCCTCTATTGTCGCCCTCTCATTTTGAGCGCTCGACTCCGTCTACTCGACATAACTCTTCTCCGGCCTGCGTAGCCTTCGCACCCAGGACCTCCACCTTGAGCCTTGAATTACATGACCCTGTCGCTCGAGGATCCCGCCTTAATCGCTGGGTACATACAGCGCTTACCAAGCTCAATCTCAACTTCCCGCTCAAGGTCATTCCGCCGGACTTCTCGAGAATCCTCCTACGTCACCTCGATCAAAGGTCTGAGAGAAAGCTCTTTTCGAGCGGCTCCTCGTCAAGCATCCCGCTCTGACGGAGCTGGGTTGTCTGAGTTAGATGTCTGTGTTAGACCCACATGCGACCTTACCTGGTCTTCTAGTCGTTCTCACGGGCTTCTCGCCTTGATGACCTAGTCGCCTTCCCCCCGGCTTCAGCGCATCGAGCTAGTCACCAAGCTGTATAAACCATTCACCAGTCGAGCGACTTCGTCGAAATCAAGCGTCTCCTCATCCAGCTGCACGAGTATATGGCGAACACGGTGGACCGATTCAGAAAGACCTCCGCTCTGGACAACCTGGTACATTGACATGCTTATTGCTCGTAGAGAGGGGGAAGGAAAGGAGGATCGCCGCCACCTATGTTTTGTTTGGATGTCAGGGAGAGTGATCCTCATCTGGCCGTTCTTTCTCAATCTTCCTTCTTAGTTACCCACAACAGTGCCTGCCTTCTTCATCATCAGTGTCCCTGGCTAGGGGCGAGAAGTGTCGCTTGTCCCTGTCTGTCCATTGTTGTTATCTTCCCATGCCTCGATGAGAATCGCCGCCCCTTACCTCGATGCGCGTCACGAAGATAATTGGGAATCCACAAGGGGGTTAAAAATGATGCCAAAGTTATCATGATACACCGTAAGCACTAAAGAAATCAAATCAAGAAGTGGGAACAAAAATAACAAAGGGACGGGAGGGTATCGAGTGAGCGCGTCGAGGGTGAGAGCGCGATGGCGCTCAATCCCTCTCTAGTCATGCATGGCGTCAAAGTCACGGGTTTTGGGAGCTCCGTGCTCGTAGTGCTGGGAAGCCTCCTTCTCAGCGTCGGTATAACCCTTGCGCTCGCGGATCTTGAGAGCGTAGACGGCCTCGGGGTCGACGTCGCCCTTGGAGTGGTCGGTGATGGGCATCTCGTGGGCGACCCGGACGACGTCCCACGGTCTTTTCGGGTCAGATGCCTCGAAGATCTTGTCGATGTCCTCGAGCGAGCGGTGAGCAGTCTCAGGATAAAGGAAATAGACGACGGGGACCATGAGAGCGTTGATAACGGCAAAGATTGTGTCTATAATAGCGAAACACGGCATTAGCCTCTGAATATGCTAGTGCTCGTATGGTCATGCTCACAGGTGTAGTACCCAATGGTAGAGAAGGCGACGGGCGTAATCATGACGACCTGTGGATGGGAGGAAGGGATACCCAGGTCAGCCACGATGCCCAGTGGCGATTCTCCATATGTTTTTTTTTAATAAATACCATGAAATTGAACGACCAATTGGCCGATGTGCTCAATCCCGTGGCAGGAGCACGAACTCGGAGCGAAACGATCTCGGCAGGGTAAAGCCAAGTCATGCCGAGCCATCCGATGGCGCTAAAGAGAAATGACAAACTGTGGGCGTCAGGATGCTCCGCAACCCCATTCTGGTCAATAGGGACTCACAAGAATGTGTTGAAGACGAAGAGAAAGACCGCGGCAGCGATACCGGCTCCTGCGTTGCCCTTGCCCGGTAACGGGGTAGCGTCCGTTGCAGTGCAGAGCCAGACGGAGATGGTGAGGAGCGCCATGGTGATGGACTGTCCGGTGGCGCCAAACAACATGAGCTTGCGGCGGCCGAGCTATGGAGAGAGGGATAAGTATGAGTGGGTGATCTGAGTGCGAAGAGGAAGAGGTAGGGACAGGACGGACCTTCTCGATGGTAAAGACGGCAATCCACGAGGCGATGAAGTACTCGGTTCCGTTAGCGGCAGCAAGAATCTTGGAGTTGAGAGGTGACAATCCGATTGATCTCTCATAAACGTTGGCAGCATAGTACGTGATGAGGTTGATACTGTACAGACAGACGGAGGAGGACAGTCAGGACTAAATACGAGGCTGTCTGGGACATGTACGTGAAACTCACCCAGTAATCTGCTGCATGACCTGGTTCCAGTAACCAAGGCAGGCACGATGGAAGTGTCTCTCCTTGCCCATAGTGAAGACGTCGCGAAGAGCGCCGCCCTCGACGAGAGGGAGGGTGGCGCGAATTTCTGTGGAGAAGGTTGACGTCAGCAAAGGAGTCGCCCCGAAGGAAGCATCGTGAACGGGGCGAACCTTCAACCTGAAGCGCGACAGCCTCGTCGTCATCGGGAACGTCGGCGAGGGCGGCAAAGATGAGGCGGGCCTCATCGTCGCGGCCCATCTTGATAAGCCAACGGGGCGATTCCGGGAGCTGCATGACAGTGCAGAGGAGGCCGATGGAGAATATAGCCTGGAAGGCGATGGGGACACGCCACGAAGCCTCTCCACTAGCAGAAATAGATACAACCGCAGTAAGTAACCGTCATAGCGAAAGCATCACCGTGACTCCGCAGGCTCACCTGACAAAGAAGAAGGCAAGGTCGAGCCAGTAGGAGATGCAGATGCCGCCGGTGATGAGGGCGCCCTCGACCATGACAAGATATCCACGATCCTCGGCCTTGGCGCACTCAGACTGCCAGACAGGGACGGTGGCAGTGATGAATCCGTTTCCATACTGATGAAAGGACGTGTGAAACAAGGGCGAGTCAAACCTAGGTAGCAGCGGTGGAGGCTTCGTAACATCCCTGACTTACTCCGAGAACGAGACGTCCAACGATGAACTGGGCGAGCGAGAATGAGGACCCCTGAGGAGGAGATGCAAAACTCAGTGTCTTGAATCGAAGAGGCTTATCAGGTATGGGAACAAACAATGATGCAGGTTCCGACGACCATGACGGCAGCGCCAAGGAATATCATCTTGCGACGTCCAAACTTGTCACCAAGCCACAGAGTTGAGAGAGCGCCAGCCATGCAACCGATCTCGTACAGAGCGACAGCAGCGCCCTGAACAGTGGAGTTGTGCTTTATCTCTGCGTCCGATACTGAGCAAAAAGTAAGATCAGGCCGTGGTCTCTCGAGGGCGGATTGTAAAACGTTTGCCCGGTCAAGACGTACGGCCATCGCTGATGTTGTCAATCTCGGGGAAAACTTTGACGAAGGAGCGGAGGGTAAGGAGCCCTCCCATGACACCCTGGTTGTATCCGAAAAGGAGGAAACCCTGTTGGCAGTACGGGGGGAAGAGGAGGGAAAGAGACAGATAGGCGGACATGCGCGAAGTTCGTCAGCATCAACTAGTTCGATGCCCGGAGGAAGCTAGCTGGCTCCCATCAGCTGCGACACGCACAAGACCAGCAACTGGAGAGACAGGAAAACATGATCAGCCTTGAGAGGGAAGAGACAGATTACTACGATAAAACGTACTCGAAGCAATAGCCCGATTCAAGCTCTGGCCTCGAAGTCCGCTGCATGAAGGAAGATGCCGAGGAGTTAGAGGCTGTCACTATGCCGTGTGCGTGGCGATGTGGCTCACTAGTAGACCATGATGAGCGGGGTTTGTATAAGAGTAGGAGCGGGGGAAGGTGTCGACGCTAAGAAGCGCTAAAGATGTGTCGAAGACAGAAGGGGGAGGAGGAGAAGGTAGTGGATCGGAGGAGAAGTCGAGAACTGAAAGACCTAGAACCCTTTCCCTTCTTGTTGTATGAGGTAAGGATGTGGTTGCTGGGAGAATTCGGGTCTTGCTCTCGATCTGTGGAGAAGAAGAAGACTCATGAGGGGGCCCGGCTCGAAAATGGTCCAGAGAAGACAGGATGCGACCGAGTCGCCGCCGGGATTGGACCTTCGGCTCGGTGAATGTCCCGATTCAGGACGTCATCTAACACGGGGTCTCCCGAGCTCGGAACATCTTATTAGCGGGGGCAGCCAAGGAAGTTGGTCGACGCCGGGTCGGACAACGACGGCTTGGGTCGGGTCGTCCAAGTTTTCACGTAAACCCAGCAAGAACTCAGTGGCAAATCGGAACCCTCAGCTTGTATGGAGCAAACCATGGACTCGTGGCCCTCTCTTGTGTGTTCTCAAGGGTAACCTCTTCTCGTAGTACTGGAAGGTGCAGCAGTTTCAGCCGAGCCGGGGCCGACAGACGAACGCTCAGCTCCTTTTGCGGACTGTCGCAATGTCATTCCTCGGCTGGTCAACCGTTCAACGAACGGCCCGAACCGAAAGTGCCTGAGAACCATGGGGACACGCTCAAAGCGTCAAGCGGGGATAAATGCTTCAGAGCAGCCAATCACCGAGCAAGCTCCGCTCAAGTTGATCCCGCAGACGCATTACAACAGACAAGTGCCATCGTGCCGACGACGTCACTTGAAAAGGCAGAAGATCGCCGGAGCCGTACATCATATTCGGGCATCGAAGGGCAACGACAACGTGGAGATCTTCTATGAAGGTGTTCACTCCGAAAGTCTTGCGGTGTATTCCACAGCTAGCCCATAGTAAAAATCTGCCAGATAGTATATACAATGACCGTCTTTCGCTTGAGCATCCCTGCAGGCAAGGGCTCGCCTGAAATGGATCTGCCAAGCAGGCCAACAGTCGTGTGCCGTTGCTTTCTCAAGGCCGACAATACTTACACGCCTGCTTCTTTACCCGCCAAGGGAAGCGCGCGCTGTTTTGCCACAGGGGCTTAAATCTTGGAACTGAGAAGCTCACAAGCCAACCTGAACAGACCACCGCCGCAACATTACCGGTGATCGGGCCGAAGGAGAGAGGGAGCCGTCGGCTCATGCATCACTTGCCTAATCGAGCCTTACCGGTCGGACCAGCTTGCCGTGCGCGCTTCCGACACGGCCGGGTCGGCCGGGTTACTTTTCTTTCTCTTTTCACAATCGTCTCGATGGATAATTTCATGATCCGCTAAGTGTGGTCGCCGATGCAGACTCTGCTCTCACTTCCATACCCATCTTATATGAGGTGCACCCTATACAGGAGCAGGTAAATGTATCAAGTAGTGAAAACGTCGGGGTGAGGACTGGGGCTCACTTTTTGAGAGGTCGACGACAAGCTTTCTACTGCGCAGAACTATACAGGATGACAAGAGGTCACAAGGCGAAGAAAAAGCATACCCTTACGAATGACGATAATAGCGAGTAAATAACCTAGTTACTTGTTGCGACAAAGGAGAAAAGGGGGACAAGGTCCATGCAGGCAACAAATATCAAGGGCGTGAAGATGCACGTCGCCTAGTTTTACCTCCACTTGTCACGTTAAGATTGTCTAAGGGTCAAGGCTGAGGAGAGAGTCATTGGTAGAGGAGCGAAACTGAAGTGGTGAAGGTGGCACGGGTTCGCTTCAGGCTCTTGCGCAGGTTTGTCGAGTCCCAATGATAGTCAAAATGCAGAACACACTCTACGAGGTACTAATCCTTTTGTATACGAGGGTTAAGAACAAGGGAAGGAACGAGAAGTATGAATAACCAATAAAGTGTGACATGACAAGACAAGAGGGGGGAAAATGAGAATGAAAAGAGTGGGACAGATGACGAACAAGAAGAGAGGGAAGGATAACGAAGCAAGCAGGGAGCGTGGGACGATGTGGTGAAAAATGGAGCGAAGAAGAGGGAATGCTGAGCGAGCAAGGAAGACGCTGTGCAATTCGCCTGCTCAGATCATCCGAAGCACGTCGAGTAGACATGGTCGCGAGCGCAGGAGGTTGTCCACCTGTCCCACCCCGTCAAAGAGCCGACTCGAATAGAGAGCTACGCGTTACCAAGTTCCGAGCATGGTCCTTCCTAACCGTCTTGGCACGCTGACGCGTGAGATGCCGCTCTCAGGGTCCTGTCTCTTGCTTGTGGTTTTGTCTACACACGCTCAAGTGGGCGACTGCCTCTCTATCTCCGGCTCCGGCAATCGCCAGGCCCACAGCTTGAGGACGTCGATGCTAAGGTCCTTGGAAGACTCATTATACGCTGGCTCCAAGGTGCCGTCATAATCATACTCACTCACCCTTGCGACAGGGATGGTCCTGCCAGGTCCGTTGCAACCTTGCTCAAACCGTTTCCCCCTTCTAGCAGCCTCGACTTGTCCGTCATCAACGACGCTGTCGGTCAGGCTTTCAAAGAATGGGCGGTATCTTCCATGGTCCTCTTCCGATACCTTCCCATCTTGGCATGTCCGTCAATACTTATTTTGCTCGCGGTCTGATATTCAGAGAAACCATGTATGCATGCGGACTCGACCTGACCTGTTGCTGCTCTCGTTCATGGAAATTGGAGACCAATCGAGACGTATCTGCTCGAACTTGCCCCTCGCTCGTCGTCTGTTCCACCTCAAGGTCACGATGATGCACATTACCCTTGGAACAAGGTGAATGAACTCCTTGTTCCACTCAGTGGGACTTCAGCGTGGTTACGGATCAAGCGGCTACCGCGCGTGGGTGACACGAGCAGAGCCGCCATCGACCGGTCTTCTTCCTTTGAACATAGAGAAGACTCGCCGTGTTGGCTCCGTATGCTTGACGCTGCTGAAGCTCAGCCCTTGATCAGAGCTGGTAGTCCAAAAAAAAAAACATGCCGTAATGGAAAATGAGCTAGTGAAGGTCTCTGGGCAACTTCCAATCTTGAATCGTCTCCCGTTGGCGGGCGGCATGCCAAAGCTGCGAAGAGCGAAAAGCACGTTATGAGCGGGAGCGGGAGGGACGTGGCAGATCTCAAAAATGCCGCAAGTTGGACGAGGAGTTGTCATTGAGGCAGCACCTCATGCATCTATCGCAGAATTCGAACATCGTGGTCCCCAGGGCCCTCTTGACTCTTTAAAACCATAGACAAGTGGTCTCCATTCACCCAAACGTGTGACGAAGAACGCCAGCTAGACAGACAAGCAGCACCCCTTCTCACTAGCGAGAGCCCGAGTCCTCTTAGGATTTGTGTTGGTGTTGTCGTTCGAAAATCTCCCTTTGCTCAGTTCTGAGATCTCGACTAGCTCGTTGTGTCGTTCTCTTCGGCCCAATGGATACTGAACATCCTCTTTCAAAGCTCCTTCTCTCTCGAATGAGCCCTTGTCACGTCTCCTAGAGACAAACTTGCAAGGGCGCGCGGGATTGATGGTCCCTGCAAGAAGTGCATGCACAGGCGGATAGCGAGAGATGCGTGGAAGATGCCTACAAAGAGAGAGTAAGAGAGAATTTATGAAACAAACGGCAGGACATCGACCGCGTCACTTGTACTGTAAGGTATCTTTCGTCAGCCCAGAGCACATGGGCGAACGAAGAATTAGTGACCGACCTTATCGTCCTGTTCTTGGCGCGCGTCCGGGTCAAGACTGTTGCGGAGGCCAAAAAGCGTTTTGCTAACGGCTTCCGATGCGCCAATCATAGGCTTGAGGACCGCGATGGGGATGGCCCGCACAACGGCACGGACGGGGCCCTGCACAACGCGAAAGTGCATCTCGTCAGGACTAGAGGCCGACCACAGTCAAGACCAACTCACATTTGTGCCCTTGCGCTCGTAGACCTCCATGGGAACCGCGAGGATAGTCTCGGCCGCCGAGTTGATGTTTCGACTGAGGCTCCGGTACGCTGATTCGATGCCCTCTTTGACGTCCGCCGGCTGATTCGCATACCGGCTCACCGGACTGGCATCCGTGCCCCCGATGTCTTCTTCGTCTTCATCGTCGCTCCTCCTCCCAGGCGACCCCTTTCGACGAGTGAAATCGTCCTCAATCATCTCGGCCGTGATGGGGGACCCAAAGTGTCCACCTAAGACGGTCTCAGCCTTCTCAAGAATGACCTGCGTGCCCGTTGCAAGCCTCGCGCCGAGCTTGATCGCCTCAAGCGCCGTCGACCTGACAAAGGACGTCGTTCCTCGCTGGACGCCGCGCACGATTCGGCCATCCTTTTTGTACTGCTCGAGCGGGAGGAGGATAAGGTCGGCCACGCCGGACCCGACATTGACGAGGGACCGGATGGGCGAGACGCCTGAGATGATCTCGGCAAGCTGATTGGCCTTGACATCCGGGGTCCAGAGGTCGTTGAGGGTGTCGAAGAGGCGAGGCCAGCCAGTAATCTGAGCGGAGGAATTCGTCTCCTTGGTCAGTGGAGAAGGTCGAAGGCAAGATTGAACGACGGGAACTCACGCCAGAGAGGTGGATCCTACGAAGGGTCATCTCAGCGCCATCAAAGTGGAAGAAGTTCATGAGCTCGATCGTCTTGCCCTCCCGCAGGGCGCGGTAATCGACGCGCTTGGGCTTGTAGTCGAGTTTTAGCTCGATCGGGTAGATCTCGATGTGCTCTGTTCGCCGTAGGAATTTCAGATCAACCTGAGAACCAGAGTACCAAAGCAACGATCTACTCACGGAGGTATGCCTCCTGCTTCGGCTGTGAGGCTATCGGCGGTGTTGCCTCAGGGTGGGCTGCTTCAAAGCTGAAAAAGCGCTTGAGGAAATCCAGAGCGTCTTGATCTACATGGAGGCGAAGCGGAAGGATCCGAGCCTGGCACATTGCGACACGAGCCATCGTTCAACCAATGTCAATGAAACAAATATGAAAGGGAGAGAGCTCACTCTCAGACGACCCTCCTCTATTGGCTGGTCCGGGATGGGTCGGACCGTCTTGAGCTCAATCGTGACCATTTGCGAGCCGGCCTCGCGCACGTTGCCTTTGGAGTCGGCGCGCATCTCGGTGAGAAACTTCTTCCACGTCGACGTCTTGATATGGTCGAGAACCTCGAGGTCTCTTGCCGAGAATTCAGTGGAGCTCGCGAGCTCGGACCCGATCGGATGCTGCGAGACAGCGACAGCGATCCGGGCGAGGTTGATCTCGATCCGGGCGTGCTTGCTCCGCGTTAGCTTCCGCTTTTTGGACTTGGCCGTCCGAGCAGCAGCAGACGCCGCAGCCGAGGAAGGACTTGCACCGTCCCCACGGCCTCGGACGGACTGGAAGCTCGAGGCGAGGCTCCCTGTCTCGGCGGTTCCCAGGTCAAGGAGATCATCGTCGCCTAGAGCGCCAAGGTAGCCGCTCGCGTCCGTGTCGACTGGAAACTGAGGAGCTCCAATGTATATGGAGTTGAAGAGCGTCGTGCTGGCCTGCTCAATCGACTCGTCGGGCGTCTGGCCACTTGCAAGCAACTGCCGGATTTTCTCAAGCCGCCGGCGGACAACTTTGATCTCGTCCTCGATCGACTTGCGAGTGTGGTGCCAATCGAAACCGTCGTGGAGGAGGAGCGAGACGTCACAGTCGCGCACACGGAGTCGGAAGGTCGTTGGCAAAAGGCTGCACGCGAGCAAGGCGAGGATCAGCCCTTGTTTCGCCTCAAAAAGCAGGAGGCCAGCGTACCTCTCCATCGGGTCCTTGCCGTCGTCCGGGGACAGACTCGACCAGTAGTCCTCAACGACCTGGATTCCCTCTGGGTCGAGCAATCGGATTGTCTCGCCTTCCACATCTGAGATGAGTCCAGGACGGAAGGGACTCTTAGTGTCGCCGACAATCTCGAACGACTTGAGCGTCTCAGGCCGGACGTCTGGGTGCGTGGGTCGAAGGAAGTCGGTGTTGCGTGGAAGGTCGTCGTCAATAAAGTCGGCATCGGCAACGATGGACGGCTGCTGCTTGAATGCATCTTCTTCCAAAGAGTCTAAGGGAGAGCGAGCAGTGTAAATGGAGGACGCAGGTATGCCAGGTCGTGACGACAACGCACCGAGGAGGTCCTTGGCGCCCATCTCGCCAGTCTTGCTCGACGGCTGCGGCCGAGAAGGCTGGTGCCGGGCAACATCGGGTCTTTCATAGAATATATGTCAGTTGATAGGCAAGGGAGCCGGAGAGAGTGCATTGAGCGACTGCTCACTTGGAAAAGATTGTGCCGATGTCTCCAGCGATGGATCCGATGGTGACGAGCGAATCTGGACAGGCCGTCACCTTGACCCTGATCTGGGAAATGTCGACCTAAAAAGACATAGCGAAAATTTAGCATTCAGCTCGGCAAGAGGAAATTGAAGCACTCACGCTCATCTGAGGCTCATCCTCTGGATCGACTTTGGCCGCAACCCGAAACGTCGCGAGCTCAATCATCTGTGCATAGCCCAGTTGCTGGTGGTAGGGAGAACGGGAAGTTTAGTCTTGAAGGAGCTCTTTCTTTCAAAACGCCTGCTAGACCATACTGACCTTCCATCGTTCCGGTCCATTGAGCGGCTTCATGCGCTGCTCCTTCTCTGAAAGCGGTGCGTTGACATTATCAATCAAGAAGACTCTCGCCCCCGCGCCCGAGATATCAACGACTTTGGTCGAGACCTCGCTGATAAGCTCCGTCGTGATGCCAAGGAGGGAGAAGGAGACAACAAGCGCGCCTTGCGAGGTGGGCGCGGCGAGGTGAAGAGCGGTGTCCTTGAGTTGGACGTCGATGCGCATTACCTCGGAGGGGACGGCATCCTCGAAAACCTGAGTGAGGGGTAAATTAATCAGTCTCAGCTCACAGTGTACAAGGGGAAATAGTTATGTATGCACTCCATCAGGCGCCTTGGCGAACGATGCGAGATCGGTAACCCAGCCAATGTCTTTTGTGACGAATGCAGTGCAGTTGTACATCACGAGTCGTACATCCGTCTCCTTGGCTGAGCTGTCGATAAACGAGGTTGAGACGAAACGGAGGTCAAGAAGCGGGACAGGGGTGAGCTCCTAAAAAAAGGGAATCAGCTTTGTCAATCTTGAGAGGAGAGAAAGCAAGGACAAAAGTTCACTAGACTCCGGTTGATCGTCTTTGACAGAATCTTGACAGAGGCCTCGCGTTTTGACACATCCTCGAAGACCAAGTCTGCCACAGCGATTGAGAGGATGGTCTCGTTCTGCAAGAGGGGTTGGTGATGCCTAAATATTGGTCGCGCAAAATATTGAGAGTGTGTGCTTACCCTATTAGTCCGCGAGGCGGTCTGGCCAAGGACATCGAGCCCCGTTGCAGACAGATGGAGGACGCGCACCGGGTTGTCGCCGATCGTCGGCTCGAGTCTCTCAGCGTGAAAGAGCAGGTCGACTATGGGTGTTACGGGATCTAGTCAACATCTGTAATGTTCTCTCGAGATGCTCCCCACTGACCTTCAAATATCTCCAGAGCCAACACCGTGTCTCCGCCTACTTTCTGCTGCGCCCCCGTCGCTCCTGGTCTCCTCGGCGCACTGCCACCACCACCCAACCTATCGTCCTCCAAAGGCCAGATAGTCGACGATGCGCCCCTCGACGACGGTGGCGGCCCAAAGAACCGACTCCCAATGAGCTTGATGTCGTCCTTCAGTCTCGGGCTGCTCCCGTCCCCGAACGTCCCATCAAGCCATTGCGTGATGTCATCCGCGAAGTAGACGAGACCCTCAACAGTCGCCTTGTGGAGGTTTGTGCGGACGGAGGGGATGCGGATCTCGAGCCGGCAGCTGGGAGAGGGGAGGAGCTGGATCCGTGGGAGGAGCGGGTCGGCCTCGTATGGGTCTGAGGAGATTGAGGGAGGAGGCAGGCCAACGACGAGGACGGTTTTGGCGCGGTTCTCGGTGGCGCGCGTGAAGAGGAGGACGGCAGTGTGCCACTCGGTGCTGAGTGAGGGATGGGGAGGAGGTGGGGTGGATGCAGTCGTGGCACGAGGAATCGTTTGGCTGGCGAAACAGGTAGAAGCGGAGCGGGCAGCTCGTTGCGACGACGATGTCAACGAGGCGCCAAGCTTGACGTCGAGCTGATGGATGTCCATAATGAGGATCCCCGACCTGACTAATGAGCCATCGCCGATACCTTCTCCGTTGAACGCTGCTGCCGCCGCCGGGCAGCGCACCTCCGCACGCACCAACGGGCACCTGGCCGACACAAGCGCCGAGGGTTCACCACCGGTTGGGAGAGCAGCAGAGCCAGAAGAAAGATTCTCCGACTCAAGGTCATCCAGAACGGTCGAGAAGGTCCTCTGGATCGCAGCTGGCTGTCGATGAGGGGAGCTCGGCGGGGTAAGGTCGTCGTCGATATTCTTGGTGCCAAGGGAGGTCGATTGTCGGGCCCGGGTCACGATCCTGAGGGAGGGGAGGAGGCGCTCGACTAGGGTGAGATCCAGGAAGAGATGCATCGGGGAGAGGTCTACGCCAAAGCCTGAAGTATCGTGTTCAAATGTGTCATCAGTTAGAGGCAATGATAGTGCGGACGCATAGGGACACCAGTACCCACCACCGTCGGCCTCGTTTGAGTTGATCCTGAGTACGGGTACGTTTTCCAACGCACCGCGTGTGTCCTTGATTCTTTCGGTGCCGAATGCCGTCCGCCTGGGGACGCGAACCTTCCAGCTCCTGTCCCGAGAGGTCTTGCCCGCCGAGGGTCCACGCCAGTCGAGGTGTTCGATCTCTGGGAAGTGATCTGGCCTGGAGAGATCGTATTGGAGGGGGAGATTGGAGTCGAAGATAAGAACGGGGACTTGAATGGCCGATGGCTGGGCAGCGAGGGCGGCGGCAGGGGCTGGAGAAGGCTGGGCGAGATGCTCGAAGACGGCGATGTCGCGGATAGTGAGCAGGAGATGGGATGGATGCGAGACAAGGGGAGAAGGACGCGAAGAATGGATGTGGGGTGATGATTGAGGCGAGGGGCTCGTCTGATAGGACGTGCGCACGTCGTCGATCCAGAGGTCGAGCTCTCCACCGCCGAGGATGCCGCCCGTGGGGTGCTTCCAGAATTGAGTCTCAAGCGAAGGGTCCATTGGCTCTTCGTGGTAGAACATGATGACTAGAATTGACTTGATGCGAAGGGAGAAGTCCACCCTCGACTGGGCGGGCGACTGGAGTGGTGAGGGTGGCGGGGAGGGCCGACGGGCAATGTGCTGAGAATGCGACGAGGACAAAGATGGGACGATGGCGTGGAGTACAGGGCTGAGGAAAGAGGGAAGAAGGAGAATGCTGATAGGTGGGACATAGAGGTCGAGGGAGAGCGGCGGAGAGAGCGGTCGGGGCGATGGAGGGTCCGATGGCGAAGTCGAGCTCAAAGCAGGCGTGTCTGGGGCCGAGGTTAGGCGGAGAACCAACTGCTCCTCTCCAAACGAGACGAGGGTCCTCCATTCGACTGCTGCCTCCTCTTGATCCTTGGATCCTTCCTCCAGCGCGCTGTTTGGTGGTGGTGGCGAAAACGGTGCATCCTCAGAAGCAGGGGACGACAGCGGCGCCTCGAAGAAGCTGCCGCCCTGAGCCGAGGCATAAACGCTCTCTCCCGCAATGCTACTCTCCCGAAGATCGAAGACCGCCTGTGACATCTTCATCGATACTTGCGCATCGTCCTCGGAGGACGAGGAAGATGAGCACGAGGACGCCGAGTGCGACCGAGGCTGCGGCACTGGCGTCCTTGGTCTTGCGACGGCAGGCACCAGCCGGTAAACGATCTTTGGTGAGGAGATCCGGATCGTCTTGGCCGATGACGCGCCAGGAACCGAGGGTGACTCCTCGCGATAGCGGACGTGCGCGATGCGCAGCTCGAAGGTGACTTCCGGCTGGTCGCCATCGGCAGTGCCCATGAGCCGGATCTGGACCCGCACGTCTTCGACGTCGACCTTAAGTCGGGCGAGTAAGCCCTCGACGAGTCCAGTGAGAACCGTCCTTGCGCCCTCGACCTCATTGGCGGATGCATGTGGCCGCGAGTTTGCGCGCGGCATCGAGCCAGGAGGGAGCCAGTGGTTGTCGTCGTCGTCGTCGTCATTTAGCCCCTGGGGAGGATAGATCGGGGAGGTTGGGAGATTCCTCTGTGCGGACTTGGGCGAGAAAAATGGGTCGAGATCGTCATCTGTTGTTGGCGTCCTCAGACTGTGGATCGACTCGACGAGCTCCCGCTCCTCGCGCGAGGTCAGCTCATGCCGGAGGAAGTCATCGGTCACTGTTGCGACGGATGCGGCGAGATCGACGTGCGAGGAGGCGGTAGCAGCAGCCTCGGCATGGGAGGACGCGGTCGTCTGAAGCTCAAAGGCGAGGTGGACGTGCGAGATCGAAGCGGAGAGAGAGAAGGCCGACGAAGACGAAGACGGGTCCGAGGTGGACGTGGAGAAGGGGTCGCCGGTCGAGCCCGACGACGACGCGAAGCGGGACGACCAGGGGATCTGGGCGGTGAGCGTCCCGAGCGAGCCAGATGTCAGCCGGAGAGGAATGTCCTCAGAAATGAGTCTGTTGATGGCCTGCGTGGAGAGGTAGGTCGTCAGACAATGCGGTGAAGTGTGAAGGAAACAATAACGAGTCTGAAGGGGCGGGTGGCTAGCTCACCTCCTCGTCGAGCTCGGCGCCTCGTATTTCGATGAGACCCGTCCCAACTTGAGCCTCAAGCCGTTCAGGGTCGAGCGCACCGGCCTTGACAAGGTGTCCAAGGGATCTCTTGAGGACGAACGAGACGAACCGCCGCTGGATGTTCTGAGGGAGCGAGGGGAAGCCCGGAAGCGACGGCAGCGACGGCAGCGACGGAAGGCCGCCGAAGATAGAGGTGAGCGAAGCGAGATACGAGCTCATCCCGCTGGCATGAGGGGAGGACGGGTGATAAGGCTTGAAGAGAGGGCAAGGATGAGGAGGAAAAGGCTTGGGTGGTGACGAATGCGAGGCGAGACGACCGAACAAGTGGTGGATGGAGGCCTGAGCTGGCTTAGCGGGCGACGCGCGCCTACACACCCGCGTCAAGGGAGCTAGATGAGAGCCTTCGGTCAGAGCCGCCCGTGCGTCAGAGCCGTCCGTCTGTTTCTTCGATCAAACAGCCAGAACCAAGTACATGCGATCTCCGCGCGGGCTGGATATGAAAGAGGCCCACAAAAGCAAGGGGTAAAACGACTCAAAGGAAAGACAACGAGGAAAGAGAAACGGAGAACAGAAGGGGGAAGAGTGAGGGGTGGGGTGGACGCGCGCGTTCGGACGGGGCGAACACGCCAGCCGTTGACGAGGGACAGACAGCATGAGCGTCGAGGAGGATCTCTAGCAGGGCCGGGATCTAGTCTAGTGGGGGAGGAAGAAGGCTGCGCATGTAAACGGGGCAGCGGCGTTTTTGGAGTCATGGCGGTTCGTTACAAGGGAAGGGAGAAAAAGGAGGGAGAGGAGGGCAGACCTCCCCTTTTAGACATAGCGTCCGAAGAAGGGGATGAGGGTCTGCGCGAGGGTGTAGGAGAAGACCAGCTTGGGTCCAACGACGAGGATCTTCGGGGTGAGGCCCTTGAAGAAGGCGCCGGGTCCCTCCTTCTTGATCATGTCACGGATGACGGCCATGCCGCCGACAGACGAATCGAAGTTGGCCTGCTGAACACGGGTCTTAACGACATCGAGCGGGGCGGCGACGGTGATGGAAGCAACAGCCCCTCCGATTGAGGCGACGAAGTTCTGGGCAAAGGTGGCCTGCGAGTAGTCCGAGAGGTTGAAAAAGAGCTCCTTGGTCATGGCCGAGCCTCCAAAGAGCTGTGAATCAAAAGGAATATTATCAGTCAGCGTGAGGCGCCATAAACGAAGGGAACAGCGGCGTCTACACACAGCGAACGATCCAGGCGCGTTACGGGCCATGGTCCAGCCCCATCCTCGGTAAAGAGCGAAGCCCTCATCCTTGACAACGGAGAAGAAGCTGCGGTTGCGGAACGCCTCAGGGTTGGTCTGGCGAAGAATCTTAAGGACGTCGAGGGGGAGAAGGACAACCTCTCCGATTCCGGTAAGCCTGAGGAAGAGAGCAGGGCCTATCAATCAAGGAGCGCAGTCGAGACCCAGAGAGAGGGCGGGACCCACGATCCAGCGGCAGCCTCGCGGAGCATCTTGCCCTTCTTCTCGCCAAAAGTGCGGAAAAAGAAGCCGCCGTCGTGCTTGGCGATGAGGTCCCGGAAATAGGGCTGGCCTCCGAACTTGTAGACACGCTGGGCGACCTTGTAGCCGGCGGCGTAGCCGAGACCAGGGAAGAGGGAGAGGAACTTCTTGCCGGCGGTGGCCTGGGCCGACTGACGGAAGATAACCGAGTTGACGTTGCCGAGGTTAACCTAAGTTGAGGGAAGAGAAGTGGGATGAACACTGGCAAACGAAAGGGCAGAAGGGCGAGAGTGCATGGCGAGACGCGTACGGGATCCTTGAACGTCATGAGACGCTTGGCTATGGTCTTTGATTTCGGGTTCGGAGAGATTCAGCAAGGAGCCGACATCATGAATGAAAATGACGATGAGACTCACGTCAACAGGGTGGAAGACCATAAGCTCGGCAATGCCTAAGATAGCGCGAAGATCAAGCGAATGGGGCGGCAGGCAAGTTGAGAGGGAGAGCGGGGTGTCAGCGACCGTGACTCGATAACACTTTTTAAACCAACAACGAAATGCTAATGAATTTGCAGATGCCCTCCCATGTTGCTGAAGAGGGCAACGTTTCATCGAGCGAGCGAGCGTCGTTGGTCCCTCGGTCGGCAAGCCCGTCCGAAGGAGACAGAGAGGATCGTACAGGACTAACCGGAGGCTCCCGATCCGAGGACACGGGCGGTACCAGACTCCTTCTTGCCAGCGAAACCGGGGGACATCTTTCTACACGAGGATGGGGGAAAGAGAAGGGAAGGGGAGGGGAAAGGCAAAGAGCGGAGGGCGGAGAAACAGAGGGCTGGTTGGTGGTTGAAAAGAGCGCGCTGGGGATGGGGAAGGCGACGGGCGCAAAGAAGCGTGCGGAGAAGACGAGCGAGGCAGTCGGGCCGGTGCGCCTCTGCCCTCGTTGACTCAACGACGACCGCTCGACAGCGCAGATAGACAGACAGGCAGACAGGATAGCAAGCCAGCATGCCATGACCCCAGTCTCCCTCGACCTCGTCCACCCTCTCCCGCACCTCACCGAATTTCGTATCTCGGCCGCCTCCGCCACTCGGACGTTCGTCCTCCGCCGACTCGTCGTCTGGGCGGCCATCACGTTTCTCGGACGCGCGTTCCTCCTTGCGCTGCTTGACACCTGGACCCTTGACCGTGTTCTAGTGCTGGTGCATCCTTTGTCTTCTCCTCGGCTTGATCAACCTGCCCTCTCTTGTTGATAGCTCCGTCGCCTTGCAGCTGCGAACCCCTCGCACCCTCGCGCTCGTCATCCTCCTTGCACACGCTCTTATGTCCAAGACGCTCCTCTCCGGTTCGTCCTGGTCTTCATCTGTAATTCGACGTCAAGGAGGCAGGCTGACCCGACCCGTTCGCTTGACTCAATGAAGAATCCATCACCCCCCTCCCCTCTCTGGGCGTGGTCCTCTCTTCTCGCTCCTCATCCACCTACCTCCCCAGCTTCATATCCCCACACTCAACCTCGCAGACACTCATCCCTCTTGACGAGATCATTGACATCGTAATCAACGAAGGCTTTCGCCGGTGGAGCATCATCGGCTACCTCGTCATCCTCCGTAAAGATCGAGCGGACGCAGAGGCGACTATTGTCTTCCCTGTACGTCGTTTTTCGTTGGCGCGGCCGCCTGACAACGATTGACTAAATATGTTCACTCTGCAAGACGACCTTGCCAAAGACCGAGGTCCTCGTTGAGGTCTACCACGGGGTCCGGGAAATCCTGTGGGATGAGTTCGACGACAGCAGCGACGACGACGGCCAGCCTGCATCTAGGAGGGGGGGAGAGCCGCAATGAGAAGGCAGGTGTTTCAGCCGAAAACCTAAATCTCGCCCTGATACTGAGGCCCTGCCGAGCGGGTGGTAGTTCTCTACGGGGTGGAGGTGGCCGTCATGTGATGGGGCGTTGGTGGAGGCTTCATGGTATAGATGATTCATCTTAGTATGTGTCCCGCACTGGCGTCGGGGTCGCATGGCTTTAAGCTCTACGTTTCGGCCACTGGCAGAGCTCGGCGAATCGTGAATCTATCCTTTGGCTGTTAAACCTCTGTGGCGGCGGGTGGCGTAGTTCAGTCCGTTCAGTGACGGAGGGACGGGGGCAAAGCCTGTCTGCCTGTCTGTACTGTCTCGCAAAATACTGCAGCAGGTTTCATAGGCCAATTAGCTTTGATCAACTTCGTTTGCGATGAAATCGAAACCCCCACATGGCCTATCAACTTTAGTAGGCGTGCGTTTTTGCTCGCCTGCCTTCTTAGCTCAACATATAGTTGCGGACGATGCTGAGCACCGCGATGCCATCCCATATCCCCATCTCGCTTTCTCTCTCTCGCTATACTGTGTGTCTCTCCTGAGTTATGCAGGTTGACTTGTGCCCTGCGTATGACTCTCGAATCAGCCAAGAGACCTTTCCCACCGTTGTAACAGGAAGCTTCTTGTAAAGTCGGCTCCGAGGCGAGCACCGTTCTTTTGAGGTGGCGCACAGTTCAGAGCTGTGTACTGATACCACGCGGGCCGCCAGCTTGCCAGCATGGAAGCAGATAACAAAGGCGTAAAGAGGAACGGCGGATCCGAGGATGAGAACGGTGGAACATTGTGGGGGGGGGGGCAGGAAAGGAGAGATGACAGCATTCAAAAGGATGTCGGTGCCAAAAGAATCCACATCTGGAAGGAGAAGCAAAGAACCCCTCGAACGCCAAAGTGGTCACTCGGACCCGAGCTGGTTCCACCAATAATCTATCCAGGCTTTTGAACGCACGAGACAAGGGCCAAAGTGCGAGCCAAGGCTGCACACGCTCGTGCAAAGTCAACGCTTTCAAGATCCAGCTGTCTCGGGCCTCTTTGTCTGCCCGGATTGCAGAAAGTGTTGATTTTCCTGGCCCACGCAAGAAAAGAGAGAGTGAAAAAGCGCTCGAACCCTGGGCCTGGTCCCGACCTGAACTCATATCGACCCCGCACACAGGAGGGAGAGCCGTTTCGTCCAAAGGCGGGGTGCGCACAAGAAAGCCAACAAGCGTTGTCGTGGGTCAATCGTATCGCCAAGGCTGCGGGGCACGGGAGACTTCGCCGCCACCACCGGCCCGTGACCGCTCACCCTCTGGAAGGGAGGGAGGCCAGGCCAGGAAGGGTCACGTCGACGTGCCTGTCTGCCTCCTGTAGCGACTCTATTTAGGGGGGAGGTGGGAGACAACGACGAGCCTGATGGTGACGCTTTGTACACCCTTTCCCCTGTCAACCGCACTGTCTGCAGTTTTGGGGCATGTTTCATCAATGGCCCACAACTAGCGATAGTAACAGGTGCCAATGATGGATTCTCGCCCGATGAATTGCATGAAAAGCGCGCGCGGCTACCCCGCGGCTCTCTTTATCTCCCTTCCAGTTTATTCATCGCTCTAGGGCTGCAATATCCCTCCTGCCGAGCAGAGCTGCCATGCACAGAGCCGCGGCGATTGACAGCTTTTAGAGAGGAGCTCGAACCTCTCTTTGACTGGCCTTGACTATAGAATATCATCATCTGTCCCCGGGCACCCGCTCTAAAATGCGGGATTCGGAGAGAAAGCAGCGAAGCGCCGACGCATCGGATGAATTATTGATTGCGATCACCCGACCCTTGGTCCTTTGTCTGCGCCCCTCTCCCCGCAAAACGCCTTGGTCTCAAGTGTTAGCATGCGCGCGCACCCTGCGGTCGGCAGATATCTAGCTCTTAGATCTCGCCTTTGTTAATGGCCCGCCACTGGGCCACGCTCCCGCATGCCGAGGTGAGGAAGGGAGGGAGCAAGCAGAGATCACGCCGCCTTTCTTCGTGGACTGCGCCACGGCATGCCTGCCCGCCGGCGCCCCCACAAACGCGAGAGACAGAGCAGCAGCTGGATCTATCCCGCGACCGATGGCTGGGGTATCAAAGTCGGGTGTAAGTGGCCTTGGTCACACACTTTCTCTCTGCCCTCACCCCTGCCTCGCTCAAGCCTCCGCCACCGGGAGTAGGTAGTGCCTCTTTCCAGGCCCGCCACCCTTCCCTTGAGCGCCCACGACTTGCCACTCTCGGATCCTTGGTCCTTGCTGATGAGCCCGTTCTAGGGCCTCGGCGCTTCTCTCCTCATACACTCTCTCACTCTGTCTCCCTCTTACCCACACCCAAGCCCGACCCCTCTCTTTCGGCGCTTCCTCCCCTTAATCAACGACGACCCCCCCCCCCTGCTTCTGTCGCTCTTAGCACCCCGTCTCCGCCTGTCTCTCATCAGACCGTCACTTCCGCTCATACTCCTTCTCTCCTCCTTCACTCTCCCTCCCTTCCGTCTCACCTTTTCAGCCCCGACTCCGCCAGCGAGACTTTCTGTTTCTCGTCGCCTCAACCTCTCCCTCCCATTGTTTTCTCTTTCTCACTTCAATAACCCACTGCCTCCTCTCACCTGTCCTCTCCGCTCCGTGCGCCTTCGCCTTCGCCCTCGCCCACGCCCACACGCTCGCAATGCTCACCGCTGTCCCCGCCGCCGCGCAGTTCGGTCATCGCGCCGTCGGCCCCTCGTCCTCTTCCGCCCCGGCCAACGCCCAGACGTTCGCCGAGATCCTGCTCCTCCTCTCCGAGATTGCCGAGCGCGTCCAGCGGGAGGAGACCGAAGCTGCCGTCCACACGACGGCCCTCCTCCGCCAGACGGTCGCCCTCGTCGCCCAGCTCTCGGTCGCAGTCGTTGTGCCCGAGAGCGCGTCTAGCGGGGCCACCTCCAGGTCGCACTCGTCATCCACGCAACTCACCGCTGCCCGTAAGTTTCCAGCACGGACTCGCTTGTTCTCCCTGTCTCTGTTCGTTCAGCCCGTCGGAGTTGTGCAATCGCTGATCGATGTCGTTCTCTCTGTGTATCTCCGCCATCTCCTCTCTTTCTGCTGACGATGTTCCTCACGCGGACAATATCAATTACCCCTGGCGTCCTCCTCCGCCCATCGGCGTCTTTACTCGTTCTCTCCCTCGCTTCCCATCGCCTCTCTCTATTCTTCATGCTTCCGCTCCCCAGCTCGATCGTACACCAGGGCCAACCCGCATGCTTTCCCGTCGCCGGACGAGGCTGACTTTGACTTCCTCGGAGACGACCTGAGTTTGTCTCTTGCCCAGCCGTCTATGTCTCAAGCTGCTCGGGCGCTGACCAGGAACCACGCTCATTCACCTCCGCCCCTCTTTCACGCTGTCGCTCCACCTCTTCCTCCAGGTGGATCCTCCTCTCACTCAACTCGATCTTCGCCCTCCGAACTTGGCGGCGCTTCTCCTCTCCCGAGCCTCCATCTCCACGACCAGCAGCGCACACCCGATCGCCGCAACATCGCCTCTCCGGCCCAGAGGGGTAGCGCCCTTCTCACCCCTCCGCCATCGGCTCACACCAGCAAGATCACCGACTCGGCGTTCGCCATTGCCTGCAGTGCCTCTCCGACAAGCAGCAACGGTGGTGGTCGTCCCTCGGATGCATGGGCAGGAACATTGGGGGACCTTAGTCTGAGTTTCGGTAGCCTCTCCGGTCTCGGTGGCGGTAGCGCCGGCCCTCTCGTTGTCGGTGGACGGAACCTTGCGTTGCAGCTTCAGCAGCAGCAACAGTCCCAGGCGCTCATGCTGCCCATAGGCTTCCGTACGTTTGGACTCTGCTTCTTGTTCGCTGATCCCTCAGCGCCTACCTGACTAGCCTTGTCCGCCATGATGCAGAGAATGCCACTACCCCGGAGCAGTCGAACGGCGACTTTCACCTGCGTGCCACCTTTCACCGCTCCCATGGCCGGGGCATTCCCGAGGCATACGAGCAGACCCTTCGTCTCTCGGGCTCGACCGTTATCGACGGCGTGTGCATTGCCTTCCGCATCGTGTGTCTTCTTCTGCCGCTCTGGCCTCTAAGACCCTCCATGATTCGCTAATCCCTTCTTCCCCACTGCTCTCCCCTCCAAGACCGACGCTTACTTCAACCCGGAAACTTACAACTACTCCGAATCGCTCTGCCGGCTTGACGGTAGCGGTATCACCGGGTACCGCTACGACAACAGGAACGGCTCGACCTATATCCGTTTTGACGAGCCGACTGGCCCTCGTATCGCCTTCACTGTGGGTCCACAGTGTCTTTTCATCTCTCTCATGCTTTCAAATCTCATCCTTCGCTCCTTCCAGCGTCACGCCCATCCTCCTTTCTCCATCCCTGGCCCTTCGGTCTCTCTTCATTCTGCAGACGCGATGAAGACGCTGCGCGCTCCCCCTCCTCCTTTCCCCTCTCAGCACCTCCCACCAATGTTTCTCTCCCCGGCGCCAACTTCCTCGTCCATGGCGAGGCCGTTTGTTCCTCGTGGCCTTTCGTCGTCGTCGACGTCACACGCCTCAAGGATGGAGCCCTCGCGGCTCTTCTCGGTCCAGGACCTGTGGAACTAGACAGTTCCTGTCATCGCCCTATCCTTCTTCCATTGGTTTGACTCGTTATTCCCCGTCTCTCACACTCCTTGGTCTCACGGTTCCCATCTTTTCTTAACTTTCTCTTGCATTTATCTCGCCTCAATCTGTCGTCTCGCGATCTTAGTCGTCTCCACACACTCTCTTACGGTCTATATTTCCTTCTCTCGTTGTCTGGTCCCATCTCGCCAATCCCATCCCATCCATAGCCTCCCTTCTTCTTCATTTTCTCTCGTTATCTCCAATTTCGTCTTGTTCTAATCTATTCACTTGCGTTCGGGATCGTGCACTGGCGGGCGCAGACACCGCGGTTGAGATCTCGAGTTTTTTTTGTTGTCCCCTTTTTTTCTTGCTCTCGTATCTTTTTTTGAGTCTTCTGCTTTTGCTTCTGCTTCTGCTGCTACTTCTTCTGGCTTAATGAAAGATTCCGCAGTTCTGCAAGGCTTGTTGGATAAGGGAGGGTGCCAACCGGTGTCAAGACGACGGACACATCCGCGAATAACAGCAGCCTTCGCGCGTTCCTCTCGTCAGCGCTCGACTCGCCGTCAACCTTCGAACCACATCAACCCTACAAACTAGCCCTTCGCCCTTTGCGCCCGCTCCAATCCAGCATGTCGGACAACGAGGACTCGCGACCAAAGCTGCAAGTCGAGAGCAATCAGCAGCAAGTCGTGTGTCGTCTCCCTTTCGCTCTCTTCTGCCTCTGCGCGCGCGTCGCGGTCTCTCGGCCCTTCCTCTTCTCAGCTGACTAATACACTCCATTGGCACCCGCCGCCCAGGTCGACGCCGAGAAGGACGACCTTGAACGGCGTATCTTCGGTGGGGGCGGCGAGTCCGACTCTGACCTTAGTGACGCGGATGAGGAGAATCGGGGTGCGTCGGGCTGTCTCTCTCCTCCCTCCCTCTCCCAAGAAGACCCACCCTGACAGTCTCGAATCTGAATCAACCAACCAGTATCCCCAAGACGAGACTCCCCCGCACTTTCTCCCACAGCCGGCAGTGGCAAGTCGCGATCCCCGACGCGGTCGCGCTCGAGGAGTTCCGGGAGCGGCGGAGGGGCCGGCGACGAGGATCGAGAGGAGCGTCAGGCGAGCGCCAGTGGCTCTGATGGGGAGTTTGATGGAGGAGATGACCGGCTGCCATCGATCAAGAAGAAGGGGTCTTCAAGTCGGAGTGGGCAGGGTGAGGATGGGGAGAAGCGAAGGTGCGTTTGGGCTCGTCGAGCCGCCTGACCACCTCTCTTGCTGTTGTTGCGCGGACAGCCAGTCAACGCTGAGCGAGATACTGATGTCTGGCTGAACGATGAGCAGAAAGTCGGCCCCCAAGAAGAGGAAGAGTGCCCCGGTAGAGGAGGAGGAGGAGATGCCCGTCGATTTGAACGAGGACGATCGTGAGGACCTTTCGAAGAGCGTCTTGCCGCCGCCCCATCCAGCCGCATGCTTCCAAACATGGCCTGTAATAGACCGGGTTACTGGAATTACAGATGTCTTTTTGGATCGCTTACACTGCGGCTGGACGTTTCCCTTGTAGAAAGGGCTGGCGCGCCGAGATGTGTCTCCCGTTTCGATTGACAGGTCCTGACCCTGCCCTTGCTTTCCAGTCCGCAAAATTCGTTTGAACCAAAAGATCGACGCCATCATCAAGCCGGCGAAGAAGAAGAAGAAGTCGAAGAAGGGCGGGGATGATGTGGGTGCTTGCTCTCCTTCCCACGATGGAACCGACGATGTAGTCGGCCGGACGCATTCTGACCACTCTTTGGACTCCCTCTCAGGATCTTGACGAGCTTAACGACGAGCGTGTGGCGATGCTGCGTGAGAAGATGGAGGCTGCTGCTAAGGCGGACGACGTTGCCATCTCGGAGAAGCGGCCTGCGACGGCGAAGCTGTCGATGCTGCGAGAGGTCATGAACGTTCTGCAACAGTGAGTGCATCTCGAACTCCCGGCTGTTGCAACAAGGCGTTTACCTTTCTCCTCGTGTCACTTCAGGTCGACCATGGCGCAGTCGATCATCGACAATGGCCTCCTTAAGGCAGTCAAGATCTGGCTCGAACCGCTCAGGGACAAGTCGCTCCCCGCGCTCGACATTCAAAACTCTTTCTTTGACATTCTCGTCAAGGTTCGCCGTCTCAATCCTTCCATCTACCCCGAGACGTACACACTGACGTCTCGCTATCCTAGATGCCCCTCGACACAGACACGCTAAAGGCCTCTGAGCTCGGAAAGGTCGTCCTCTTCTACTCCAAATCACTTCGCTCGACCTCGCACATTAAGCGTCAAGCCGAGATGCTCCTTGCTGCCTGGTCGCGACCCATCATCAAGCGGTCGAGCTCGTTCAGGACGAAATCAGTCCCGACGATCGACATTGAGCGGTCGCGGGCGACTCAGCTTGATGGGTCCGTCATCAAGAAGGATGCCATCCACGGCTACGGCGGGCTCGAGACGCAGGGCACCAAGGACAAGAAGCGGCGCAACGTTCGGATCCCGGCACCCTCGGTGAATGAATTTCGGCGTCGTCGCCTATCCCGCCATGCCCATATATTGACCGAGTCGCGTTCCTCCTCCCCTTTTTCTTGAAGAATGTCACATACACCCACGCGCCCAAGTATGATGCCACGGGCGGTGCCTCTTCCCAGGGCCCTTCGAGCCAAGGCAACCGGGACGGCGCTGCATCGCAAGCCCAGGCGCAGAGGCAGAGGGAGGCCGAGAGGATGAAGAAGGTCAAAAAGGCGCTCAACACGGCCAGGGCGTCGCAGAGGCAGTAAGGAGATAAGCCGTAAACCAGACTTGGGCTTTATCCTTTGTCCGGATGAGGTTCAGGCAGGGTCCGCGTGTGTGGAGCGCACGAGCGCGCGTTGAGTTGTGTCAGGAGTCAGGAGGAGGATCGAGGAGTTCTGATGGAGGGCGAGCTGCAGATGTCACGACCGCTATGTGTACACCACTTTGTCTCGGAATATGGAGCTCAGAAGTTGAGAGAGTGTGGAGAGTCAAGGGCGACAAGGTTACGTGACCTCCCCATAAGGCGACTTGTCGCGAGCTGCTTGCTGCCGGAGAGGACAAGGCCAGAGGGCATAAAGAGTCTCCCCTCCCGACCACCCCCCGACCCCGCCTCCTTACACTTTAGACATGTCCGACGACGATTGGGGTTCGTTCCTATCTTCCCTTGGCGCCACTTGTTGCCTGAGGCGTCCCTCAGTTCTGACGGCAAGCCGCTTACCATTCTTCGCTTCCTTCGCGCCGCTTCTCCTCGCCAGACAAGGACGACGAGCCCACGACCGCGCCTGCCGTTCCGGTCGTGCTTCCTAAGAAGAGCCGCTTCGCCGGAGAGGACGAGGAGGAGAGGTCCGAGGTGCGTTCATGCCAGAGGATCAACGAATGGGCAACGACGCTGACCAGGCCTCAACTCTTACCCCCCGTCCCCCCGCCGCACACGACCGACTGACGCTCCTGCCTGTGACGCGCGTGTCCCCGCCTACCTGCCTGCCTGTCTCCTTCTCGGACAACAACCCCGCCTCGACTCCTGGCCCTGCTCCTCCGGTTATATCCTGTTCCTTCCACCACAGGACGACTGGGACGCCGACCCCCTCTCCGAGTCGGAGAAGGTCAAGCCCGCCGTCGTGGCGCCGCCCAAGAAGAAGGGTACCCTCAAGGCCAAGCTCGCCGAGAAGGAGGCTGCCGAGAAGGCCGCACGTGAGGCTGCTGTGAGTCGTCTCTCAGGACAGTATCTCGCTCGATTGACTGGCTGATAGTCGAGCTTGCCTTCTCCAGCTCAACGGAGGAGACGATCCCATGCTCTTGATCACCCCGCAGGAGCGGCGGCGACTTGAGAGGCAGCAGGAGCTTGAGGCCGACCTCCAAAACGCATCTGACCTTCTTGGCTCTGCTGCCATCGAAGGTGAGTCATGGCCTCTCTCTTCTGAGTCTGTGGCGGTTTTGAACAAGCGCGCTGACGATAGCTACTTCCCTCGCCTCGCCTCGCCCGCCGTTTCTCTCTGTCGTCGCGTGCCCAGACAAGTCGCTCGAGTCGCTCCTCACGATGCCCTGCAAGACCAAGCAGGACTTTGAGCGGTTTTCAGACCAGGTCTACCAGCTCGTCATCGCCCGCCACGCCTCGAACCCCCTCTTCTCCCACTTTGTCACCACACACGCCACCCAGCTTTGCGAGTCCCTCAAGGACTCAGAGGTCCGCAAGACTGCCTCGGCGCTCTCGGTCGTCGCCAACACGAAGCAGCAGGAGCAGCGCGACAAGGTAAGCGGCAAGAAGAAGTCGACCAAGGCCAAGCCGACGCTTGGTGCCAACAAGGCCGTCCACATGTGAGTAGCATCTTAGAGGAGGATTTGGGTTGTGGGACAGGACTGATCCCATTGTGCATCTCGACTCTGCAGGGCCGACACTCGGGTCTACGACGATGCTCTCGATGAGTGGGTCTTAATCATCTTGTATTGTGGCGTGTCGAGAACGTCAGTGCTGACTGCTCAAACATCTCCCGTTCCTTCTCTCTTATAGCGGAGACGACGACTTCATGTGATGGGTGATAGATGTCTGCGTTGTGCTCTTCATGTGGGCGCGCGTGCGTGCTCGTTGTGTTGTTGCCACTGAAAAACAAGAAAATGAGCGCGCCGACGCCAGATATCGACTGGCGACACGCGTGAGCTATGAGACGGACCTCCGAAGGCAGAGAACTGCTTGAAGCCATGAGGTCGTTCTTCAGCATACTTGAATGAAGGTTGAATACTTTCAAGACATTTGCTGGCTGGCTACTAGTTGATGTACCGCCAACGGAACGGGCCCAAACGCCCCCAATGTTTGTGAGAAAATACGAGCAAGATTCATGGGAAGAGGAACACTGAAGATTGAAGGACAAGCAGGAAACGGCTTTGACTTCAGCGACGGTGGTCGTCGTTGAGTCCCCTTGGAGGCCGCAGCGCACGGACGGCCAGGCGCGCTCGCCCTGCTTGCGCCCGCCCGCTCTGCCCAGGCGGCCTGAAGTTTTGGCAGGCCCCCCTTGCGCCTTCGCGTCTTCTCCCTTGGACGCTTCCTTTCCTTCACCTCTCACCTTTGCACGTAAGGATCAACACTCCTCTCCTCCTCGCTTGCCATCCAGGTTCGCCTCGTGCCAGCCGACCAAGCAACGGCCTGGCTGACATTCCCTGCTCTCTCTTCTCTCCTTGTCTTCGTCTCCCGCTTCTTCATTTGCTCTTCACCCTTCTCTCATCGGACCTCCGCTCACGTGGACTCGCCTGCTCCACCTGCTGCTTGCATCTTGCTTGTCTGGCTATCCCGTTGGCCTTTCCTATGGACGCTCGTGGCGCGTTTCGTTGGACTTCTCGCTCGGTCGCCTACCCAATTCGATCCCCACTTCGCCGCGCCGCCTCGCTCGGTCTCCTTGTCTTCTCACGACGCCCTTGGACTTTGCGAAAACTCGCTCCCACCGCCTATTAGTCAAGATGGTCAACGTTCCCAAGACCCGCCGTGAGTGCAACTTCTTCTGATGCCCTTAACGACAACGACGACGCGGCCAGAGCGGTTGAGCCGTCAGCAGGGAGGCAGGCAGAGAGAGAGCAGTGAAGGGGAAGAGAAGAAGGCAGGCGGGACGCGGGAGCGGATCCTTCAGTGTTCCGAGCAGCGGCTTTCGCTCGCTTCTCTGCCCCGTGTTGTCTGAGCATACTGGCCTGGGTCCACGGCGAGCGGAGGATCTAGGGTGCTTGGACTGGCGGAAGGAAGAGGAGCTGCCTCAGTCGCGGGGGGGAGGGGGGTGGAACCAGGCAGGCTGGCGGCAGGACTCCCGAGGCCAATTGAGCCTCTGTCTGGCTTGTCCCACCTCGCCTCTGCCCTTCCTCCTCTCTTGTCTGTTGGCCTCCTAGTCCTTCAGACTGTTGGGCCTCGAACAGAATAAGCGGCTTCTGTCCGTTCTGTTGCTTCGCACACCTGTTGCCTTCGCCCCATTATCGTCTCTCCGCGTCGTCGTTCCCGCGCCAGCCCGTTTTTCCTGCTGGACGACTCATGCTGACGATACCTCGTCTTTGCGTCACAACAGGTACCTACTGCAAGGGAAAGGCTTGCAAGAAGCACACGTTCGTTCTCCTCTCCGTTTGTCTGATGCTGTCGTGGTGCAGCCGGTCCTGACTCGCCTCTCGTCCTCCCCTCCTGCAGCCCTCACAAGGTTCGCCTCACCTGAGTTGTGCTATTCTTTGAGAGCGACCTCTCATTCCCAAGCTCGTCCTTTCTCTTTAACAACCCACAGGTGACCCAGTACAAGAAGGGCAAGGACTCCATCTTCGCTCAGGGAAAGCGTCGTTACGACCGGAAGCAGTCCGGTTACGGAGGTCAGACCAAGCCTGTCTTCCACAAGAAGGCTAAGACCACCAAGAAGGTTGTCCTCAGGCTTGGTGAGTTGCTACCCTTCGATTGTGTCGCTTTGTCGAGCGGTAGGTAGTAAATCGTTAAGCGCGTGTGCTTACCTGCTCTTCCTCTCGACCCCCTCCCCTCACCATTTTCTTCCGACACGCAGAGTGCTCCGTCTGCAAGTACAAGATGCAGATGGTCCTCAAGCGCTGCAAGCACTTCGAGCTCGGTGGAGACAAGAAGACCAAGGGAGTGCGTACCACGACCACGTCTTCTTACCTTACCTCCCCTCCCTCCTCGCGCAAGTCTAACACCCCTTCCGTCGTGCTCTCTTTCAGGCCGCCATCCAGTTCTAAACGGGACGCGTGTGGGGTTTCATTTGTGTCTTTCTTCTTCTTTCCTCCCCTGTCTCTGGCGGACGTCGGGGACGCTTATGCATACGATGAGCAACCCAAAAACAAAAACTCCTCCTTCCGTTGTCATTCCGGAGTCTTGCGTGAAAGCGAGAGGGTGGCCGTAAAAGAGAACTGAGAGTGATATGTTGTGGCGTGGAATAGCAGGAGTGACGAGGAGAAACAGAGTTGGATTTCTGTGATGCCAGCGGGAATGGACGAGGCCAACCAACAGCTGACGCGCGCTCGTGCTAAGCCTGGCTACTTGAGGAGCGAGACGACCCCTCGGCCAGGCTCAAAACCAGGCCAGAAAGAGGACCATTCGGACCGCTCCTGAGTATATACGGAGAGCGCAGAAGGTGTGCGACTCAGGCCAGGCGCCTTCGAAAAGAAGCATGTGCGCGCGCACCGCAGCAAGGAGTGGCCGGGTCAGTTGCAGGTGCCGTTGCGAGAGGCTTTTCTGCTGCATCGCCGCCATATTACACGCCCGTGACCGACGTTATCCGAGAGCTGACTGGGCTGCCTTTGTTCGTAGGGGAGGGCTATCTTTGCCTGACTTGACTGTGCCAGTGCCGTCGTAGTCTCCAAAGGGCGAGGGCGAATGGCGAAGCGACGCGCAGCATTCAAACCAAGACCACGGAGACTCGAGAAGATCCTCTCTAACAATCTACCACCCGATTCCAAAAGTCCGATTATGCACATTAGTCCTGACCCCTTGCCCCTGATCTCAATCATGAGACCCGAAATCCATTGGCGTTGTGTCGACTCGCCGTTGGCGGCGAGCACAGCGGAGCGTTTACCCTGTCGGAACCCAGCGAAGGCGCTGCCTTTTCCTGAGAAATAAAAGATCACCCTTGCCTCATTCCGACATTGGCTTGAGATCAGACTCATGTCATCCTCTCGGAAGCGTGAATGATTTCTAGATCCAAGGAAGCCATAAAAATGTGGCACGTCGTCGACCGCTGTTCGTCATTCGTCAACTCTTCACTGGCCGAGTCACATCGACGCAGGCTCATCTTGTGTGTCGAAACGCCCTCGTCACTCCTTCTCCCCTAGAGCTCGAAGGCCACTCCGTTTTTGTCCACAACTTGACCCCTCGAGCGCGCGGGACAGACCCCGCATGGGAAGGCGACGTAGGGTGGGCAGGGCGCACCCGCTGGAGATTGACAAGGTTGTGCATCCAAAGCGACACGGGGGCGATGGAGGAGAGGACCCAGAGTCGATGTGAACGCCTTTGAAGCTGGGAGCCTCACTATAGATCTCGCGCACGATGGGGGAGATACCATTGAAGTCGAACGTGAACCCCCACTGCTACATACCACAGGGAGGAATCAGGCCATCCCAACAGACGTAGAAAGCAGAGAGAGAGTCCCATCTGCTGGTGCAGTCGATGGGGCTACTGAGCGGTGGGCGTCTTGCGAACGTAGTCCAAAAAAGGTGGAGTCCTCCTTGATTTATCTCAAGAGCCTCTTGTCGTTTTTTCAACGGTAGTCGTATGAGGCAGGGAGCGTCTGGTAGAGGATGGGAAGCGAGAGATCCAGTGGTCTATCAGGTCTTCAGGGTCGACTCACCCTGGAGTGAGCATGAAGGAGGGTGGGGACTGGCCTTTAGGGTACGGTAGACAACTCAGGCTCCATAAAAGTGATGTAAGCCGACGTTCCACTATCTAAGATCATGATTTCTTGGAGATTGAGGGTGGCGATATTTTGATGGAGACGCGGCCGAGCGCGAAACCTAGGACCTGTCAGATGATTGGGCAGGGGAGGGACCAGCCTACACATACATCAGAGGGTATCGAACTAAGACTTACATGTCTGCGGCCGACATGGCCGAAGGTAGGTTGTAAGAGGGTAGACGTGGAAGGTCGAGGGAACCAGGGGCAGAGCCTTCGCATATACCCGACAGCCCGCCGGGAAGGATCAGAGGAGACCGTTTAGACGACCGATGTCCGTCCGTCCAGAGAGTCAGAGCACACAAAGAAATAATTTCTACGTTTTCTCATATTTTGTTCGTACTAGAGATACATGACAAAGGTCATTCGTGTCGTGGTTGTCAAGCAAGGCACGTGGCGCACCATGTCTCCTTGCCGTCCTTTTACCCAACACCTTCTCTCCGACGACAACCAACGCCTACACACCATGTCCGCCGCCGCACCCAGGACGCACTATGATGTCCTCGGCGTCTCCCCCTCAGCCCCCCTCGCTGAGCTCCGCGCGGCCTGGCGAAGGCAGCTCCTGCTTGTGCGTTTATTTCGCGTCGCGTTCTGTCCTCTGTTCCAGTTCCCCCCCGTGCGCGTCCCAGGTCCGCTGACAGCTCGCTCACCTAGTGGCATCCCGATAAAGCAAGGTCCACAGCTGCCAATGAGGAAGGCGTTGATATCGTTCATCGCCTCACTGAGGCATGGGAGTGTCTCCGGGACGCAGAGGCGCGCGAGGTGTATAATAGGGAGCTGGCGAGGGTGGCTCGGGGAGGGGCTCCTCTTGGTCAAGGTGTGTTCTAGGATCCCTCACGACGAATCTTAGAGTGTCATCTAAGGCTGACGTGCACCCCTCATTGTTTTGCAACGTCGTCCAGTCCCAGTGCACACCGAAACCTCCACCGGTCTCGTTCCGCGCACCACCATCTCCCTTGAAGACTTTGATCCGCACTATGCCCCTGCCGCGGACCTCTCTGGAGAGGAGGAGGAAGAGGATATCGAGCCAACGCACTATACCCACCCGTGTCGGTGTGGCGGGGTGTTCCTCGTTCGGACGGAGGACCTCGAGCGCGGGGTGGACGTCGTTGGGTGTGAAGGGTGCGGGGATTGGGTTGGGGTTGGGTATGATGTCGTGGAGGACAATGACGAGGAGGATGAGACGGAGGAGGTGGGGGAGGTGAAGGAGGAGGAGATCTGAGGACCCGAGGCGTCTTTGACAGAGGGCGATGTTGATCGACGAAGAGAGAGCCATCGGCGCGCTCGCTCGCCCCACCTGCGGTGAGCCCTTCCTTGTTCTCTCTATGTCCCTTCCAACCGCCTATCGCTGATCTCGTCACTGACCTTCCTGCTTCCAGATCTTCATCTCGTTTGAACCTTCAACGGCTCAACGTCCGGCCGTCTGCTGCCGACGACCCCTCCTTAGGCCTCCCTCCGCCCCATCACCGCTCAGTTTGTCGGCGCGCGCCTCACCCAGCCGGACCCAGCCTACCACAGACGACCGACACAACCAGACACAAGCCGTACGGACGGAAAAGCTGGCTCCCCTGCGCATCGGAGGAACGTGCCTCCCTCCCTATTCCCCTTCCCCCCCCCCCCCCCCCCCCCTCCCGCCCCTTTGACCAAGCAGCCGCTCGTGCAAGAACGAAGGAGCTCACGGTTGATCCGCTGGAGAAGGGAGGAATGTGGAGACGTCCCTCCCAAGATGGACCCCGTCTTCGTCTCTGTCCTCTCTTCCTATTCCCGAGTGGAAGGAGAGCGAGGCCGCGTCCACGACGGGGGACGAACGTAATGACTTCAGCATCTAGATGCTTCTGCCTAGGCCCGAAAGCAGCAGAGCGAGAGCGACACTGCGCCCAACCAGGAGGGAAGAGAGATCTATCAATGCAACCTTTCGTCTGCCTATCTGTTTTTTTTTTCTTCTTTTTGGCATCATCTTTCACGGAGGCACAAACACACAGAGGCGTAGGAGAAGGAGGGGGCAAGTCAAGTAAAGACGTTTCAATGAACAAGGGAGAAAGATCGTGGTATTTGGGTCCGGGAAGAGGAAGAGGGACGCCGCTTCGCTTCCCAAGGGAAAAATACTACACATGATAGCTAGCAAGGAGAAGCACGGGCGGATGATTGAGACGTTTATAGGTTGGCCATTGAGGTGGTGGGCCAGGCGTAGCCGTCGTTGGAGCGCTTGAAGCCGTACTGTAGAGAGACCCAGCCGGTCAGTGGTTTGTTTGGAGCATGCAAAGGAAGAACAGACGACGACACCCACCTTTTCAGTGAACTCGTCCACCTGCTTGGGTCCCCTCGATCCGTAGGGGTACGGCTCCGGCTTGGGCGTCTCGCCCCCCTCCTTCCCCTCGATCCAGTGCAAGATGGGCGTGAAGATCTTCCAGGCGGCATCGAGCTCGTCATCGCGAACAAAGTTGGAGTGGTCGCCTTTGATGGCATCGAGGATGAGGGCCTCGTAGGCCTCGGGGATAACCGTGTCCTGGAACCGACGCTTGTACGTCAGGTCGAGTTCCGTGGGCATGGCGCGCGTGACGAGGCCGGGGGTCTTGGCGTTCATCTTCATGTAGATGGCCTCGGAGGGTTGGATGCGGATGACAAGCTGGCAAAGCGGGGAGAGGGGTGTGGAAAGTAGGGGAAAAACGTAAGCGGGCATTCTTAGAATGAGATCAAGGGCTGAGTGCTCACTTCGTTGCGGGCAATGTCCTGGAAGATGCCTCCAGTGACGTCCTTGTACTGAACACGGATCTCGACCTTGGCCTCGTTAAGGGCTGATGAATCAACATGTCAGCGCGGGACTCGTCTCAAGAACGAGCGCTTGCGGCCTCACCCTTTCCAGCCTTCATGATGAACGGCACACCCTCCCACCTGGGGTTGTTGATCCAGAGGACCTGCTCGGCAAACGTCGGGCAGTTGGAACCCTTGGGGACGGTGTCGTCGTCGAGATACCCGGGCTTGCCGTTGGCGGCAGTGTACTGACCGAGGAGGACATCCTTCTTCTCGATGGGCGGGACGCACCGAAGGACTTTGACCTTCTCGTCGCGGATGTCCTCGGCCGAAAACGAGACGGGACGCTCCATGGTGAGGACAGAGAGCGCCTGGAGAAGGTCTAGAGCAGGGCATCAGGATATGCCAGGACAGAGAGCGAAAGGATTCGACTACCCACGGTTCTGGCAAACGTCCCGGATAATCCCAAACTCGTCGAAGTAGCCTCCACGTCCCTCGGTGCCGATGGCCTCCTTGAACGTGATCTGAACATTGGAGACATAGTTCTTGTTGAAAGCCGCGTCAAGGAAGATGTTGCCGAAGCGCATGACAAGCAAGTTCTTGATCATCTCCTTGCCGAGGTAGTGGTCGATCCGGAACGTCTCGTCCTCTGTCCACTCCTTCTTGAGGTCCGTCATCATGGCGCGAGACGACTCAAGGTCCTTGCCGAAGGGCTTCTCGATGACAATCCGCTTGATTCCCTTGATGTCGTAGTTGTTCTTCTTGAGACCCTGGGCGACGGGGATGAAGACCGAGGGCGGGAGAGCCATCTGCGGGGGAGCCAGCATACGTCAGGACGGTCGACAAGGGAAATCGCCCGCGTCCGCACTCACGTAGAAGAGCCGGTTGGCCTCGCCATCGTACTTGCTCTCAATCTCCTTGAGATGCTTCTCGAGGCCCTGGAACGCAGCGTCCTCGTCGTACGCGCCAGAGATGTACGTGCTGATCGCCTTGAACTCGTCGACCTTCTTCTTCCAGTCCGCCTGGCACAGCGCAACCCCTTTGCATCAGCTGCAGCGCTCTTCAAGATCAGGAGGCGGAGGAATGCGACACACAAGCTCCTGCTCGGAGGCCTCCTTGGGCTCCTTGAAGTAGCTCGTCTCGCGCTTGTGGAACTCGTCCGGGTCCATCTTCGTCCGGGCGTAGCCAACAACGTGCGTGCCGGCCGGGAGGTGACCCTGCCGGAAAAGCGTGAAGAGGGCGGGGAAGGTCTAGTTGAAGAAAGATGAGGTTGTCAGCTCCTGGAGCACTGGATCAAACGACAAGGTGAGCGCGCGACGGCCCACCTTCTTCTTGGCAAGGTCTCCCGACGCGCCGAGGACTGAGAGGAAATCGCAAGGGAGGTGAGCACGTCAGTATGGGGAGGTCTCCTCGGTGGAAGGGTGGGTCGGGGCCGAGCGCCGAAGGGACAAAATGACAAGAGAGCAGGCGCGCGATCTTTTGATAACGGGGCGTTCTTCGTGGGGTATGGAGACAGACGGCCCGACGTCGTCGGAGATTTGCATCGATAGAGAGCAGCACGTCTTTCCCCGGATGGGTTAAAGGGATCGCGCACGCCAAGGGGAGCTCAAGAAGAGGAGAGGCACGGAGAACAGGAGCAGGCCAGAGCGATGGGGACAGGACGGGGATGGGAAAGGCAAGGGGGAGGGGAAACGGGCTGACGCGGCAGCGGACCTCGTGCTCCGCCGTTTGCCCGCCCAGCTGACAACAGCAGCTGCTGAGTGCAGCCGTCGAATGTGATCAAACGCCGCTGGTGCCCTCTCCTTGGGTGCGGCAGGGAACGAGAGAAGAGAACCCCGTCTCGATCTGCGCGGTTCTCGCTCTCCGCTCTCTTCACCGGAGGAGAGAAGGGGGGAGGGCAGAGACCGGCCGGAACCGGCCCGCTCCAGTGTTGAGCACCCGGTCCCTGTCAGGGAGTACGGCGACAACACAACGAAGCACATCGAGGGCGGCCAGAGGACTCGAGCCAGCCGTTTTTGGTCAGAGAGCGAGAGATCCAGAGCGGAGCAAAAGAGAGAAGAAGACGACAGAGCGAGGGCCCCAGTGGATGACGTGCGGGATCCCTTCGTCTTCTCCCCTCTGGCTCTTGCCGGCGGCGTTGGCCTCTCGCTGACCCATCGACTTTCTTACCCGCGCGCAGAGGGACATCCGGACTCACCGACGATGACGGTGTTCTTGTCCATGGCCTGGTGTGAGCCCACCATGCTAGGGATGGATCCAGTGGTCGACATGGCAATGAACTGGTCGACGTCCCGAATATGGTCGGTGATGGAGATGGCGGGCGACGGCGAGCGGTCCGTCGGAAAGACGACGGCGGCGGCGGGGTCGAGGAGGGAGTGGAGAAGGGACGACATCAACGACTGGGCTCTCTTGGGGAGAGGGGGCAGAGGGGGCGAGGGAGGAGGCAAGGATGGAGGTGAAGGGAAGAGCTGGCTGGCACGCGCGAAGGAAAGGGGAAGCCTTGGGCTCTAGGATGTTGTCGTCGAGCGGAGGGAGGGCTGGGTTGGAAGACGTACGGGTGGCTGTAAGAGTGTCGAGGAGAAGAGATGGGAGGTGGGTGGGGAATGCGTGCGCAAGCAAGCTGGCTGTTGGTTGGGGGGGTGGAGGAGAGGTCGAGAAACGAGAACGACGAGCGGAGGGCCGCGGGCGGTTTGGGCTGGCGACGGCTGAGGAAAGCGAGAGCTGACGAGGGCAGCGCGCGGGGCAACGGTGGAGGAGTGGAGGCGACAGCCGGGGAAGCAGGTGGCCGGCGAGCGAGGCGGCCGAGGAGGACCACTCGTCAGCGAGAGGGAGCCAGATCGGCTTGACAACCATGCCCAGAGGATGTCCCGACAGGAACATACGATAGAACGAGACTGTCAGTCGATGGGTGTTGATGGGGGGGTGGGGAGTCGAGCGAGCGATCTTGCCCCTTCGGTGCTCCTTTTCTCTGGCCCTGCTCGTCGCAAAATCCCAACCGGGCCGGCGGCATCCTCCGAGGGACAGGCCAGCCCAGAGCGATGGCGCGAGACGGTCTTCTTTCCGAATTCCGCGCCACAGGTGAGATATCGACCTGTCCACTTGGCTCTCTCAGGCACGCCATGCCACAGAGAACCGCGCGGCCCTTTGCTCAGGCCATCACCTCGCTCGCATAGTGCTTCTGCCGCACATGGGAAACATGGCGTTACGATTCTTTCTGAGGGAACACTCGCCCATCCCCTTGACGACCGTGGCGGAATTGACAGGGTAACTAACGATGCCATCGAGGGCCGCGAAGCGGCCATTGGCCTTCCCCCACCCTTGCGTGGCTCTCCAACGACCACGACACACACACACATACACCCCAAACCTCCCAACACACACACCCCACTTACCTACCCACCACGTCCTTCTTCAAACGAGCGATGTCTGCTGCCGTCGGTACCAAGAAGGTCAAGGCAATTCCTCCCCCCACGGTGCCGACGTCGATCGCCGCCCGCGAGGCCGTCTCAACCCAAAGCGGAGGTGAGAATAGGAAGGGAGCCTGAGCAGCGTTCAGCAGTCATTTTCTTACTGTCGAGAACTCCTAACGGTTTCCCTTTCTGCCTTCTCTAGTCGAGGTGAGTGAAGTGGGCCGACGCCGATGGGTAGTGGACCGCGTGGCGACCTCCACCTGACGTGCTTTCTCATCGTCCCGCTTGCTTACGTTCGCTAGGAGGGCATCTTTGCCGGAGGGTGCTGTTCGTGCTTTTCCCTTCTGCTTACACCTGCCATGCCGAGCTGAACACTGTATGCCTCGACCTCTAGTCTGGGGAACTGAACACGGCAAGTCGCCTTCGCCTCCCTCGCTGCTCGCCCAAATACTAATAGACAGGCTTTCGCTCTCCTCCGGCAATCGCCCCCGTCTGTCCTCTACAGAATTCACCTCGCACTTCGGTTCGACATTCTCTCTCGCGCCTTCGCCTCCTCCAGGCTCTCTAACCCGTCCTCACTTCCCTCCAGGCCACCTCCCTTCTTTCAGCGCCACGTCCGGTTATACTGGCGGCCACAAGGAGAACCCGACGTACCGGGAGGTCTGCAGTGCGTGGGCCTCTCTCGTCTCACTCACTACTCGCTAGGTCAGCTGATGATGATGCCTTCCTCTCGTTCTGGCAGCCGGAAACACCGGCCATGCCGAGGCCGTTAAGGTCCGGTTCGACCGGTCGACCGTTGCGTACGCTGAGCTCGTGCGTCCCCTTGCCTCTTTCTGTTTTTCTCTCCCTTCGTTTGTCTGTGGTCGATCCTGACGCTTCAAGAACGCTGCAGGTCGAGTTCTTCTACCGCACGCACGACCCGACCACCGCCGACCGCCAGGGACCGGACACCGGCTCGCGTGCGTCACTCTTTTTCTCTTCCTTTCAATACCTGCCCCTCGTCTGACATCCGGTCAAACGATGACACACAGAGTACCGCACCGCGATCTTCACCACTACTCCGGAGCAGGCTGAACTCGCTCGTAAAGTAACGGAGGAGGTCCAAGACAAGTAGTGCATACTGCCTTCCCTCCCCCTCTCTTTCCTTGACGTTGGACTTTCACTGACATGGCGATTTCGAAATACGAACAGCTTCACACCCAAGGGCGAGAAGATCGCCACGGAGCTCAAGGAGGCTGGAAAGTGGTTCGATGCTGAGCCCGTAAGTCGTTGTAGCCTGCCCTGCTGTTTCGCTGGCGTATCTGACTGATTGAATTTGTCGTATGATCTTATAGTACCACCAGCTGTACCTCGACAACAACCCTTCGGGCTACCAGTGCCCGACGCATTTCAAGCACTGGTGAAGAACGCCAGGCAGCTGTCTTTCTTGTTCTGTTCGGTGTATTTCGGTGTGATGAACGCGAGTTTTGTGTGTGCTACTGTGTTAGCAGGAATGATACACTGGCATGGAGAGAACGTTTCAGGAGTGGCCTTGGCCACACAGTCTTATCTTCTCAATTCTTTTTGGAGAGAGAATGGGCGGCTGCGAGTTTTCTCGGCGACAGGAGATCGGCCATGGGACGCTCTTCTGGCGAAAGAGCCGAGATTTCACACTGTTAGACTACGTGATAAGACAGCGGAAGGAGCATAGAATGCGTTGTATCTGAATCCTGATATCTAGATTGTCACAGACGGCGGCAAGGCATGCGCGTCATGTTCCCGAGGGGACAGACGACACGCGTCGACCTGTCTCCACAAACCATCACTTCGATCGACCTCATGCCGCCCTACCGCCCTCCACACCTTCGCAATGCCCCCCAACGAGCATCCGATACCCCCTCCTCCTCATCCTTGCCATCACGAAGCGCACCCCCCAAGCAACAAGCGATTCCCCCTCCCAAGCAATCAATCTCCAAGCTCGCCCTCGAACACCTCCCCTCTCTCTCCCGCTCGTCGACAGAGGCCGATTCAGCGCTGCTCCAGCTTGACGTGCAGGATGCGTATCGAGACCTTGTGCTTGAGAAGGTAATCCCTCGTCCGCCCGGGCATGTATGCGGTGGTGCTGACGCGTAGGACGGGGTTCGAAGCTTCAACGCGCGCTCGACAAAGCCGGCCTGGAAGCGTCATTCCGCGGGGAGATGGAAGGGAGGGAGTTGGTGCTGACGGTTGGGGACCTGCTGTTGATGCTGCGTAAGTTGTTTTTCACTTAGATATGGGCAAAGGGAACCAAGCTGATGGAGCGCAACACGACGCGGAGACAGGCAAGCTCCGGGAGGCGATCATTGCGACGGGGAGATTGGACGCGTTCGCTGTTGAGGGTACGCATCTCGCTCTTTCCATTACGAAGGAAAAAAAAACCCCCGGGGCCAGTGGCTGACACTCGACAAGCAGTCTACGAGCTCTCAACGCGCCTCGCCCTTCAGTCGGGCAACCTCCCCCAGTTAACCTCAGCGCTGGGACGACTCGTCCCAGACCTCTACAGCACGCACGCACTGACGTGCCGACCTTCCAAAGTCGACCTCAGGGATCGCTTGGATTCTCTCTCTCTCTCGAATCCATCTCCAACGCCCTCACTGTCTAGCTGCTCCTGTCCGACCCTCTCCCGTCCGCTCTACACCTCCCTTGCCGCCCTGCTCACCCTCACCACCACCTCTACCCCTCCCCACCGCCCACCACCCACCCCGACGTCCCTCGCACTTCTCACCACCCTATCTCTTCACCAAACCTCCCACTCCCCCCCACCCTCCCTCCTCGCCTCCCACCACCCCCTCGAACGCCTCGCCATCGCCCTTGGCCGTCCCGCTCGCCAACGAACAACCTGGGCAGTCCTCCGGAGCGCGTATATGATGCTCAGCGATGGGGAGGAGGATTTGAGGTGGTTTGAGGGGGTGATGGAGTTGAGGGAGGGGGAGGGAAGGGTGTGGTTGGAGGGGAAGGGGGTTGGGAGGAGCAAGGCTGGTGGAGGATGGATGATCAAGGGGGCACCGGCATGAATAACCGGTAGAAGGTAGAGATAGGCTGGGGGACCTTCTCTCATTGCAGAGACGAGATGGGATCAGACGAGGATGCTGAGCATATTCGAGCAACTACGGCTGGTCTGTCTCGTTGCACTTCGCGTGACAGATTGGACAGGTCATCTAGCTCACGTTCACCATTGGACGACATAACTTCGCCCTCGGGGCATTCTTCATCACCAACATCAATTTATATCGTCGAGGCACAGGATAGGCCTTTCTCAGAGGAGGAGGAGGACGAAGAAGAACGGTGATGGTCAACGAGGTGACAGCGACGGCTCCTCGGGAGTTTGGTATTTATATTCTTACATCTCCATGCGGCTAACGACGACTGGTGGAAAGGTATGCTCGCTTGAATAAGTGGGAGCGTGGTGATGTGGGAGAGCAAGGTGATTAGGAGCGAGTCAGTCAGCGAGATGGACCGCATACACGCTGGAAGAAGGCGCCGTCCCAGAATTGTCTTGCGCTCTGTGCTGGCTCACAGGAAGACTGAGAATTATTAGTATGGAGCAGAGCCACATGTTGAAGCCCAATCGTCTCTTAGAATGAGAGATCCCACCATTCGATCCCAGTCATTGAGAACAGGGCCTGCCCCTAGGTCTTCCACTCGAGACCGACGATTGAAGGTACTTGTTTCGTCCAGAGGACGTTCTCAGGGATCGTGAATTTCACGTCAACCCAGGTTTGTTTTATCTCCTGTCGCTCCAATGCCTGACTGGTGATGTCGACGTACTACTCAGTCCAGTCACTCCAGTATCTCAGATGCAAGGGTCCCGTCTTCGAATATGCCATCAATCTCCGTCGCTCGTTCTGGACGCATGTCCGACCGTCATGTAAATTCTCGCAACATTCATTCACTCGGTTTCCGGATTCGCGAAACTGGCGAAAGGGCTCAAGAGCTTGGAAGCGCGTGACATGTTGCAGCTGCCGATTTCCCTGTCTGTCGATCCAAAACATCGCTTTGTATCCCTTCCAGCTTCCGTAACAAGGCTCAAAAGCCAGTTTCGTCGTTCTCCTCGGTCTTGGCCAGCTGCGTGCGAACAAGCCCTCACCCAAGGACGAGCAGCACACTCAAATCCACCACCAGCTGATAGAATTCGCACGCACCAAGCTCGATTAGATGAGACACGCCAGTCTCTTCCCTGGATGTCAATAGCATAGTAGAGTTGCAGGGTCGTCATGAGAGCTGTCAGCACTTGCAAGGGGGTATAGAAGAAAAAGGCTGAGATCGACGCAGCCGAAAATGCAAGAATGCGAACCAGCTAGCAGTGAAGGCGAGACAGACTCACTCGCCTTCGGGCGGGTGCTTGTTCTAGTTGGTCGCGGTGGAGACCGAGGAGGCGATCGTGGTGGGTGAAACCTACTCGTTCTGGATGTGGCGTGGATGTCGCGGACAGAAAAGGAGGTCTGCCTGGAACGTGTTGCTCTGGGCTCCTAAGCTCAAAAAATTCACGTCTACTTACCATCGAGCGATCAACGCATGTGCATATCCTAGCGGGTAAAACACTGCAGAATTTTGGGAAGAGCTTGGAGATGGGCGTAGTCAGCTGAAAACAAAGAGGAGACTTGCAGCGAGGGATAGCGACGCACATAGGGCGAAGGCGTCGGTGGCAGCTTGGCTGCGCAGCAGGATTCTAGGCGTTCGTATGCCAAACGGTCTCCTACATTCTCAATATCAATTTCACTCAGTACAAGATGAACTGTCTTCAAGGGGACGGACGGGGAGTTATTTCCCAGCGGACGTCAGCACAAGTCTCTACTCCTCGAATCTGCTGCACCCGCGCGCCGTTGCACCCTTACGATTTGATATCTACCAGAGTATTCTCTCTTGACTCTTGGGAAAACAACCCTCCCTGAGTGATCTCGGGAAAAGTCGCGACCTCTGAGTGCTCCTACCTCCGATCCGAGATGGCGGCCATCAAGGGGTCTACAGCGCGGGAAGAATCGGAGGCGCGTCCTCGGGGGAACCGGAGGCGTGAGGAAGGTCGGGGACTTAACTACTTGTTTCCTTCCATCCTGCCAACGACATTCCGACCCTTTTCTCTCCCAATGTCAGCCCTCACTACGACGAACGGCGTCTCCAAGACACTCGCCAACCAGAAAACGCTCCCCAAGCTCCCTGTTCCGGCTCTCGAGGACACCCTCAACAAGTATCTTCGGGCCCTCTCGGTGAGCGCCGAACAGCTCGCCGTCTCCGTCGTCATCATCGCTCCTCCTGTTTCTTTGGAGCACGAGCGAACAGGCGAGCGAGCCTTGAGGGAAGTCAAGGGCTGACTAGGATCCGCTTCAGGGCCTGCAAACTGAGGAGGAGCACGAGCGTACCAAGCTCGCCGTTCAAAAGTTCAAGGAAGACCCAGAGCAAGGCCCTCGACTCCAGGCGGCGCTCGAGCACTACAACGAGGGTGTCAACAGCTACATCGAGGAGTTCTGGTACGAGAGCTATCTTGGCCAGACGGAATCGGTAAGGGCTGGACTAAGAGACACTGATTATGGAGGCAGAAGGACCCTCGGCTGACGACACATCCCTCTCCACATGCTGTTCCGGTGTCTTCTTACAGGTTGTCCTAAGCTTGAACCCCTTCTTCGTCCTTGAGTAAGTGCATATACCGACCATGTGACTCTTGTCTGCTTTTATGTACTGATGCAACACGTGTAGAGACGATCCCACCCCATCTCGTGGCTGTCAGCTCCCGCGCGCCGCTTCCCTCATCCTTTCCTCCCTGGGTTTCATCCACGATTACCGGGCGGGTATCCTCGAGCCCGATGCCCTCCGCGGGGTGGGACTGGATATGGACCAGTACTCTCGCGTGAGTGCTTTTGCGTAGGCCTGCTCGCCAACGGAGGAGGAGGAGAATATCCCTGTAGCATCGACGACGTCACCGCCGACCGACATCGGGGCTGACCGGGTCCGTTTTTGGCAGCTCTTCGGCACGAGTCGAATCCCAACGAGCCGTGGTTGCAAGATGGAGACCAGCGAAGAGTCCAGGCACGTCGTTGTCATCCGGAGAGGCCAGTTCTGTGGGTACTCTCTTTGGCTTTTCGCTTGGATGCGCGCGCGTGATCTTCCCGACTAACGACACCTTTTTTTCAGATTGGTTCGACGCGCTCGACACTCAAAACCGGCCAACGATGACGGAGCGCGAGATTGTCTCTAACCTTCGGGCCATTTGCGAGGAGGCCGACAAGACGCCGATCAACGAGGTCGCCAAGGGTGCTGTCGGTGTCCTCTCGACGGAGAACCGGCGGGTTTGGTCGAAACTCCGGGCGACGCTCACCAATGACAAGCACAACGCCTCATGCCTTCGGGTCGTCGACTCAGCGCTCTTCATCGTTTGCCTCGACGATGTCAGCCCGCAGAATGCGAAGGAGCTCTGCGGAAACTTGCTCTGTGGCACGTATGAGCTGAACGCTGGAATTCAGGTGGGAACCTGTACGAACCGATGGTATGTCTGGGCTCGCTCTTGATCTGTGAACAAGGCTGATGAGAGCGACTTCTTCAGGTACGACAAGCTTCAGATCATTGTCTGTGCCAACGGCGAGGCAGGCATCAACTTTGAGCACACGGGAGTCGACGGACGTGAGTGTGGCTCATGAGACTTGAGCGCTCGTGGGCGCTCGCTCATCTCTCTGACGCTTCTGCCCCCACAATGTACCAGATACTGTTCTCCGCTACGCTGCTGATGTTTACACCGAGCTCGTTCTCCTCTTTGCTAAGGTCCGCGCTTGCCTTTCTCTGATGGGCTCTACAAGTCCTGACGTCCCTTGACTCCCACAGAGCATCAACTCCTCAGCTCCGACGCTCTTCAAGGCCAAACTTTCTCCGCACGCAAAGTCCTACAAAGCCAAACCGAATGACCCCAAGGAGCCCGAGGAGCCCGTCGACACTGTCCCCAAGAAGCTCACCTGGACGCTCACGCCCGAAATCCGGACAGGCATTCGCTTCGCCGAGACACGTCTTAGCGACTTGATCTGCCAGAATGACATTGAGGCTCTCGAGTTCAAGGGCTACGGCAAGGAGTTCAGTGGGTCGCCGTCATCTCTCGTTCTGACCCTTCGAGCAAAACTCACGACCTCCTCATCTACAGTTACCAAGCACGGGTTCTCCCCGGACGCCTACGTTCAGATGGCCTACCAGGCGGCTTACTACAGTCTCTATGGTGCGACTCCACGCCTGCTTTGTCCAGCCGAGTCAATGTCTGACCATATGCGTGGGAATCCTTCCTCAGGCCGGATTGAAAGCACATATGAGCCCGCCATGACTAAGGCCTTCCTCCACGGCCGGACAGAAGCCATCCGAACTGTCCAGCCTGCGTCCGTTGAATTTGTCAAAGTTGGTCTCCCGATTCCCACCTTATCAGTTTCTCGCTCGCTGATAAGCTTGTTCGAGTAGACGTTTGTCTCGAGCGCCAAACCGGCCGACAAGATTAACGCCCTTCGCAAAGCTTGCAAGAACCACACCGAGCTCACTCGGGAGTGCAGCAAGGGACTGGGACAGGATCGGTTCGTTTCATCTTTCCCTTGCCGGTCCATTAGATCCTTCTGATCGCTGGTTCCTCGCTCTCTCTAGTCACCTCTACGCGCTTTACTGCCTCTTCCAGCGCGAGATCAACGGCGACGCTTCGTCTCATGCAAATTCCGACGAGGAGGGGGCCACCACCGGCCGACCCGCCTCGCCCGCGCTGACATCGTCCTCGGCAAGCCGGCCCTCTCTGCCGGACCTCTTTGCCGACCCGGGTTACTCACTTCTAAGCACGAGCGTCCTGAGCACATCCAACTGCGGCAACCCTGCGCTCAGGTTGTTTGGGTTCGGCCCTGTCTGCCCAGAAGGGTGCGTGTTTCTCCCTCATGTCCCAAGATGGCTGGGTGGCTTTCGCTGACAAACAGACATATCTCAGCTTCGGAATCGGCTACATTATCAAGGACGATGGGGTCTCGATCGTAGCGGCCTCGAAACACCTCCAGACCCGTCGCTTCCTTGACACCCTGCAGGCCGTCTTCCTCGAGACGCAGCGGATGATCCGCCAGCTCTACGCGGATGCGAACCGGGGGATCGGCGAGTTTATCGACCATGCGAGTGTGCTGAGGGAGGAAGACACGCTGGTTGAAGAGGCGGAGGGTCTCGATGGAGTTGCGGAAGAGAGCCTTGAGGGCTATGGGGTGAGTTGAGTTTGCACGGCGACCGGGAGGCCTTTGGCTGACTCTGGTCTTTCACAGTTCTACGACGAGCTTGAGCGATCCGTTAGCCGGGACAGGCGTCGGCGTGTAGGTGAGTTCAAAGCTGACTAGCTGGCGATTGTCAATCACCATTTAACACTTCTTCTTCTGCCCTAGGTATCAACATTCAGATACGCGAATGAAGGTGGAGCAGATGAGAGGAAGAAGGCCAATATTTTTCCAGCGAGCATTTGTCTTGCTTGCTTGTATCACTTGCTTTGTCTGTGTTAGTTCGTAGCTTTCGGTACATGAATCGCAATTTCGTGAAGAGAGCTACTGCAGGCCGGTGCAGTAAATGTGAGCCTTCCTTCTCTGCCACGGGACTTGCCTCGTGCACGAGCTCCTGCCGACTTCGGCCCTCGACTATCTGCTCCTGGCCCTTACCCCAACTGCGTCTAGCGATACGCCGAGATGAGCCTTTTAGGAGCGAGATTTGCCTTGCTCTCTGCATATCGCTGCTAACGGCGCGCGTTCAAGCACAAGTCAGGGGCATCTCGTTCATTGACTCGCAGAAGTCTCCTTCTCCTCCTCCTTCTTCTCCTTCTCCAACGCCACCGTCTTCTTCTCGTCCCCACCAACGCTCAGCTTCTCGAGCGTCTCCTCAAGCCCGCTCGTTGCCGACGCGTCCTTCTTGCCCGCGGCGGCCTTGATCTCCTCCAGGACCTTCCTCGCGCCCTCAACGATGAGCTCATGCTCAATGCTGTGAATCCTCGCCTCGAGCTCCTCGAGCGACTCTCCCTCCTTCACCGGCACCTCGCGGACGACCAGCGGCTCCCCACGGTCGACCTCCTTGACGACGCGGTGGACCATGACGCCCGTCCGGCCGTTCTCGAGCTCGCCCTTCTGGAACGCGGCGTACGCCCTTCCAATGGCGTCGGCGCCGTCGAACGCTCCAGGAAGCGCAGGGTGGAGGTTGATGATCGGCGTCGAGGGTCCCAAGAGGTCGAGGAACGACCGGGAGAGGATGTGCATGAACCCGGCAAGGACGATGAGATCCGGCTTGGTCGAGAGGACGAGGTCCGCGAGCGCGACGTCGTAGTCGGCTCGCGTCGCCGAGGGTCCGTTCCGGGTGAGGAAGGTCTTGAGGGCGAGGACGGAAGTTGAGATGGGCGGGGAGGACGTAGAGGCACGGATGAGGCCGTAGGCGTTGGAGCGGTTGGAGATGACGTGCGAGATTCGGGCGCCGGCGAGGCGAGAGGGCGAGGCGAGGGAGGCGTCGATGAGGGCCTGGAGGTTGGAACCTGAGGGAAAGAGAGAGAGAGGTTAAGAGCATTAGACGGCGCATCTCTCTCGTCTCAGGCCACGACCACGGCGCGAATAGAGCAGTAGCGAGGAGAGAGACGAACCGGATCCGGAGATGAGGACGGTCACCCGCTTGCGCGAATCGGCGTCCGGGGTGGACTCGAGGTCCTTGGAGGTCGCAGCCTTGGCCGTGGCAGGCGTCTGGTGCATGGCGGACGAGAAAGACGAGGAGGGTTGGCGGTGGTCGAGGGCGAGAAACGCGCCTTGGAAGGCTTCCAGTCCCAAAAGCTCGCTCTCAGCACGGACCTGGCTTCGGGCGATATGCCGACGCCATGATGCCGCTATACCTCTCTTGTGGTAGAGCCTGAACTATGAACCAAATCCTTGCTAGGGCATCTAGCATATACTGCTGCCAGATGTGCTGCTTGGCTTATTCACCTTAGGCAAGGCGAGACCGCGGGCGTCACCGGGCGCAGCCTAGATGGACACCAGGTCCAGGGCGACACAAGATGGTATCATGACTTCATATCGCCAGCGCTCCAACCTGGCTTTCAGACACCTCAGCATCAAACGAAAGTGGAGCCAGGCAATACCCAAGAGCCGCCAACTCAGCCTCGAGCGAGACCGCAGCGTCCAACCCACCACTTCAGTCCTCCTTGGCCTCCCAGCTGACACCACATCCGCAGCCACTCCCCTTGGCCTGGGGGTTCTCGGCAATCCTAAAGCTCGATCCAATGAGCTCGCGGGCAAAATCAAGCGTGCTGCCTTTAAGAAGGCCGAGCGAGGTCGCGTCGATGATAATAGGCGTTGGCGCTGGGTCGAGCGAGGGCGGCGGATGGAAGGTGCTGCGAAGAAAGAGTAACAGTGAGTCAGTATTCAGGGTATTGGTGTGTGTACAGCTAGCTTCTGCGTCTCGATATATGAAAGGGTAATGAGAGGATACCCACTAGTCATCGCCCTCCGGCTCGGACGTCAAGTCCATCTTGTACTGGTATCCGTGGCACCCTCCCGACTCGACGGCAACACGGAACCGGAGATCCGGGTCCTTCTCCCTCTTGGCGATCTGGGCAAGTTGCTGTGATGGCCGTCGCGAACGAGGGAACGTGTGGCGAATGAGCATGAGACGTGAGTCAGGCTCGCGCGGCACACGGAGAAGCGCGAGCGAACTCCGACGCCGGCCACTACTCAATCGCCCCGATCAGGCCAGTGGCCAAGAGACAAGAGGCTGAAACGCACCTTCCAAGCTGACGGCGTAACGTTTAACGTCGCCTGATTCTCTGGGATAAGCGGGACGTCGATACCCTCCTCCTCGAGCTCCCGAATGGCTTCCAGCGAAGGCGGGACGACCCGGATAGACTCCGACGTGGCCCACGTCGAGGGAGGGATCGGAGAAGCAGAGGACGAAGATGGAGAAGCCACAGACTCCGCTGCTGTTGAGTAAGACCGCTGGGGGATGAGAGAGCAACTGGAGAGAGAGGTTGAGAGCAGTCGGACGGTGGCCGGTGGAGGAGGAGCCGGGTGGGATGTGGCGAGGAGACGCCGGACGGCCGGGCGGACGAAAGTGCGGAGGAGAGGTCGCGACATCGAGGTGGTACAGAGGTCTTTGGAGGGAACAGTGGAGGTGGAATCGATGTGGCTAAGGGTGAGCGGAGAGGAGAGAGCGACCGCGTGAGACCGCGCTCCAGCCGGCCACGGACCCCCGTCGGTTGTCGCCCGACCGAGGTCTCTCTCGCCGTCATGATCCCCCAATCGACCATCTCACGACCTTAGGCTAACTCATGCTCCGAACATCGCCCTCCCCTTCTCCACCGCCCCAGCGGGCATTCGCTCGGCACGAATTTCAGGTTTCCACAGCGGGCAACGGCGGCGGCCTCCCTCTCTGGCGCAGGATGGTGCGTGCGCTGCTGTCCGCTCACTCGTTGTAGCTTCTCGCCTACCCCCAGACGACTGGCTAGGCTGACTGGAAGCCTCGGAGTAAATTGTATTGACAAAGGCTTCCTTCTCAAAGACTGGCGGCTCATCGTCGACGCGTCATTCCTACGTTCGGCCACTTGCTCTTGTCGCGCTCGGTGTCCTCCTCTCTCACGTCCTCTCCTGGGCACGCTCCTGGGCTACCAGTCTGTCCCGCCCTTTTCTCTTTCCATCACTGTACTCACTTCTGCCTGACTTTGGAAGCAGCCCCGTCTTTGCCGCCGTTCTACGTTCCCCCGGAGCGCTACTGGCCGCTCCAGCCCTTGACACCGAACCCGGCTTATCCGCCCACACCCCCCGACTCCGTCTCGGCGATTCCAAGCATTGTCCACTACGTCTACGGGTACAAGGACCCAACGCCAGGGACGCCTGCCAACCAGGCCGGCGAGCTGCTCCCTTACTACGCGTACCTCGCGATTCGGAGCGCGCTCGTCAACCTTCAGCCGGACGCGATCCATTTGTGAGTCGGAGTTGTCCATGCCCTCACGATAGCTGGCCTCCCTGCTGATATTAGCGAAAAAGCCACTACAAGCACGAACCCCGAGGGCCCTTCTGGGAGCTCCTCAAGCCGTCGCTCACGCTTCTCAAGACGCCTGCGCCCGAGGAGATCTTTGGTCGCAAGCTCACACACTTTGCACACAAGTCAGACGTGCGTCAGATCCCTCCCTCGCATGTTTAGAGAGAGAGGATATCTAGCTGACGAGAGGAAGGTGGCTGTGTCATACGGGGCGGGGGGCGGGGATGTGCATGTTTACACAGGTCATTCGGCTTCAAGCGCTGCGCGCGACGGGTGGAATCTACCTTGATATTGGTTCGTCGTTCTAACCTCTTCGCCTGAATCTTGCCTCCATCTGACATCGACCCCTCTTCTTCCAGACGTATATGGTCCGCATCTAACATTATTCCCCCTCATCTCTCATCCTCCAAGCTGATCTCCCCTCCCCTCCCTTCAATCCCTCCAGTCGTCCGCCCCATGACCCCTCTCCTACCCTTCCACACCGTCCTAGCGCACGAAGCCTCACCAAACTCCAAGCGACCCCCCCTGGACCCGGAGGGCCTCTGCAACGCCGTCATCCTCTCTCGCCCCGGAGCCCGCTTCCTCGATCGCTGGCTGATGGAATACGAGCGTTTCGACGAAGCGAGCTGGGCGGAATTCAGCGTCAGGAAGCCTTGGGAGATCGCTCGGCGGCCCGAGGCAAAGGGGGAGGTGACCGTTCTGGGGGAGAGGGCGTTCTTTTGGCCGCTTTGGGAGGGGAGTGGCGAGGAGAGTCGGATCCGCTACGTGCGTCGTCCGTTGCTGGCCCCCGTTGGCCCTTTCCTCCCCCTTTCTTTCCCCCGCGCTGACCGAGACTCGGCTCCTCGTCGCCTGGCTTCCAGGTCCACGAGGACAACGAGCACGACTTCCTCGCCTCGGGCCAGTTCACGTACCACGCCTGGGAGTCACTCGCTGCGAAGTACCTCGATGCGCTTACGCCAGCGTCGGTCCGGAAGAGCGAGTCAAGCTTTGGAAGGCTCGTCAAGCGGTGCGTCCCCCTTCCAGCTCTGCTCTACGTGGGCAGAGAGAGATACAGAGAGAGAGAGAGAGAGAGAGAGAGTGAGGCAGCTGATCGTGCTTTGAGGGGTGACAGATACGTCACGAAGGATGACGACGAGGCGTACAAGATCTGGAGAGCCACGAAAGACCGCGAGGCGAAGGCCGCGGCGGCATGATGACGGATCAAAGGAGGAGGAGGAGAAGGAGAAGGAGGGAAAGCTTTTCGAGGAAGTGCCAATGACACAAAAGCAGGCTGCGCGCCAGCCATCGAAGAGGGTGTGGGAAGCAGCAAAGAAGTCCAATTTGAATGATCTGCGCGGTTTCGCCGCCCACCGAATGAACGAACGGGCTGAGCGACGCGTGCCAATGGCCTCTCTTTCAAGGTCGGACACAAGCATGATGAGACCGCATGGGATATGTAAAAGCAAACCAAACTCCCATGCTCTCACCGGCCCGGTTTTGAGAGCAGGACGATTGAGAGGGCGACAGAAACCCAAGCAACTCGTCCCCGCCCGCCGTCGTTCCAACTTGTCTGATACCTCCCAAATCCAGCCCGTCTTTACTTGAGCGGGGACTGCTGGCGCCGGAGGAGGTGGCGAACGATGAGAACGTTCTTTTGCATCTGTGCTCGGCAAAGAAGGACAGGGGAGGGGGGGGCAGGGAGCTGTCAGCTTCAGACCCAGGCTAGAGAGGAGCAGTGACGACGACTGGAGGAGAGGCGCGAGTCTCCGTTGCTTGCCTCTTGAGCTCTTGCGGAGCATGAGAGGAGCACCGAAGGGTGAAATAGAACGGTCGTCGTCACGGAAGCCGACCGACCGGACCTCACGACCCTTCCTTCTCCCTGTCAGACCGCCCACCAGAAGAAGACGGCACTCACCGCAACCGCGAACCTCCGCATGTGCCTCTCGCGCGATTGGCGGTACCTCTTCTGGGTGTTGGGCTCGTGCCTTGCGACACGGTGCCCATACATCATGAGCTCCTGTCGGATCTTGTTCCTCGCGACGATACCCGCGAACCTCCTGTAGCTCATACCAACGGACCCGGGCCGGAAGACGATCGTCCGACCTGTGTAGGGGTTACCAGGCTTGGTCGCTCGCGTCTGCTCGAACGTCTCTGCATTGAGAGCCCATCGGCGGTAGGCGTCGGCGGACGCGGCAGAGGTCGCGGAAGAAGAGGAGGACAAGGTGTCGGAGGGGAGAGGCTGGAAGGGCGAGGCGTTGAGACCCGGGGTGTAGAAGGCAAGGGAAGAAGGGTAGAGGTCCGAGGGCCGGTCGAACTGGGCCTCACCGGGAGCGAGAGGGGTGGTGGCGGCCGAAGAAGAGCCCGTCGAGGAGGAGGGCGACGACCGACGCTCGTACTGGGACCCAGAGAGCGGGGTGATCTTCGGAGGCGGGTAGAACGCGCTCGAGGCATTGGACGGCGTGAATGCCGGGGAGCCCTGGTTGAGGAGATCCCAGAGCGAGGTCGGCGGGGCAAGCGCGGCGGGCGTGGTAGAAAGTGAAGCGCGACCGAGGGACGACGTTGAGGCGCGCGGGAGGGCACGGAGGGCGGCGAACATGGCGGGCGGGCGGAGGGGAGGAGATGTGGGCCGCCGGTGACAAAAGGGCGAGAGAAGGCGGTGTCGAGCGAAGAAAGAGGGCGAGAGGGCGGGAGGGCGCGGGGGCGCGAGACGCGAGGCGAGAGGCGAGAGGACCAGTAGCAACGACGGTTCGACGGTTGGCGGTCGTCGCGAGCGAGCGCCGACGGCAGGGACGACGCGGCCGAGAGAAGCTGGGCGAAGCGTGGGAAGAATGGGAAAGGCGATCCAAGCGCAATGCGCTGGCAGGCGACGGAAGAGCGCCTCCAGCCGGGAACGGACGCGTCCGTCGGTTTCCATCGCCCTTGCTGTCACCCTCCTCCCATCAATCACCTCTCCATCTCCTCCTCCCCGTCCAGATGCGTTCGCACCAGCTCGCTCTCCTCGGCGCTGCCGCCCTTGCCTCGTCCGCCTCGGCCGACACCGAGCCGCAGACTTTTGTCGTTCGTCCCGCTTGCTCCATTGGCCCACCGTTCTCTGCTCTTCCATGCCCAGATCCCTCGCTCATCTCTCGCTTCCTCTCCACCGCTCCGTCCCCTGGGTGCCGGCGCTCGCGCTCGCTCCTGCCCACAGCCAACCACCCTCAGCGGCCCGTTCCTCGAGCAGTTCAACGACTCGTGCGTCGCTTTGCCGTTTCCGTCCGATGGGCCCACTCCGCTTGTACCTCGCTGACAGCTCGTGCTCTCGCTGCCCCTCCGTTTCGGCCCCCCTCCTTTCCCATTCCGTTGGTGACGTGGCACTTCCGCGCTTGATCCACCTTCTCCCCATTCCTCGTGGTCTCTTCTTCGCTCCATCTCTCCCTCTGCCTTTCCATCGCTCCCATCGTCGGTGTCTCTCTCTCGTTCCCCCCCTTGCAGCTGGGAGAAGCGGTGGGTGGCCTCATCCGCGACCAAGGCCGCCCCCGTCGGTGCCTCGGGGGAGACCTTCACCTACGTCGGTGTCTGGTCCGTCGAGGAGCCGACTGTGTTCCCCGGTATCCCGGGCGACAAGGGTCTCGTCGTCAAGTCCAAGGCCGCCCACCATGCCATCTCAGCCGAGATCCAGCCGGCCGTCAAGATTGAGGAGGGCAAGCCGCTCGTCGTTCAGTACGAGACCAAGCTTCAAAAGGGGCTCGAGTGTGGAGGTGCCTACGTCAAGCTTCTCAGCGAGGGCGAGGGCGACCTCAGTGCCAACGAGTTCTCGGACAAGGTGCGTGCGAGGGCTGGAACGAAGGCAGTTGAAGAACGCACTTGTTGATCATGATCTCCTGCTCCCAGACCCCTTTTACCATCATGTTCGGTCCCGACAAGTGCGGCTCGACCAACAAGGTCCACTTCATCTTCCGCCACCTTAACCCCAAGACGGGCGTCTACGAGGAGAAGCATCTTTCGGCGACTCCCTCGCCCATGATCACCAAGACGACCGCTCTTTACACGCTCATCGTCAAGTGAGTGGTGGTGTGTTCTCGTGAAGAAATCTAGCGTCTAATTGACACTCGGAATACACGCGCAGCCCCGACAACACGTACGAGATCCTCATCAACGACGAGTCGGCGAAGAAGGGCTCCCTCCTTGAGGACTTCACGCCCGCCGTCAACCCGCCCGCGGAGATCGACGACGCCTCGGACTTCAAGCCGGCCGACTGGGTCGATGAGGCGTTCATCGTCGACCCGGAGGCCGTCAAGCCCGAGGACTGGGACGAGTCGGCCCCCCGGACGGTCGTCGACACTGAGGCGACGATGCCCGACGGTTGGCTCGAGGACGAGCCCGATGTCATCCCGGACCCTGACGCTGAGAAGCCCGAGGAGTGGGACGACGAGGAGGACGGTGATTGGATTGCGCCTGTCGTCTCGAACCCCAAGTGCGAGGACGCCCCCGGATGCGGACCCTGGTCGCAGTGCGTTCCTGTCTCTCTTGCTCCTCTTCTCTTGCGTTCTCGCTCACTGACAACCCGAATCCAGGCCCTCTATCCCCAACCCCGCCTACAAAGGCATCTGGTCGGCCCCCAAGATCACCAACCCGGCCTACCTGGGTGTCTGGGCGCCTCGCAAGATTCCCAACCCGGACTTCTTCGAGGACAAGGACGTCGCCAAGGGTCTCACGGCCATCGGCGGCGTCGGCTTCGAGATCTGGACGATGACGGAGGACGTCCTCTTCGACAACGTTTACGTCGGTCACTCGGTCGAGGACGCCAAGAAGCTCGCGGAGGAGACGTTCCACGTTAAGAACAAGCTCGAGCGCGAGGCGGAGAAGGTGGCGCTCGGTGCCGATGAAGAGGATGAGGACGCGGCGACCAAGCCGTTCTACGAGGAGTACCTCAAGATCGCCAAGGAGCGTGTCCCGCTGTTCGTCGAGCTCGTCAAGGAGAACCCCGTCGAGGCTATCAAGGCGATGCCTGAGGTCGCTGGTGGACTCGTCGCCGCCCTCCTTCTCCCTCTTACTCTTGCCTTTGCCGTACGTCTCTCTCTCGCTCTCTTCTCCGATCCCTGTCCCTTCTCGCGTCCTTCATCGGGCTGACGGCCACGGCCGCCGTCTCCTTCTTCCGACTTCAGCTCCTCACCTTCCTCTCTGCCCCCGCCGCCGCCGCCGCCGCCACCACCTCCAAGAAGACGGCCCCGGCCACGACGACGACCGCGAAGAAGCTCGTCGTCCCGGCCCCCGAGACCGACGAGACCATCGCCGGAGCCGACAAGGCTGACGTCGACTCTGGCCTCCGGGAGAGGAAGGGCAAGGGTCGGGAGCTCTGAACGTCAGAAGTGCTCTGTGTGTGTGTGTGTGTGTGTGTGAAAGGCAGTGAGAGAGAGAGAGAGAGAGAAAGAGAGTAAGAGAGGAGGTTCGCGGTGTGTGTTGATTATCTTTCTTCGAGGTGAAAGAAAGGGGGTTGTTGATCGATCTTTTTTGTTCTGATCTCGGTTTTTTTTTTTTGGGGTTTTGAATCTTCGACGCTATTCCGAAAGAAGAGAGCACATTGAGAGAGGGAGAGGATAACGAACGAGAGGAAGAAAAGGAGAGAGATGCAAGAAAAGAAACCAGCAAAGATGTGAAGATGGTATTTAACAAGACCTGAACAAGCAAGTAAGGAAAGGCAGGCAGTAAGGCAGGCAGGCAGGGAGGAAGAAACGAAGGTGAAAGAAGAAGGAGTGGAAGATACGATCAAACCCAAGATAGAAAGAGAGACGACGAAGCGTGTGAGTTTCTCACTCCGTCACCCAGTCCTACGCAATTCAAACTCCTCCAACTGCCCTCTCTCCTCCTCAGACGTCACGTTTCCCTTCCACTTCGCTCCGTCCACCATCGCTCCGTCCACCACGCCCTTCCCCTCCTCCCACAATCGGGGGCGAGGGTGAGGAGGGGGCGGTGAGGTTGCCTCGGCATGCCAGGCTACGTGTTGGTGCTGCTGAAGCGGCAGGGAGAGAGGCTGATGCGGCGGTGGTGGTCGGTAGTGCAGGGAAGAGTACGACTGAGGCGGTGGAAGCGGCGCGGGAGGGTGATAGTACGGCGCTGGGGCGACCGAGACGTGGTAAGACGGGTAAGTGATCGGTGAGGGAGGAAGATGAGGATGGCGAGGGGTTGAGGGGGAAGTGGAAGATGAAGGTGGTACAGAGTTGGAGGAGGAAGGCACTTGACGGCCCGCAGCTTGGAAGCTCAGGAGATCAGGCATGGGCCAAGGAGCCCTTTCGTGTAATACCTCAGAGTCGGACGGCAATGGGCTTGCTGTTGCTTCCGCCGTCGGCAACGAGGGGGAGGATGTGGTCCTACCGCGAGGTTGATGGGAGGCTTGGGAGGCTACGGAAGAAGAATTCTGGCTGCCGCCGCCGCCGTCTCCTCCGTTGGTCCCATCAGGTAGTTCGCCACCGCTCGACGAGGCTGTAGGCGTCTCGCGGACCGACGACGACCGCCGGTGGTCGAGCCACGGTCTCGATGGATCCAAGGGCGCTGGCACAGACATACTGCGACTTCCACCAGAGGCGTACATGGAGCTGAACGGGGGTAGGTAGCCCTGTGCCCCCGCGGACAGCGGAGGGTACACCTGCAGGGATGGAGAATGCTGTGGATAGTGATAGGGTGGAATATCCAGATAATGCGGGGTTGGATGCAGTTGATGGGGATGGGGAGGTGGCGGGGGAGGATAGCTTGACGTCGAAATAGCCGTGGCAGATGAAGATACAAGAGGAACGGGGTAGGAGGCGGATGGGGCGGATGATGCTGCCACCGAGGGACCGTATGAGTACGCTCGACGGATCAAACCATCGTGAAGTGGGGGCGACAGGAGGGGTGGAGGTAAGGTGGGCAAGCTAGGCGAAATCATCCGCTGATTCGAGGTCGCCGGACTAAGGGAGAATCCAGCGAGGCTGCTTATGGGTGGGAGCCGAGTTGAGCTCGTCCGGGACGTGAGGTTTGGTCGGATATGTGACTCGTAAGGATGGAGCTCGGGGTAGGGAATTGCCGGAAGGGCAAGGCGACCGGCCGGAGTTGATGAAGGAGTCGTTGGAATAGATAGTTCGGAGTCGCTGGCGCCTGAAGAGGGGAAATATTTCTTTCAGAGCTTTTTCACACCAGGAAGAGTTAGGGCACGATGACGGACCTGATGCATCCCGCTGGTCGATCAGCATCCCGTCCAGGTAGGGCCCGCTCCACGTCTTGGGCCGCTTCAGAACAGGGGGTGTTGGCGGTGTTCTCTGCCTCGGCTGGCCGCTATCGACAGCGGCACCTCTCTGACCCTGACGGAGCTTGATCTTTAGGCCCTGATCAGCAAAGTGGCGAGTGAGGTCTGTCGAAGGGGCCATTCCGGTGAAGCGCTGCGAAATGCGTGATGGTATGTGTCAGAGAGGGGGTCCCTTGTATGCTTCTATAACGATCCTCACTTTCGGTGAAAAGACCTCGAAAGGCTCTGTGACGACGCTGCCCATCTTGCAGACATGCGAGCTGCCAGAGGGGAAAGAGAAGAAGGGGAAGAGGAGAAGAAATTGGTCGCAGGTTGGGACAGTGTCAGCGCGGGTTGGCCAGTGACCAATTTCTAGTCGGTCGACGGACCTAAGCATCTCGTAGAGGGTCATCCGAAAACGAAATATGCCAGGCAGCCGTACAGACAGATTGGCAAAGACGCAAAAGCTTCCGACTAGGGACGTGCGGCGTTTGGAAAAGGAAGGGATCAGCCCGCGCTCACCGGACGCGCTTAAAGGTGCCGCGACCGTGAGATGGAAGAAATGTATGGCCACCTACACGTATCATCGAGATCCTTGAGCTTTTCCGGCGTCATCACGACCTCACCGGACGTGGCCTCTGTCCCTGCCGGGGTCTTGACGATCTCGTAGTCCTCCGGGGCGGGCCATCTCGCATTCTCCTTGCCCCTTTGAGAGCCCCAGCCGTCGACGAACTCATTCGCCGACTGCTGTGACGACGAGGAGGAGGAAGAGCCGTCGGCCATGGCGACGACTTCTCCAGAGGTATCATGGTGAACACCCGGTGTAGCCGAGACGAGGGTCGCACGCACGAAGAGCGAGGTCGCCTCGAGGAACTCGGTCTGGTCACCGGGTTCGTTTGAGAGTATCTGAATGATCGGTGGAGGGTCGACCGGCCTGCGGTCCGCTAAGGGGAAGGAGCACGCACAGCGTGTCAGCAAAAAACCATGCTGCACGATCAGCAGAAGCGCGAGCGCGCGAGCAAAGAAGCGAGGAAGGATCCCAAGGAAAGCAAACAGAGGGAAATAGAGTAGGGGCCGAAAGAGGCGGCCCGTCAAAAGGCGATGACCCGGATGCAAACGCGAGCCCAGGAACGCTCTTCCGGGCTAGGGTGAACGACGCCGAAGGCAAAAGGTAAAGCTCTTGCCGCCAGCGAGGGGCACGGGTAGGTACGGAACTGTGTCTCTTGGCCGGAGGCGCCACAGCTGCTCGCGGGAGAAGAAAGAACGCGGAAGCGGCCGGAGGAAGAGCCAAAAGGAAGCGAAAGGTACGAGCGAGGTCCGCGCTCAACGAGCCCACGGGCGAGGGACGTCGTCGCGAGCGACGCGAAAGTAGAGGGGGCCGCAGGAGAAGGGAAGGGAGGGGCTGAGCTGGGACTCACTTGAGGAGCCTTCCTCCTTGAAGGAGCAGAGCCGTGCTCGAGTCGGGGCCTGCCGGATGACGAGCTCGTACGCCCTGCTGGTTGGGCGTGCGAGAGGCGCCATGGGAGGAAGGAAGGATAGCAAACAAAAAAGAGTGGTGGTGGACGATCAGTGGTTGATCCAACCAAACAGTCCATGTAAGCGGGAAGGCCCTCGTCTGAGGGCGAGGGCGGGAAGGCAGGCGTGCGTTTGTCCGCGCGGCGCCTCACCCTGGTTTCCCTGCGCGGGGGACGGAGGGCGGGGAGAGCAAACGAAGGACTGAGGACCCTGTCCCCACTGCTTACCGCTCTGCATCACAAGGCCGCCCAGCCGGACGCACAAGTCGTGGTCAGGTCAGGCGACGCCGAAGCGGCAGGACGTGACTTGGACACGCGCACGCACGCAAGCTCTCTGCTTCTCTCCACTCCTCGTCCTCATCGTCCTCCTCTCTTCCTATTTTATCGTGTACTCGCACTCACCTCTTGCATCGGTCGTCCGAGTTTCTCGCGAGTGTGAGCCAGATCCGGCTTTCTCGCTTCGGGAGACCGCTTGAGGAAGAGGGCAACATCGTCCCCGTCCCCGTCGTCGACGGCAGGTCATCCCCGTCCTGGCTGACACCGCGTCCGCGACTGCCATGCACGCCTGTTCTCGTCGTCGTCGCCACAGGGGAGGAACCTGCCGTTGTCGCTCTCCGAGGCCGGGTGGACTTCGTCGCGCCGCTGCCGCTACTGCTGCTGATGCTCTCAGCCTGGGTGCTAACTGGCGGCGGCAGCGGCGGGGGTGCCGGGAGAGGTGGAGGCGCCGGAGGATCCATGGTCCCGGTGCGGCGAACGGGCGGCCAGGTTTAAGAGGTAGAGGGCGCCGATGCAGGAGGAGGAGGGTGGGTGGCCTGGGAAGGTGTGCGTCGCGGGGAAGTGGCCGGGGGGGGGGAAGGCGGCGAATACTGTAAGTCGTCAACTGTCGAGGATGGGTGAAGTTGGCTACCTTCTCCCTCTTTTCTTCTCTCCTTCCTTCTCCCCCTTCAATCCCTCTCTCCGCTTCTTGTTTCTCAAAGTAAGGAAAAGCACAAGGAATTAGATATGATTTACTCCCAGTCGATCTGCCGCCAGCTACGTCTTCCGTCCTCAGCTCAATCACAAGGGTCGCCGCGCAAACTGATTATGGAGGAACCTCATGCCGAGCTCCTGTCGCTGCCGCGTGCGCACTCACTGTCAGAGGTCTGGGTCTAAGGCCTCGCCTTTTGACTCCCCTTTTTTTGTACCTTTGAATTCGGCTTCTCTTGTTTTCTGCTCTCCTTTGTGCATGTATCGTGCTCTGGGATCTCAGACAGCTGAAGCGAGCGTTGCATTTATCTTGGCCACGTCACACTCCGCCGTCCTCCTTCGGGGACAACCAAGACAACAAACATGCTTTGTTTGTCTTGTGCGGCCCAAGCCCCTGACGCCTGAACCATCTCACCCTTAGTCTGGGGGGCGAAGGATCATCAGAGCTTGCGCCTTCCACCTTCCTATGTTGGCTCTCTCAACATAAAATGGATGGTCTGGCTTGAGATTTGCCGAGCCCGCTGCCGGTCCGCTGCTGGTACATTTTATATCCATGGAACAATGAAGGGAGAGAAAGAGACGCGCGCGAAGAAGGAGAGAGACGAGGAAGGATGCGAGAGTAGGGGAGAAAGGAACTCCTCTCCCACCGACAGCACCCACACCCACTGTCAAATCTCACTCTCGCTACCTACACGCCCGGCTTAGCCGAGGAGATCGGCGTTGCCGCTCGCCGAGATGGCAATGATCGTCTCGTCCTCAAGATATTTGGAGACGGCGATTGAATCTGAGAGACCCTTGCGCCTCCTCGTCTTGAGGACAAGATCCCTCGCGAGCGCCTGACCCGACGCGGGCTCGAGAGGCCGCAGGACAATGGACGTGTCGGTCGGGTCTCCCGGGACGATCGCCCAGTGGTCAAAAGTCTGCATGCAGAATGCCTGACCCTGGGTCGCCGTCCGGAGGTCCGTCTCGAATCCGTTGGCGTCGAGGACGGGGATAAGCGCCTTGACGGTGTAGAGGGGGGTGCCGGCCTTGGGAAGGTCCTTAGTGACGTGACCACGACGACGTGCGAGCACCGTGAAGACGGCCGAGACGCAGTCGGCGGGCGCCTGCACCTCCACGGAGTACATAGGCTCCATGAGACGCGGCGAGGCCTGGCAGCGGGGGAGGGGAAACTGGTGAACCATCTGTCTTAACGAGATCGAACTCTCTTTCTCCACTCACCATGAGGAAAGAGGAGTAGCAAACACGTCGGGCGGTGGGAATAATTTGACCCGAACCACGGTAAATGGCCTCGGGAGCTAGAGTGGCGTCGAGAAGACGGAACTTGACGTTGCGTATCGCTGCATCGAGGACATGGCTTAGTCGTAGATGCGTGATGAAAGAGAAGCAGTGCTACTCACGCTCGTCGCACAATGGGCCCTCGCGGGCACCCCAGAGGAAGCCCTGCTTGATAGACTCCTTGACGCTCAGGAGAAGCTTCTTGTCAACCTAGCAAGTCGATGGTGTGAAGTCAGCACAAGGTTCAAACTCAAAAGGGGAAGAGGGAGAGGTACACGCACTTCCGACGGCAGCGTATCGTCCATGAGGATGTTGGGCCCGTTCTCGTCCGGACCAAAAGCCCAAATGGAGCGCGAAGCGAGCAGGTCCCACTGGTACTTGCTCTCAAAGTGCTTCCCCCGCTCCTTGGGCGTCATCCGCATCGTCACCCGACCGGACTCAATGTCCTCCGAGATTCCCGGCTCGAGCGGCTCGGCGATCATTGTCAGCTTGTTCCTAGAATACACAGCAGGAAGATCAGTCTTTTGTGACGTGGTCAATGCGATTCGGGTGGACCGACTTCTTGTTCGGCGTTTCAGCGTAGACCTTGAGAGCACTGGTCTCAATCACCGTCTCACGGAACTGGACGACCGGGTCCGAAACCTTGATCTCGATCTCACTAAAGAGTCTTCGCAGGTCGCTACGAGGGAACAAGGGGTCAGCGCCGTTGTTGCTATAGAGCTAACAATGTCCGACTCACTGAAGAACCGAGTCGAGGTAAAGCTCGCCCGTGCCGAGGATGACGTGCTCTCCGCTCTCCTCAACCTTGGTTGAGACAAGTGGGTAGCTCTTGTTGACCTTGCGGAGACCGTCGAGCATCTTGGGCAGCTCCGACGGCGCAATCGGCTCAACGGCAACCTTGAGAACCGACTGGGTAAGGTGCTTGAGCGGACGGAAGATATGGAGCTCGTCTTCAACCGAACGCGAAATGATCGTCGCCGTCTTGGTAATGGAGCTGTCAATACCGCCGAGAAGGACCAGCGAGCCGGCAGGGGCCTCATCCGTGTCGACAAAGTACCGCGACTCGCTGACCCAAATGTTGTCGACAACTGCGAGCGCAAGGTCCTCCTCATCCTCCGGAGAATAGTTCTCTCCGAGCACCTTGACTGGGTCGCCGACCTTGAGCGTACCGCTAAGGACGCGACCGAACGCACGGAACTCCTGTGCATCTGCCGTATGGTACATTTTGGACACGAAGACAACTGTTGGGCCCTCCGAGTCAAGGTTGAGCATCGACTCGGCAAGCTCCGTGTTCAGGGGGCCAGTGTAAGTGTGCTTAATCTGGAGTGGATAAAGGGCGCGAAGGTAAGGTAAAGCAAGAAGAGACCGAGGGAACGCCAGTCTGAGACAGACCTTCGTGGCTGCAGCTTCCTTGGGCGAGGGAATGTGCTCGACGACCATGTCGACGAGGCCGGTCGAGGGACCGAAGAACTGGTTGAGAACGACTTTGAGGAGCGGCTTGACGTCGATCTTGTACGTCGCGGGCCGGAGCTCAATGCCGAGCGACTTTAGCGTTAACTTGAGGCTTTCGGTGTCCTCCGAGATAACTTGGGTGTAGAGCTTGTAGAGGGGCTCGAGGATGAAGTGGACAAACGACCTTGGGGTGTCCATCGAAGGCGCGGTCCGACCAAACTTGCGGGTATCCTCGTCGAAGTATATGTTGCCCCAGAGTCGGAGGGCGAACTCGTCGACGTCGAGGCCACCAAAGGTATCCGAGTAGAGCTGGGCGAACGACTTGAGCGTGAAGCACCAGCCGGTCTGCGTCGAGGCGAACGCAACATTGCCGTTTTCGGGCGAGAGCCGGAGGGCAGGATCCGGGTTGATAGTGCTGAGGACAGTGTTGACCTCCTCAATCGTGTGCTTGATCTTGTAGTAAGCCTCGGCCGGCGGGAGGCGGAGCTCAAGGATGAGCCGGTCCATCTTGTTGATAACGAGCGTCAGCGGGAGCTTCTCCTGAAGAGCGTGGCGGATGATGTCCTCCGTGTTGGCCATGACGCCCTCGACGACGTCGACGACGAGGACCATGCCGTCAGCAACCCGGGCGGCCGCGGCGACCTCGTCGACAAAATTCTGGTGACCAGGGGTGTCGATAAGGTTGAAGAGGTAGCTTTTGCCCCGCGTATTAGGGAGGACGAGTGACATGGGCGACGACTTGATAGAGATACCCCGGTCGCGCGAGAGGACGTGCGTGTCCGTGTAGCGCATCTGGGAACAAGCTCACCTTGAGGTCAGCGGGCGAGCCGACAAAGCGAGAACAGGGTATCAAGACATGACTCACAGGCTGGTCGACGTCGATGGTCATCTGGTGGGTCTCGTGAATGAGCATGTCGAGAAGCGAGGTCTTTCCGTGGTGGAGGTGTCCCGCGACGACGACATTTCGCATCATGTCAGGGTACCGCATCATCTCGAGCATGAAGCTAGAAGAACATAAGAGGAAGATCGGGTCAGCACGCATTACTTCTCCTCTCGCCTGATCGCACATATAGGCGCGTGCCGTCGGCGCGCGCCCCCCCCCCCCCCCCCCCGTCCGTGAAGAGGAACTCACGCCTTGTCGAAGCGAGTGATAGGCATATCCTTCTCGACGAGGTTGTACTTGCGAACCTTGATCGGCGCAATGATCGGCTCCGAGAGAAGCTGGGCGTCCTCCTCCTGAACCATAGTCTCGACGTCCTCGCCATAAGTCTCTTCGGCTGATTTGTAGTACCGCTTGTTCTCGTGAAGAACGATCGAGTTCGATGGTCCGACTATCGAAGAGATTAGGTGCATCGATCAGCGTACGGCCAACGCGGCGTGTCGACGACGGAAGAAGGCAAGGCGGGATCCATGGTCACCAGTTGCGTTCCGCAACAGATTACTCGTCGTGGTTGAGCACGGCAGGCACAGAGAGAGTTTCCCAAGCACGAAGCTGAACGGTGGCTGCCACCAAGAGGGGAAACGCAGGGCGACAACATGCGTTCTGTGTGTCTTTCCCCTTCCGATGAGCCCAGGAAGGCGCCTTCTGATGATGCCTCGGCCGGCCGTGTCGCATGAATGGAACTGAACGAGCGGACGGTACAAGCGAGAAGAAACTACCAAGGTCTCCAATCTTTGGTAGTCCATGTGTCGCGTTGCAAAGCGCGTTGACGCGAAAGAGCGCGCTTCCACCCTCGCATGGACACGAGGGCCGAAAGAAGAGGGCAGCCAGGCAACTCACCATCCTCCATTGTCATGAGCTGAGTACCCGCCTCCTGGCCGACCTCCATCTCGTCGTCGTCGAAGCCCTCAAGGGGCTGGTGAGACGGCGCCGCGCTCGGAGGAGGGGCGACCGACTCAGCGCGGTCATCTTGCTGCTCGATGTCCGAGTCGTCAGAGTCCTCTCCCTGGCAAGGCAAGCAAGAAGTCATTAGCAAGGTGGTCAAAGCATTGAGAAGAGACAGTCGCGTGGAGCTGCTCACGATGTAATTTCCAAACTGTGCATCGCGAAGGAGTAGGAGGGAAGTGAAGAGGGAGAACGCGGTAAGCATCGTGCTCGCTTCGCCTTCTGGGTAAGGCGGCGAGTGAAGAGGCTCGACGGACCTCGTCGTACTGATCCATCTCGATGCTCGGCCGGTCAATCGGGGGAGGGATAGAGAACGGAGGGGGAGGGGTCGCAAGGTGGTGGTTCGCTGTACCGAAGGCGCGACGAGGTGCTTGAGGGAAGAGAGCGAGGTGAGAGAGGTTAGGGACTGACCGTGGAACCTTCAACTTCTCGCCTCGACCTCCTCGCGCGACTTGGATTGACCCTTGGCCTCGTCGACGTGCCTCCTGCTCTCAACCCTTTCCGCCTCCACCTTCTTTCACTTTCTTTCGACATGTCCGGCCAGATCCCCGATGAAACTCTCGTCCGCGTAAGCTTGATCCTCTTCTTGAGGCAGCCGCATTGCAGGAGCTTGTAACTCACCATCGCCCTCCCACCCTCCCTTGCTGTCTCTAATACCCCGTTCGGTCCATGTCTTAACAACCTGTCTGCGTGGCCTTCTCTCGTGTCGCTCTGTCTGTCATTGGATACCACCTGCTATTAATCCTCTCTTTCACACCACTACTATCCTCCATTCACCCTCCGGTCATGCCGCCCATCCCTACCGAACGCGTCGCCGTCCCGTCGCTCTCGTCCCTCCACACTTCTCGCCCTCGACGCGGTACCACGCCTTCGTCCCCGTCCCACGAACATCATCGGCGTCGGACCTGCCCAGATTCTCCAACAAATCCAGACTCAGCGCGCTCGCGCCCAGAAGGACCTCTCGCTCGTCCGGGCCCAGATCGTCGGCAAGGAGCGCGAGAAGCGGGTGCTCGAGCTCACCGTCAAGCAGCTCGGCGACGTTCCGACCGAGGAGGGCGCTCGCATGTTCAAGGGTGTCGGCAAGATGTGGGTTGCTCCGATTTTGGGGAGGGGGGAGATCGGGGCATCCTGCACGAGCAGGCGATGGCGCTGGTGTCGTTTGTCTGCGCGCCGATAACAGGGCTGATCTCATCTGCCTGCCTCTCTCCATCTCTTCCTACTCAGGTTCCTTCTCCAGCCCCGATCGACCCTTGAGTCGGAGCACGCCGAGCTCGCCAAGGAGATCGATTCAGAGATTGTCAACCTCAACAAGAAGGTGCGGCGATGGTCACGGACGACGTTGCTCCCTTTTGCGTCCTATATCTTGACCCTTTCTCTCTCATTCACTTCACCCAGGCGAAATACCTGCAGAAGCAGTTTGACGACGCGAACGGCCAGCTGAAGGACATCGTGTGTCTCCTCTCTCTCTCCCTTGGATGAGGTACCGTCGGCTGACGAAGCGATGCGCGCACTCTAACTCACCAGTTCCAAAACCAACCTCGGGAATGAAGCACGAATCAACGAAACCAAAAAAAATTATCTCAAAAAATAAACATAACGATACCACCGACCCCTGGCCTGAGCCATCGAGGAGAAGGAGAACGGGTGGACCAGCGGGAGGGGGCCAGCGAAAGAAGACGTGACGATCTTATGATACCCGCCCTCTCGACTGACTCGAGCGAGCGAGGGCGCGTTCCTGGAAGCTACAGGGGTTATGGACAACGCTTAAGTTCATCGTTATGGCAGATGGAGACGGTGAACTGTAGTCAAAAGGGACAAATGGGAGAGAGAAAAGAGAGAGCTGAAAGCATAAAGGTAACGTACGGAAGAGAGGCGAAGCGAAGGAGACGGGTTAGGAGAAGCACAGGGACAATCGGGATGAAAGGTCCATTGAAGGGAGGAGAGTGAGGGATGACGTGCACGTGCGCAGAAGATGCGAATGTGAAGAAACAAGACGGAGAGTAGGAGGGAGTGATAAAGAGGGAGGGAGATGAGTTGAGGGAAGCACGAGAGAGAGCGCACCGGTGCAGATCACAGACAGGGAAGGGTCAGGAGGCCGGGAAATATGAACCCTCGATTTGGCCCTTGGACTGCGGCGGTCCCTGAGCCCGAGGTGTTGAAGCCGTCGACGACTCGAGCGTTGGCGTCCCTGGCGAGACCGAGCCCACCGACTGCTCGTCCATCGAGGGCGGCGGCTTCACACGCAGGCCCGCCATCTCCTGGCCAAGGCTACCGCCTTTGAAGAGGGCGCCGCCGCCAGTCTCCGCCTTCTCGGCGCTGCCGGCCTCATCGCCAAAGTACTGCCGAAATGGGTCAGGGTTTCCTGCGGCAATCTGCGCGGCGGCATGCTGGGCATCCTGCCGGTCGGTCCCTTCGGGAAACGCGAAGTTCTCAATTTCGAACCCGGGAACGACGCGTGGCGAGCGGAATGGCGAGGGCATGTTCTCCAACTGCAGCGCCGAGATCGCGTCGTTGGGATTCTCTGGAAGTTCTTGCAAGGTCTCGACGACGCCATCACCGCTGGCCACTGGTACACTAAGATTGGCGTTTGAGGAGGAGACTAACGAGGAGGACGTCGAGGACCTGATCGAGGAGAGCGACCGGGCCGAGTTGGCCGAGGACGACCGCCGCGTGAAGGGCCGCGAGGCTTGCGATGACGACGACGTGTGTGAGCCAAACAAGGGCCGCCGGGGAGGCTCAGCATTGGGGAAAATCCACGTCTGGACGAGCGCCTGAATATCGAATGACTCATCGTCCCGGAGCGACTTGACCATAGTGATCAGGTCGGCAGGCGCGTCGGAAAGATTCGGGATGAGACCCTCTGGGCCGCAGATGCGGGTTACGAAACGGGCGAGAGCGATTCGGACTTCGACAACGGGGTCCTCGTTGACCTCTACAAGTTGAGGGATGCATCGCGTGATGATGAGATTCCTGTCATACTTGTGGTCGAGGAAGGATTCCATACACTGTACAAAAGTTCGTCGCCGGCGATACCCCTCGGCCTTGCAGAGATCGATGAGGACCTTGTCGAGTGACTCGCGCGCCGGGACATTGTCCATTCGCCGCGTCGACGCGTATACAGGCACGACGGCGAGAATGGCCGCAGCCCGGACGGCGGCGACCTCGTCGACAAGGCCGACCTTGAGCCAATTGACGACGAGGTACTCGCCCTTGGACGCCTGGATGAGCGAGTCGACGATTGAGGGGATCGCGAGCATTAGCCGCTCGCGGAGCCGCCAGGATCGCATCTGGCCTTGGACGAGCAGGTCCCCGAGCTCGTGGACAAGCGGCCAGGCCGTCTCGGTCTCGATGGACTCGAAGAAAACGTGGAGATTATCCCACAATCGCTCGCGGACCTCGTCAACGTCGGCAAGGCAGCGCCGGAAGAAAGGGACGAGATCCAGCCTGGTGATCTCGTCGCCGAGAATCTTGGCAAGCTCATGGAGCGAGGCCGCCAGTGACTTGCGGACCCGGGTCTGCTTCGAGTTGGTGAGCTGGATGTAGTACTCGCGCAACCCCGGCCAGCCTTCCCGGCCGACGGTGAGCGCAACAGCGGGGAACTAAGGGACATGCAGAGCGAGCGTATCAGCTTCGAGGCGTGGTAATCCAAAGAATCAGAAAGAAGGCGAGACGCACGTTGAAAGCACAGACAAGCGGACGCTGGTCACTGTCGTCATCCGCGGACGAGATCATGCCGGTTCCGTTGGCGAAGAGGTTGAGCCTCGCTCCACCCCCTCCAGCCTCGGAGATAGCAGGAACATCGGAGGTCGGAGCGTCCTTCTTCCCCGAACCGAGGAAGTGTTCAATGAGCGCGTCGGGGGGTCCATCCGGATCATCGTGAAAAACGTAGATGAGCTCGCCAAGGACCTCGAGCGCCGTCGCGTGAATCTCCATCATCTCGTCATGAAAGAAGGCGTCAATCGCAGCGAGGGCGCGCTCTTGCCGAAATGAGTGCGGCTGGAGCCGCCGGGCGAGCGCTGGGAGGGCAAGGCAGGCGGCCTGCCGAACATGTGGGGAAAGGTCGACAGCAAAGACATCGAAGAGCGGGAGCTGAAGAAGAGAAGGGGAGGATGTCAGCATCATTTGAGAGCCTGTTGAATCATCAAGGTAAACGGTCGACTCACCAAATCCTCCTGGACGGCTTCTTGGGTAGCAACCTTAAGAAGCTCGGCCATCGCGGCAGCGGCCTCCCTCCGAACGGCGAACGACTCGTCTTCACGCATACGGACGACCTCGTAAACAAACTGAGCAATAACCTCTTCCTCGCCCTCGAGTACGCCGCACTCGAGCACGCTCGCGATGAGATTCATCGAGAGCAGGCGGCCATGAGATGCCTCGAGCGCGAGCTCGTCCCGGAACTGGGACTCGCCAAACGAGTACTCGCCCTCCTGGGCCGCCCAGGCGGCCTCGGACGAGTCGAGCGACCGGTGGTCGATCGGTGGGGCTGAGGGGGAGTCCATCTCACCCTGATGATGGAGGGCTGTCTCGAGAAGTAATTGCTGGGCGTAATCGGTTGGCTCCGTCGGCTGTTGTTGCGTGGAGATAACCTCCTCGTTTTCGTCGAATGATGTCTCAGCCTGGGGCTTCTGGCCATCTCCAGGTGATTGCGGATAAGAATCGCTGGCCCTGGTGGAGGGGTAAGCATGGTCCCAGTTTGAGCCATCGCTGGCTGAAGATTCGAGAGCCGAACGCATGGCGGTGGTCCCTTCACCCGCAGCTTCGCCATTCTCCCCGTTCGTTCCGGGCCACTCATCATCTTCGTGCTGGCCGTCCTCTCCGTAAGAGTCCTCGGCGCGATAGGCAGCCGCGTCGTCGAAGTAGCTTTCGTGGTCTCCATCACCGCCAACGTCGTGGTATGTTGCCTGGGTCTCGTCCAGCTTGGCCATGCCAATCACAATCGCCTGGATGAGCTCAGCCTCGACAGTGCGCTTTTCCTCATCCGTGAGAGGGGTGACCTCATGGATGTGAGTCCCCGTCTGGGCGGCGTAGGTCCGCTGCTCGCCGACGGGGATGTGATGTTCTGGCCAAGGATCGTACCCGGGCAGCTTCTTGCCTCGGAGCCGAGCGAGGATCCCAAGGATCGCCGCTTTGGCCGAGTCGCATACGACTGGCGAAGGACTCATAAGGAGCGAGCCGATGAGCGGCGTGAACGTCTGGACGCCGATCGCAGGTCGGGCAACGTGCACGGGCACTTCGGGGTTCTTACCCTCGGCAGCCGCATCCGCCCTCCAGGTCGGGCCGAATGGATGCTCTTCGTCATTAGGACTGAAGCTCGTCTCCTCCGTATCCGTCACCGAGGCTGGTGTAGACGCGGGAGTCTCGTCCGCCGGGCTGTCGGTGACGGCCGAGCCAAAGGTATCTCCGGACGAGTCCGTTGACGGCGTGGCATCCGACATCGCAGGCGAGGTCATAGATGCGGAGCCGGAAATGACCGGCAGGTTGATGAGCTCGTCGACCGTTGGTCGTCGGACAACGTTGAGGCCCTCGGACGTCACCGTGACCGCCACGGACGAGGTCGACGTGGGCTGCTGCTGCTCGCTATCTGCATCGGCAGCCGCCTCCTCGTATTGAAGCGGGTCCTCATCCTCTTCCGTCAAGAGTCGACAAGACTGCGGGAAGACGAGTCGTAAGCGGTAATTCTTGCTCTTCGAGGAGAGGCGCAACGAACAGAGTAAAAGAACCAGAGGATCTTGTGTAAACCGGGGGCAAGAGCTTCTCGGACGGACTCATCTGTGGAAAAAAATGGTCTGACGTCAGCGGCCGGAAGAACAAGGCGGCAAATCGAAACCACGTACCCTCGTCGGTTCCGAGCGAGTTGAGCAACGGTAGGACATACTCGACCGTCTCGCAGGGGTCAACATCCTCAACCCAGTCTCCGATAACCTTGGAGATAAAAACCCTGAACACACAACAGTGTGCACGCGTTAGTGTCTCGACATCGCGGCCAAAATGGGAGGATGCGAGTGTTACGCACCGATGGTGAGCAAATTCGCTCTTGCTGAGTAAGAAGATGCGCTCGAGCGTCGTCAAGCTCTCATCCTCGAGGTCCATATCTTGCGGACGCGGCAAGGAACTTTCCTCGCCGCCCATGGGGTCCAGGTCGCCACGTGCAGACTCGCCCTGATGCAGCAGGAGGCCCTCGCCGACGCCTTCGTCCGAAGCCGTTTGCAGGAGCCGTCGGCGGGCTGCATCGGGATGAACCGGGTGCGGTGGGGGTGGGGACGGGATGTGAGGAAGATGGGCGTCCTCAGTCGACTCGGGCGAATAACAGAGCGAGACGCCGTGGTCCGGATGGGATGGGTCCAGGGCGCAGGATTCGAGAGCCTCGTTCTCAGGCGCTCTTTGACCCTCACCCGCCGCCGCCATCGAGATCATCTGAGGCGAGAGAATCTCGGCGTGAGGGTCATCCCCAGTCACTCCCCCTATCTCGGTGTCATCATCGTCGACAGGGCAAACCACTGTCGGACTCCATCCCGCGGTCGATGTCGTGGCGTGGTCATCCATTTCCACGTCGTCCTCCTGATGATTCAGGTCCATGGCCAACTGGCGCTTGGCATTCCGCTCCTGCCGCCGCCGCTGAACGGCCTCGCGCGGGTCGACGAGGGCGATCTCCGGACGAGCCTTTTCCGGTTCCGATTTGATCACTCTCGGGAACACTGCTGCAGGCAAGCTGACCGATTTTCCGGTCTCGATGTCGTCCTCTTCCTGTGGCCCTTCCATTGTCACCGCTTTCTTCGTCGCAGGGGCAGCAGCCAGTTCATCACCGGCAGCGGCACCCTGGGGAGGTGACGTTGGTGCGGAGCGTAGAATCTCAGTCTTACTACCATGGGCAGAAGCGGGCTGCTCAATTGAGCCACTGCTGCAGTTCGCTGCCGAGTCTGCGCCAACACCCTCGTCCCTAAGGAACGCTGGGAGTCCAGCCGTCCGTGGACGTGGAGATCGGAGCTGACTATTGTTGCCATCTGCAATGAGAGGCGGTGAAGGAGCGAGTCCTGCATCTGGAGGTGGTCGGATGATGCTTCCCGAGCCAAGTGTAAGGGAGGAAGAAGCCACGGGAGTTGCCGGGAATGAGGTCGTGGGAGGAAAGGATGAGGGAGACTCCTTCCTGGTGGGAGAGTTCGAGCGAGAGCGGGATGGAGATCGACCGAGAGGGACACTGGCAAGCGACGTTGGGGAGGGAGTTCGGCGCGCCCCTGCGGAGCCGAGCTTGGGGGAGGAGGAAGAGACGCTGACCACCGGGGAGGGTCCTGTCGTCGGTGAGCCAAACGCAAGCGTCGCAGGCCGACGCATAGGAGGGGACCTAGATCCGTCTCTTCCGCTTGAGCCAGCAGTGCATCCTCGGCTGATGCTGCTGCTGCTTGACCTCAAGTTCATCCCTCCATTGTCCTTCTCCTCGGACCGGGAGACAATAGTGGACGCCGACGGCGTCGCGGCGAGTGCCCCGACACCCGCCCTCGCACTCTCCGCCGGCGACCTCGATTGCTTCTCTGTGGCGTTGAACGACCTTCCCCGATGATCGGTCGGACTGCCTCGTTCGGACTCCCATGTGCCAAGCTTGTCCTTGTCGATAGTCTGTAGGAGGTGCTCGAGCCGGACAGGGGAGAGCGGGCCCAGGGGCTCCGTTGAGGATGGCACGTCCGGAAGCGTGCTTGTTTCTGCCGCTTGCTTTGACGAGCCAGTGTGGGCAATCTGCTCGAGCTGGTGAGTCTGTTGTTGAGCGAGGTGGGCGTGGGGCTCCTTGCCGGAGATCGTGTGCAAGGGAGGAGACTGGGGCTGCTGCTGGGGACCTGATGGCGAAGCAAGGAAAGAGGCGGAGGGTGAAGGTGCTGAGAAGGCAGCGGAAGAGGAGGCCGATGGCGTCCGTCGATGGAGGGAAGAGATCTTGGTTGAGGATGAGCTTGAGCCGGACGAGGACGCCGAACCCGAGGGCGAGAGTATCGCAATTTCGGAGCGGGACAGGCCGCCGACACTCCCCAATGTGGGTGGGAGTGGTGCGAGCCCGCCTGGGAGGTGAGGGATCGCGTTCGGGCTCGTCGCAGGCCAGACTGAGTCCCAAGCGTCCGAGTTGGAGCGGACCCCTCGGACGGGGAGGCTCATTGCAGCGGGTGTGGGAGGTCCGCCGAAAAGTGAAGGGGAGAGATGATCGATCGAGTACGTCTGAGTGACGCTTGGGCGGCCTCGAGAGAGAGGAGGAGGGGGAGGATATTGGTGATGTTGCGGTGGGGCCGGTGGAGGCAGGGACAATGAGGGGGGGCTCGGAGACCTCGGCGTAACTGTGCGGTCCGACGCGTAGGATGAAGAGAGCGCCGGCGACAGCGGGCGGTGCAAGTCCGACGAGGACGACGACGCGGACGAAGAGGTCATCGAGGATGGCGTAAGACCAGAGACGGCCGTCGGCAAAGAGGCCTTTGTTCGGCCGGAGGGCGACCACCCCTCCTGCGCGGGCGAGGAGCCCGTCGATGAAGTCGAGTCGCCGCTGCTCAAATCCGATTTGGCACCGCTGTGGGGAGAGGAAGGAAACTGGCGGTCCGATAGGGTTGGGGAAGAACCAGCGTCGCTCGAGCCATATGAGAGACTCGACGTGGGCGACGCAAGACCTGGTCGGAGAGAGGGGGAGACAGAAGGTGGAGGGAGTGGGCGAGTGAGAGTCAGCACAACGCGCCCTTGCCCGTCTCCGACCGCCCTGATCAAAGCAAAGAGCTCAAGAAGCGAGCGATTGCAACGAGGGCCTCAGCGGCAAGGCAAGGCAAGGCAAGCGGCGTTGCAAGGGAGAGGGAGAGCAGGAAGAAGGAAGGAGGTGACGTCGCGCATGCGCGTCGCTCATACAAGCTGACCGCGGCGTCTCTCTCTTGCCTTCGCCCGTTCTTGCACGCGCCATCGTGGCTGGATGGACTCACCTTCACGCATGGCAGCCCTTTGCCTCGCCTCCTGCTGCCGGATTGCGGCTGGGTTCTGCGCGACAGGCGGCTGGAAACCGGGCGGCGGCGCGGGCGGCTCGAGCGGCATCGATGAGCTCGTCGATGACGAGGGCGCCGACAAAGAGCTAGCCGAGGATCCCTGGGAGCTCGCTGGACTATGAATCGAGGCCGAGGTAGATGCGTGCGAGTTCAAAGGGGCCATCGTCGGCGAGCGCGGCTCGCGTGACGGCGTGGCTGGATCTGGGGGCGAGGCGAGACCAAAGCCAAGACGAGGCGTGACCGAAAGACCCGAAAGCGTCAGCTGAGCTGCTGTCTCTCCACGAGGGGACAGAGATCAGTAGGAGAGGATCCCAAGGATACACCAGAACAGATCTCCGGGACTCCAGCATCACAGGACCCCATTTCTCGAAGGAGGCCGCTCGACTCGAGGGTATCAGCACACGGGCGATGGCCACGCGGCGACACAAGGAAAGGGAGAGTCTCTCGGTGACGGGCGTCTTCGGGCCCGGCGACCCCAACGAACGCAGGACGTCCTACATGCCCTTGGAGGCAGGATGGCTAGTGATGACACGCCCGGAGGAAGGACCAGGCCTGCCCTTGGAGTCGCGCGCCGGAGGTGGGTCGACGCTGGACCGAAGGGGAAGAGAGGGGGGAGGGGGGAGGAGCCAGACAAGCACTCACCGTGCGAGAAGGGCATGACACACACTCAGAGTTGAGTGACCACTGCCTGGCCAGGACCTAGGCTGCCGTAGCGAGGGTGGCGGCGGCGCGGACGTCAGTCGAGCGAGAGGAGAGTGATGGCAAGGAGACGAGACGACCGATCCAGAATGTGTCGGCGAAGCGGACCCGGTGGTTGCTCGACGGAACGACGGGAAGCTAGGGCGAGCTGTACGGCTGCTATCGGACCTATCGAGAGTAAGGGGCAGAAAGAGTCGACGGAGATGAAGAAAGAGAGGGTGAGAACCAGGAGAGAAGACGACGGAAGGGGTGATCCCAGGGGAAGAGACGAGGCAAAGGGTGGTTAGGTCGAGCCGGGTCGAAGGGCGAGAGGAACAACCCTCGTCCGCGCGCGGCCTCTGCGGCCTGCCCGCGCGGCTGCTGGCCTGGCGTCATCAGCGTCTCGCCTCTCGCTGGCCGACGATCTCATTCATTCTCGCGTGGCCTGTCTCTCTCTCTCTGTTGCTCGCAATGCGTTCTTGCCCGACGGGGCGCACGACACGCCATCATGTTCCGCTTGCTTTCGCTTCCTGGACGAGATGAGGGGGGGCAAGCCCAGCCGACCGACAACCGCAGGTGTTCGTCATCGCGTCCACCTCGCCCACCTACTGGACTATCTTCTCTCTTTTCGGCCGGGCGAGGCGGACGCAATGGGAAAGTGTGTTGTTCTCATGCAAGGGTAGCGCGTATGAAAAGGCGACATGGGAAAGGCAGTGAGAGCGCAAGCGTAGTACAATAGACAGACATCTCGGCCCAGATGCCGACCCCTCGCTAGAAGTAGCGCAACAACATGCGCGCGCCTTCCCTCTTCCAAACTCTCAGAGCTTCTTAGAGCTTCTTCAACTCGAGGCCTGAGTCTCTTCGTCAGCTCTGCATCGGGGAGCATAGCATTCGGGGAAATAATACTCACCAGGGACCTTGCCGTTCACGTAGAAAGCAAGATATCCCTTGATGCGATCGGCCGTCGGCTTGGGGTCCTCATAGACCCAGGCGACTAGGAGACGACAGGGAATTCAGTGGAAAGCTTGCTCCTTATCTATTCCGGCGATGTCAGCTGACCATCTTTCGGTCCACCATCGGCTATGGAAAAGTAGCTGGCCGTTCTGTAAAGAGGACGCGTCAGAGGCCAGATCTGCAGGCTGACCTGCAGCGTGCGTGAGTGTATGCGCACCCCTTCCATCCGCAGACGGTCGTCGTCGAGGACGGTACAAGCTTGGCCATCTTCACGAACGCCTTGGGAAAGTACCAGTCTAGACGAACCGATGTCAACGCTGCAAGCTCAAGTGAGAGGGCAACCAGATCGACGTACTGCCTTCGACCTGTTGAAGTTGCGATTCTGGGGCAGAGGCGAGCGTGGCGCCGTTGTAGAGGATGACATACATGGTGACTGAATGTGACGATCTGGGTGGGAACAGAGGAATTCGGTGTGGAGTGGGTTGGGGGGGTGATGGTTCATTGCGAACGAGGGCAAGCTGTCCCGTTCGGTCACGTTCGGTCTGAAGGCGGACTTGCCGCCATCCGAGCGTGGGATTGGCTGACCTGTCGTTCGGATGTGAGTTGCAGGTCGGACGCAGGTACGTTGCATGCTGGCTCCTCTCACTTTGTACAGGGCGTCCGGATCCGACATTCCCTCCATCTTACTCGCACGTCACCATCGCGCTCGAGATAAGGGAAGCCGAAACTTCCGAACCCCGTTTAGACTCTTCCCGCGATCTCGAGATGAGCGGTCGATGCACGCGCTCAAGCCTTCTTATAAGCAAGGCAGCTGACTCTTGCCTTCAAGACGTTAGTTCGGGTGTTCTCGAAGAAGACGGCAGCGATGCCACAAAAATGTATGCTCAAACTCTTTCTCGTGGAGCAAACATGCTGAGTTTCAATCACGCAGCTGTTCTCTCGCTGAGACGAGACGTGATGATGACAGCAAAAGCGATCTCTCTGGATTAGCCGTGGACAACACCGGCCAAAGTTGGACCACCGCTCCTGGAGGGCAGCGGAGATCGGAGAAGAACGACAGGGGCGAATGAGCGACGTCGGTGGGGCACAAGGGCGACGCGTTCTGTTCTGTCTCCCCGCGTCTCTTCCCTTCTAGACTCCCTTTCTCCTTCGTTCTCCCGTCTTGTCCCCCTCTTTTTCTGACGCCCACCGTCGCAGCAAGCCCCATTTCGCCTGCTTGTGCCCGGATCCCACCGGACGCACCTCCCCTGTACTTCCCACAGACGCTTCTTTCGGCCGGCTTGACACTCACGCAAGCGCTCCCCCTCGCTCCCTTTCTCTGTTCGCCTTTCCTCGCTCTAATCCGCCGCCTTCTCCTTTCCGCACTACCCTCTCCTCTTTCCTCTTTACTCTTCCTCCGGATACCCGCTCCTCAGGCTGGATCGCGCTTGCCAACTTCCCCGGTCGCCTGTCTCTCCCCAGCCTACTGCTGTCCCCATCCTGGTTCTCAGTCGCGCGCTGGATAAAACAGCCTTGACCTCCTCTCCACGGACCCCGTCCCTTCCCTCTCCTCTCCCTCTACCTCTCGGAAGCCCGGCTGTCGCCGCCTTTCCGTTCGCTCGATGGACCCAGCGATGCTCGCCCGCTGGACTGTTCTCGCCCACCAAGGTAGGCCAGCGGCATCCTCGCCGTTATCCCTCGTGCCTCCAGCTGATGGCCAGCGCGTTCCTCCCACGTCCTCCTCGGCGGACGCCGCTGCAAACAGACGGCAACCCCAGAGGGACGGCGCTCTGCGACAACGAGGCTGCCTCGCAGGAGGAGCTCATGTTTCTCAAGGGGGACGTCGTCCTCGTTCTCGCGTGCATAGATAAGCACAAGGGGTGCTACCTCGTGAGTCCGGAGGCGCGCACATGATCACGGACAGACTCGCTCTCGCCCTGGCCTCGACGCGCGTGGACTCTTGTCTAGCCTCTGCCTTCCCGTCGCGTCGAAGTCAGGCGCGCGCATTTGGCGGTCTCCTCGAGTCATTCTCGGTCTTCTCGCGCGGAAGAGGAGATATATTGTTGTTCTCCCTCGCTTCTTTTTATGCCCAGATGCTTCAGTCCCCCTCGAGGTTCGCTGGGCTCGATGTCTCCTCGGCGTGTCTACACCGAGCCGCTCTTCCTTCGAGGCGCGCGCTTTCCTTCATCTCGGCGCGCCCAAGCCCACCCCTTGCTTGTGCATCTTCCTTCTGCGCCCACCATTGCTGAACTTTGACTGTTTTTTCATACGTCTCAGGGCTTTTGCGAGGGCGTCATCGGCCGGTTCAATAGCACTCACTTTCACTTCGAGCCCCCAGGCGTACTTCCGACCGTACGCGCGGACTGGACGGGTAAGCCTACGGCTCCACCCATCTCCCTCCCGCTAACCGGAGGGAGTTTATGCTCGGAGAGGGACCAGGAAGCTCCGGAGGGTCTTATCTCGCCTTCCTTGCCCTCGCCCGACGCGCCTTCCGAGGCATCCTCGACAACCTCACTCGCCTACGCGCTGCCCTCGCCCTCTGTTCCTTTTTTCGACGCCTCAGTGTCTTCGGACGCGTCACCCTCCACGCCATCCCTCGCCTACAACGTGGCAGAACCACAAACTTCACGTTGGTCTCGTTCCGAAGCCGAAGCCGGAGCCGGTGCGTTCGGCTTTGTGCCCGAGATCTTCGAACCCGAATCGCAGTCCACTCTCGCCGTCGAGGAGCGTTCAGCAGCACTTTCGTCCTCCTCGTCCTCATCGGCAGGGCGGCGCGGGGTGTCGCTCTCCCCGGCTCCGGCGTCCCTCGCTCCAACATCCCACTCGACGTCCTCGGCGACCTCTCCGACATCGTCGACCTTCTTCTCCGGCGACGATCTCGACAACGCCCTCGGACGGACAAAGGTTCGGCATCGGCGGCTGCGCGCCCTGGACGGAGAAGGCAACGGCGTCCGCGGACTGAGGACCGAGGGATCTAGCTTCGAATTCGACCGCGACGATGAGGATGTGGACGGGGAGGACCTCCCTAAGGAGGCGATGGCGGAAGAGAGGGAAGAGCCAGGATTGGGAGATTTGACGATCACAGGCGTCCAGTCGGACCTGCACTCGGTGGCCTCGTCAGAGTCCTCTTTTGGAGTCTCCAGCTTCCCGCTCCCCCCACCATCTGAGTCGCAGGGTGACAGGACATCTTCGTTGGACAACGGACGAACTGTTAATGGGGCCGAGAACAGTCTTCCCACGCCTCCCGCGAGCGCTGGTCACCCCGCTCATTCATCGTCTGCCACGGACACATCGATGCGTCGCAACGACACCTCGCCTACCCCGGTTTCGACGATCTCCTCGACAGAAAGCCCTACGAACTGGGACGCCTCCGGCTCCCTTCCCTCCCTCCCTCCAACGCCGCCTTTGAAAGCTCTGCTTCAACATCCTAGCAGTATACCTCACTCGCAGTCAGCCTCGAGCTTCGCCTCGCTTGCTTTGTCCTCCCGAACCGAAGAGGGCTACGATGAGGACGGATGGGATATTTTTGCCGACTACTCTCGTGCCTCGATGTATGCGCCTCCTTCGCCGCCAGGGATGGGCGAAGGCGGGCCAGGCCAGCGACGGGCGTCGATGGCGGCTCAGAGGAGGGCAAGTGGGCTCAACCTGGCTATGCTTAGCGGAGTACTCGACGTAGACCCGCCGATTACACCGCCGCCACCACCCCCGCCTCCACCTCTTCATGCATCTCTCTCCTCTCCAGTCGCGGAGCCCTCGACACCCGTGGCCTCGGCGGCGCCAGCACTTCATTCGCCCACAGAGGGAGACGAGGACCTCGGCAAGCCGACGATCTCGTTGTACCCGGGGATGGCCCGACAAGAGCTTTCTCAAAACCCGGGTCTCGATAGGCTAAAGTCGAGCAACCTAGCGAGTGATCTCCATGACCGGCTTCGACAGGAACGAGCTGCTGCCATGGAGGCGGCGTCATCGAAGGCGACTGTTACTGCTTCAGTCAACGCATCCTCTCCTTCCCCCTCTCTTGCTACTTCCCTGACAGCTACTACTGCACCTGCTCCCCCGGAGCGATCGACGACTACAAAGACCTCGCCAAACTCTCCCGCCAACGCCTGTGCAGAGGCTCCGATGACCGCTCCTCGTGCATCATCAACCACGTCCTTACCTGTCGACGCCACTCCCCCTGCCCGCTTAGCCGGGCTGCCTATCGAGTTGCCGGCCAACCAATCCAAAGCTCCCATTCCTCTCATCATTGACACCACGCTCACACAGTCCGGCCCCGCGACACCCAAGCTCGTCACGTCGCCAAAGGTTGATACTGGTCTCCCGTTAGCCTCCACGGCGGTAGGCATCTCGCCGAAGCCCCATCATTCGGAGCCGGCTCTTTCTGGCTCCGGCGCCAGCTCAATCGCAGCTGTCAACGCTGACTTCCAGGGCTCTACGGGTGTGGCGAGCCTGCGCACCGCATCTGGCCCGATACCAGTCTCGTTCTTTCTCAGCGGCGGGCAGGCCGGTGGCGTTCAGAACACACCATACGGGCCTTATTCGTCTCGAGCGGCCTTGTCATCACGACAATATCAGCCACCTTCGCCCATGCTCGGCCTTGGCTTTGGTTTCGGTCTCAATCCCTCGTCACCCAAGATGGAGGGTCCGTATCCGCCCTTTGAGCGCCCCTCAGCTTCCTTCTGTGGTCACCCTGCAGCCTGGTCAGGTCCATCGTCCCCAGGGATGAGCAATGGCGGGTCCTCGGGAATGCCTTCTCCCCCGCTCGCTCAGCCGAGACCGGGCTTCTTTCCCCAGCCGCGGCCGAGATCGAGGAGCTTCTCTGGGCAGTCCCTGGAGTTAGGTTATCCGGTCATGCGGGACGGGTGAGTGGTCTCCAGTCTCTTTTTTCAAGCGTCAACCCACTGACTGGTTTGTCCTTCTAATAATGCTTCAAGCAGCCGATCACCATCTGTTCTCCTGCACAGCAACAACATAAGTTCTCGCACCCTGCCCGCGCCATCAGGCTCGACTCTCAGCACACTTCCGGGGGCGCACGACTACCGTTCGTCCCTCACTTCCGCATTCAAAGTCGGCCAGTCGCCGCCGCCACTGCAGCAACATCAGCAGCCTCGAGTTAGCATGGATTCGTTCGTGCAACCTGGAAGCCAACAGTCCTCCTTGCGCTCTCGGCTGCCACCATTACAGATTCATTCCCCCCTGTCTTCTCCTTCATCTCCGACAGTCCCTTCGCAGCTCCCCCAGTCCATGGACACTCGCTCAATGTCTTCGCTTCTAGCCTCGATCACGCCTGCGCTCCCGAACCTCCCTTTCACCTCCCGGCCTGGAGCCCCCTCATCGGCTACTTCCTCGCCTGTCTCCCCTCATCACCCCTTCCACCCCTCTCGTGCGCCGCCGAGCTGTCAGTCGCCGCTCCCAAGCTCTTCTTCCACTTTCTCCCTCCTTTCCCCGGTGATCCGCGAGCCGCCGTCGTCTGTCCCTCCGCAACAGCCTGAGACAAAGAAGAACGAGGGCGGCTTCTTCAAGAAGCTCCGTGCTCGCTCGGCTTCCTTCGGCGGAGCGCGCACTCCCGCTGCAGCGCCCTCTCCGATACCAGCAGCTCCTTCGAAACCTTCGTACGCCGTGCCGCAGTCGACCTCAAAGCCAAAAACGACCGCGCGCATGCCAACTTCAGGTCGACCTACGTCGTCGTCCTCGGCCAGCACAACCCTATCGCGGTCCACGAACAGATATCCTTTGTCGTCGCCAACAGCACCTGAGGCTCCCCCGCGAGGGCTGTCTCCTCCCTCCACTCCTACGAAATGGCCTCAGCCTCAGCCGTCTTGGATCCAAGAACTCCCACTGCCGGCGACAGCGGCGGGCCCTGGTTCTCCCTTTGGGCTCATCCGGCAAACATCGACGAGCGACTCACATAGGACGGGTGGCTCGACGATGACGTCAACCACAACCACCACGGCCTCGTTTGATGATCTTTCCTTGTCCTCCTCGCACCCGAGCGAATCTTCGAGCTCGCTAGCTACTCCCGGTGCGGCCGCCTCCTCGTCCTCCTTACCCCTCGCCGCTGGAACGCCCAAGGCCGCCTCGCCCATGCTGCGTCCTCAGCGGAGCCAGGCCAAGCTCAAGAAGAGCACTTCGACCGGAGGAGGAGAAAGCCAGCTAAGCCCGGTCCCTCTCCCGCTCCCAGCGCCCGTTAGTTCGCGCGATTTTCAGGACGAGACGGTCAACGAGGGTGGCCTTGAGGTGAATGAGCTCTCGAGACATGCCAGATACGAGTGTTCGCTGAAAACTTTGCCCCTCCTCAGTTCGAGCTCCTCAAGCCTCTGGCTCGCAAGGCCTCGCTCGAGAGTCGCAAGAGCTCGCGGGTCTTTCTGAACAGGAATGGCTCATCTGAATCGCGGAGGATGACTGACAGCGGAAGGACGAATGCGTCGCCCGCCGATTCCATGTTGGATGGCGAGCCCGTCCTTGACGAGAAGGCTATCGCTCTCCGAGGGAAGCGCGCGCGTGAGCTGGAGCAAAAATGGGTACGTCTTGTCCCTTTCTTGCATACACGGCCACGCCAACTCTTTTGACAATGGTCTCCGTCTCTGCCTGCAGCTGAGCATTATTACAATCGAGCGCGTGGCGGCCGTGCGGAAGGACAAGCGGGTCCGCAAGTTACTCCGTGAGGACCTGCCAGCGTCTCTTCGGGGTCGCATCTGGACGTTCCTTTTGGACGCTAGCGCACGGAGGCTTCCGGAGCTATACGACCAGCTTGTGCTCATCTCTTCGATCTCAAGTGAGGGCCGCATGCAAGAGGACATCGCCAAGTGAGTGTCCCTCTCTTTCCACTACGCGGTTGGTCGGAACACTTTGTCTGACCGCGACATCTGTCCTCTCGTCTTTCCAGGGCTTTTTCCGAACATCTCGAGGCTCAAGAACCCAACACTGGCCGCCAGGACCTCACAAGTGTCCTCACTGCCTACCTCGCGTTCAACTCGACCGTCCGGTACCGGCCCGAGATACTCTCGATCGTCTGCACGCTTTTACTCCACTCACCTGCCGAAGACGCCTTTTGGCTCATTGCGAGCGTCTTCGACATGGGCTTGAGGTCGTACTATGCCCCAGATCAACTTGCAATCGAGGCCATCGTCCTCGTTCAGCTGCTCGAGGCGGTCGACAAGCCGCTAGCCATCAGGCTCGTGGTGAGCCCTCATTGGTTTTCGAAGTTCCTAAGGCACAGTAGATCTGACGCGCTTGATCCAGGTCGAACTCCAGCTAGACATGGAGGCTCTCCTCTCCCGTTGGGTCTTGCCCATGTTGTGCGTCCGCTCGACGTCGTCCTCTCACTCTCACAAGCTAGATCCAAACTGATGATGTCGATCGTGACGCCATCCCCACAGCATCGGCGTCCTTCCTTGGCAGACCGCCCTAAAGATCTGGGATATTGCCTTCCTGGAGGGTTCGTCCCTTACGTTAGCCGTCGAATATCCCTCGTCCTGACGACACTTTTCTTCGCTTCGCCTCCTCATAGGAGGAAGCTTCTTGCTCAGAACGGCTCTCGCCATCCTTCTCGCCTCACGACACCGTCTCATGGACTCAGCGACCCTCCAGACCAGGGAACACGTCAAGGTGAGCCATTATTGTGCTCTCTGGTTTCAGCTCCTGCCTGATTCTGACTCGCTCCTCCATCCCCCCCTCTATACACCTCCTTGTCCAGCAATACCTTTACGCCATCCCGCAAGACGAGCTCCTCTCGACCGAATCCCTCCTCGCTGTTATCGACCGCGTCAAGGGCGCCAACAAGGAGGACGACCTTCGCAACCTTCGTGCCAAGGCCACTCAGCAGCTTCAGCAAGCCACGGCCGACAAGAGGGCGACTCGGCGGTGAACTTTTTTCCTCCATCTATCTTCCATACTTGTCTCTCAAAACAGTTTGATCTGTTCTCCCTCTCTCTCCCATCCGTCCTACGTCTCCCCCTTTTTCCCTCGCTCCCATGTTTCTCTACTCATCTCCCTGGTAATCCTACCGACCATGTCTCTATCTTCTCGCACATGCCTCGAACACCCACCCTTGCTATACCTCGTACTCATGTCCTGTCGCCTCTCACGCGCCTGCCGAGCAAGACTCATCGAAGTTCGCCATCATCTTCCTCCTCTTCCTCCGCCTCCTCCTCCTCCTGATCAAACCACAACCCCGACGTACTCTCCCTGACCCGTCCTCTTCCCTTCCCCTAATGCCCCCTCCCACTGAACGAGGAATCGATCGACGAGAGGCCGGACGAGCTTGCCTGTTGCGCTGAGGCTGCGGGTTCGAGCGAAGCTCTCGACGTAGATCATACGTGGGGAGGGGAGGCCGAAGAACTTGGCGAGCGAGGCGAGTGTCAACTGATGTCAAGGAGAGAGGGGGAGAGAGAGTGTGTGTGCGAATAAGAGCCCTCACCCGAGAACAAGTGACGGCAAGGATGATGGGGACCGCCGTCCCTGGTCCATTGAGGAGGAGAAGGTCGGCGAACGGCGCGCCTTGTACGGCGGGGAGGAGGAAGAAGAGGTACAGGCTGTGGAGGAGGGTCTTGAGGGTCGTGAAGACTGGGTAGGTGATGTGAGAGTGACAAGCGGGTGTCAGCATTTAAAGTGGGACGGACTGCATGAGATGGATTGAGATGACGAAGGTACGACACGAACCTGATGAGATGAAGGGCTGGCCGACGCGTCGCGCACGAGGGAGCGAGAGCGTCGAGAATTTGGTGGCGGCGGCGTCCTCCTGATGCATGGAGGCCAATGAGCGTCTTTCTAGTGGTATCTTAAAAGTAGGGAAGGTAGATCGGCTTACAGGTGTCAACGACGCAGAGATGGTCGCCTCGAGTTCTGCCACACGCTTGAGGCTCATCACGTCGCCTTCGCAGTAGATGTACAGTCTGGGTGTGTATCGCGCAGGGTTCATCTTTCCCACGAGAGCCAGGGACTCGTACGTGTGCCCTCCTGTTTGGAAGGAATATGTCAGGCCAAAGAAGCGACAGGCGATCGCGAGCAAGGACACACGCACCAGAGCCAAGGAAGACAGCGAGCGCGCTGGTCTCATCGGGCTGGCGCCGGCGCGACGGCGGCGTCGGCGGCAAGATGGCCTTGAGTCGCCAGATTAGTAGTGGAGGGACAAGAAGGAGGAGGAAAAGTGGCGATAGCATGCATCGTCGTTGGGAGGTGCGCTCGACTCGGTACAACGCGGGGTCCTCTCTCACCTGCAACCAGCCAGCCAGCCAGCGCGCGTGCCTGGACCCGCGTCGCCTCCCGCCCCTCGCCGCCGCCCTCTTCGTGCTACTGGAGTTGAGCGAGAAGGCTCCCTTTGACCACCTCGACCGAAAGCTCCCCTCGCATCAGGCAGCATGCCCGGCCCTCCACCCCAGCAGCACTTCCAGCAGCAGAACCAGCTTCACCAACAGCCCCACCAGCAGCAGCCGCTGAGCCAGCAGCAGTCCGGCCAGCCTGGCGGGTCCAACGGCATCGACGCCGGGATGACGCTCGCGGGCGTCCTCCATTTCCTCCAGACTGAGTGGCGCCGCTGGGAGCGGGACCGCAATGAGTGGGAGATCGAGCGGGCTGAGATGAGGGTGAGTCGTGCTCGCTGAGAGGAGAGCAGCGACCGAGCGAGGGAGCTGGGATGCCTCTACTGGGCCAGAGAGCGAGGTGAAGAGAGCGTTAGCCAAGCAGGCGGCTCCTCCAACCCTTCCTCGCTTCCCTCTCCCCACCCTGGACACGCGATGGTCACGCGAGATGCTCTACGGTCGAACTGGCCCACTGGATAGGCCGTCTTAGCTTGGACGACGCCGCCTGTGGTGTCTTTCTCGCGCCTGGCTTCAGGCCATCGCACTTGTCGCCGGGTCGCTCTCACAGGCTGCAGGCTGCAGGACGACCGAAGACGACGAGGGCCGGGCTCCTGCTCCTTAACCCCCCCCCCGCGAGACATACTCTTACGGCCGTTCCGCTCGTCTAACATCTACTTTATCCCTTGCTTCGCCTTAGGCCCGAATAGCGCTCCTCGAGGGTGAACGCCGCTCGGCGGACAACCTCAAGCTGGACCTCTCTCGGCGGGTCAAGATGCTCGAGTTCGCCCTTCGGCAGGAGAGGTCCGTCCGCCTTGATTGTCCGCCCTTCATGTCCGACGTCGTCGTCTGGCTTCGCTCGTTCTTTTCATACGAGCGAAGAAAGAAGCTGCATCCTTTTTGACTAGGGCTGAACCTTGGAACATGTTTGTTCGCTACAGGGCCAAGCAAACCGCCTCTGGGAACCCGAACGCGTCCTCCGGCCCCGCGGCCATCCCTCCAAGCAAGCTCAGCTCCCTGCAGGCCGAGGGAGCCGACATCAAGGACGGCGCCAGCACCACCAGTGAGGGAGGTAGCAGCAGCGACGAGGGTGGTGAGTTGCAAGCATTCACACGTCCGAAGTAAGGCTTCGTTCGCTCACTGATGACGCCTCGTCCAGCGTCATCGACGAAACCCGCGGTTGCGCTGGCCAACGGCACCTCCGTTGGTTCCCAGACCGCTCCTCAAGCGGCTCCTACAGGTCCTGCCCCCATCCCTGCATGGAAGATCGGCGTTGCTGCCGCAGGACGCGACCCCAAGAGCCGCCAACGGAGCCGGGATTACCTCAAGCAGTACGTCATCACCCTTGGACTTGCAGGCTTATCATCCTCAGAGTTCTAACCGCGATCGGTCTGCTTCTCGCCCCTCCAGATGCCTCCAAGAGATCTCCTACCTTACCTCTCCTGGAGCACTCAATCCCCTTCCGAACCGACCCATCGTGCTTCCGCCGCAATCGCCGGCGTCGTCGGCCAACCAGCAGCCTTCTGCCGCCGGCCCACCTTCGCATTCCCACGCCCTTCAGCCGCCCCAGCAGCAGCTGCAGCAGCTCGATCCCAACAGTCGCGAGTTTTCGCAGCAGCCCCCACCAGCACTCTCTCAACAGCAGCAGGGACAGCAACAACAGCAGGGGCAGCAACAGCAGCAAGAACAGCAACAGCCAATGCTTCTCTCTCGCCCTCGCAAGACCCTCCCCGAAGAACCCCTTACGCTTCCGACGTCCGGCGTCCCGCCGACGATCCAAGCCCAGCAGGACCTCGAACTGGCGCACGATCAGGAGGTTCGCGACAAGGACGCCGCCGACGCCCGACACGCCGTAGAGCTCGCTTCGGACGCTCAGAGCCAGATCCATGTTCCCACAGCGGCGGACCACAAGGACAAGGATAAGGACACGGAGAAGGACACCAACGGTAGCAGCGGGAGAGACGAGAGCAAGGAGCAGCCCGACGCTGAGACTTCTCAGACTCAGCCTCATCCCGAGAGTGAGGAATCACCTCAGGAGCCTCTGGTGCCGAGGACCCCGCCGGTGGGTCTCGTGGATGACTCGGCGGATCAATCGGAGTCCATTCTCCCCAAGTCAGTCTCCAACGCTGTCGTCAGTCATCTCGAGCCGCTCCCGGAGAGACAGCTTCGGGAGTCGGAGCGGGAGAACGAGGAGACCAAGGATCAGGAGGAGACGGGACCAGGGTCTGAGGACCTGAGCCGGGAGGAGCCTGGGAAAACTGAAGACGGGGAGAAGGTGCACCAGCCGACGGAGCCATCCGCATTGGAGGAGGAGAAGCCTGAGGAGCGACAGCCAACCACCGAGGGCGCAGGCGCTGCGGAGCCGGTCGCCACCGAGTCGGACGAGGCGGAGGCCACGGAGTCGTCAGCGGACGACGTCAAGGTCATGGCTGAGTCCGCCCAGCAGCGGGAGCTCGAAGTGGAGGAGGCGGCGTCCGAAAAGGAGGAAGAGGAGCAACAGCAGCCGATAAAAGAGGCTCCCGAAGAGTCGGAGCAGTCTGTAGGTGAGGAGGAACTTCAGCAGGGGGTTGACGAGCATTTGGAGGCTGAAAAGGGGAAAGAAGAGCATGAGGACAACGAGGACAACGAGGACAACGAGGACAACGAGGACAACGAGGACAACGAGGACGTCTCGAACCGCTTGACGGCGATCTTCCGGCCGCAGGACAATGACGATTGGAGAGCCCAGCTCAAAGCTGCTGGGGCTAGCATCAAGGTCAGTCGATGTACAATGTCTGATTCGAGCTTGTGCGAGCTTTCGCTGACCGACGTCTGCTTCTCTCCCCAAAGCCGGAGGTCCGAGCTGCTGAGCAGCCGGCAAAGCCTCCAAGAAGTGTGTGACCTGTTCATCGTCGCTTAATCCTCGATACATGGCTTATCCTGTTTCTTTTCTCTTCTCTTCCTCGTCCATTGTGTCTGGTCCTACTCGTCTGCTTCTTCCCGCTCTCGCAGTGGTGCATCACCAATCTGGATCGGACGAGCTCAACAGCGTCACGATGGACGATATTGACGACGACTGGGCCGATGAGAAGCAACTCGCGTCGACAAAGGGTGACAATGGCTCTTGGGTTCCTAGGCGGGCACTCAAAAGGTGTGAAAGACCACTTTCCACTGTCAACATTTGGACTGACCTTCCCACCGATCAATTCCAGACACCTTGACTGTGTCCGCGCTGTCGCCTTTCATCCGACGGAGCTCATCCTTGCGACTGGATCCGAGGACAACGTCGTCAAGGTTTGGCGACTGCCCTCGTCGACGCTCGACCCTTCCAAGTGCGTCTTGTCGAAAATCTCCCTAGCTGTGTGGCGATGATTGACGTCTGGCCGTTCTCTTCCCTCAGGAGTTCCTCCAATGACGCCGAGCCTACTGCTTCCTACCGCGGTCACACCGCCGCCGTGACCTCGCTCGCCGTTTCTGCGACCCATATCTACTCCGGCTCGCTCGACACCTCGATCCGCGTCTGGAAGGTGCCTCCGCCGAGTCAGGACCTCTACTCAGTGCACGACCCATCGACCTGCGAGAGTACGCTCGTCGGCCATACGGATGCCGTTTGGGACGTCGCTCTCGTTGGTGGGAAGCTCGTCAGTGCCTCGGCGGATGGGACCATCAAGGTCTGGGATGCGGAGAAGGAGGGCACGCCGCTTGTCGGTAGTTGGGGCTACGAGGGGAGCGGGAAGGAGGCCGAGGAGAAGAGGCCAAAGAGGGTCCCGGTCTCGGTCGCGACCGTCGGGTCGGAGGAGAAGGTCGTCGCCGTCGGCTGGGACAACTGCGTGGTCAAGATTTACGACCTCGCGAGCGGGGAGGAGCTCAAGCAGTTCGAGTGTGGAGAGTCGTACAGTGGGCGTTATCACCAACTAAAGAGCAAAGAGCGGCATGCTCACTAGATTATATCAACTCCAGACGGCGAAAGCTCGACGCAGATCAACCGGATCGTTACGCATCCGACGTTGCCCCTCCTCATCACGGCGCATGAGGACCGCTTCATCCGGTTCTTTGACCTGCAGTCTGGTCCGTCCCTTCCTTCTTGTCCTGTCTCTCGGTCACTCCTTTGATTGACTCAAGAACGAAAAACCGCAGGCGTCCAGACCCACGTCCTCCCTGCCCATGAGGACGGGGTCACTTCGCTCGCCATCTCCCCGCTCTTGCCCGATACGCTCGTTTCCGGCGGTCAAGACTCGTCGACACGCGTCTGGGATCTCAGCTCGCACGAGCTCGTCCAAGAGTTCACCCTTCACCGTCGCAATAAGGATCAGGGCGTCCTCGACGTCGCGCTCCACCAGAGCGTCACCGACGGGGACAAGAAGGTCCTTGCGACAGCTGGAGCGGATGGCAGTGTGCGGGTACTCTGCTGGGTGGAGCCGGGGAGCAGTGGGGGTAGCAGCAGCAGTCGCGAGAGATCGTGAGAAGGTTGGCACGAAGACAATGTCTCGTCGCTTTGAACTCTCTCACATTGATTCTCATCCCCTTTCTCTCTTCGTTACTCGTCTCTGCCTTCCTCTGATACACACCCACTCTGGCTCGCTCAAAAGTGAGATTTCACGAAAGATTCCAGCATCTAGTCTAAAGAACCAAAATGCGTCGTCATCGTATAGCTGTGGCAGGCGTCAAGCAAGGCTACAGAGGGAGGAGGGGACAGATCATTCCAAGAGAGCGGGGCGAGACGAGAGCGTGGGAGGCCAAAGAGATGGACGCGAGAAGAATAAAGCCCTTTAACCTGTTACAGGGCCACCAGGTAGACAGGAGAAAACTAAAATGAAGAGGAAAGCAAGACAGAGAGCTCGTGCGGGCGTTTGTAGAGGGGCCGTCAAAGCGTGAACGAAGCGTGAAGAACGTTGGGTCGTTGACGGAGGGGGGGGGGAAAAGAGGAAGGAAGATAGACCTCTGGAACGGACCCTTGATGTAAGGGAGGGTTAGAAAGAGAAAGATGGAAAATGCACGAGTGGGCGAATATTTCGAAGAAAAAGCGGGTCGTGGGTGAGGGGGGCATAAGACCATGAGTCGTTGGAGGGGCCATAAGAGGAGGAGGATGAGGGGAAGGCGTTGGCATAAAGTGATGGAGGTCGCTAGGTTGAGCGAAAAAGGAAGGCTGGTAGCCAGCTACGACGGCCCTTAGACCTCGAGTGCCTCGTGCGAAGTCGCAAAGTCCTCGTCGCCGTGCCATGACGTCCGCTGAGCCTGCTCGACCGAGGGCGAGACACCTCTGACGGGGCTGACACTGCCACCGTTCGAGATCGCCGAGCCGGGGGCGGCGGGAACGACGAAGCGCCTGGCGGAGAATCCACGAGCGTCACCCGGAGGGCCACGAGGCTGACGGAGGGTGCCGGCGGTATTGGTGTTCACAGAGGCGGGGCCGTTGCTGCCGCTGGTATTGCTCGGGGCGTTGGATGATACGAGCGAGTCGGTTGAGTCCGATGCGCCAACGACGGCGGCAGGGACATGGCTAGGCGAGAGCGAGTCACCGAAGAGTGTGTTCTGAAAGCCTCCATAATCGCCGCCAACGGCGCCCTGGGGACCAATCGTCTGTGCGCGACGAGCGGAGCCGGACGAGCCAATGGTCGCGTAACCATCGCGAAGATTTCCGTTGGAGCGCTGAGGAGCGAGCGAACGCGAGGGATCGCGCGAGACCGTGGGTCCGTGAAGGTGCGAAAGGTCCGGCATGGACGACTTGTTGCGAAGCGAAGGCGAAGAAGCGTAGAGGTTTTGGTTCTTCTGGAGAGAATTGTTGCCCTGCTGGTTCGAAGGAAGGTTGGGCCGGGAGGCGTGGTGGCGGAGGGTCTGCTGTAGGCAGGTAGGCATTATCAGCTGGCGGGTTCTATGAATATGGAGAGCAAATGAGGAGAGAAGAAGGAAAGCCTCACCCTGTCACCGCGGCCCTCGCTCCTCGTTACCACCGCGTACCTCTCTTCTCCCTCGCCAACGCTGTAGTGATAAACGCCAAGCTTTTGGGCAACGAGGTGGACGACGCGTCTCTGGAGGGCGGTGAGCGTGCGCGAGAAGGCGAGCTCGTCGCGCATACGGTCCTCTTTGAAAACGAGGACACGCGAGTAGATGTCTAGCGTGGTGGCATCGTTGAGGTCGAGCTCGGCTGAAGATCGCAAAGCAGACGTAAGGGTGAGAATATGCGCTCAAGGTCCGCCCGGGAGGCGAGTACACTCACTGCTCTTAGAGCTCTTAATGCCGCTGCCAGAGTCGCTGCCGGGTCCAGGCTCGTAGCCCGAGAAGCTGCCCTCGCGCTCTCGCTGAGGAGTGACCTGGACGATTGGGATCGAGTTGGAGCGCTCGACACCGCTGCTCCCGCTGCTGTCCCTGCCCAGAGGCTCAGCGCCACTGAGGTTTGCCCCAAGACCGAGGCCGAGCGAGACGGGCTGGATGCCAGGGTAGCTGTCGTCACGCTCGCGCTGTTCGCCACGGATCGGTCCACCAGGAGCGTCACGCTGACCCTGCTGCTGCTGTTGCTGCTGCTGGGGGAGGGGCGGCATGGGGGGCGGGGCTTGCTGGTTCTGCTGATTGTCGTGCGGCGGGATAGCTTGGATGGACCGCATGCGGCGCAGAGCCTTCTCGCGCTCGATGCGCTCCTTCTCGCCTGCTTGAAGAACCTTCTTATACTCAACGCGAAGCTTGCGACCTCCGACATCGTAGCTGAGATTGAGAAAAACCAAGACTTATCAGGACAGCGTGAACAAAAGGGATGATGGAGGGAGACGCACCCGTTGAGCGCAGCTACGACAGCATCCGCCTCAAGAGGAGACCGGAAGTTGGCAAATGCGAGACCGCGAAAGACGCCCTGGTCCATGTGGTAGTTGAACGCGTAGGGGAGGGGAGCTCCGAGCGACTCCTGCAAAGGGCGAGACAAAGACAACCGATGAACCTCCGAACACAATAGCCAAGCCTGACAGGGGGCTGGGACGAACGATAGTGCGGAGGAGATCCTCCTTTTGAAGGTTGAAGTTGATGTTCTTAATGACGATGGCCGTACTGCGAGGGAAAGAACGAAGAGGGTCAGAGCGACCTAACGCAAAGGAGACGACGACGAGGCCCGTCCGCAAAGCTAGGGCAAGGTGCGCCCGGCTCAAACGAGCGATCGAGCTGGCAGCGCATACACTCACGGAATAACGTCGTCATCCATGCCACCTCCAACTCCAGGTCCCATGGCGAACGGACCAGCGCCGGCCGCACCGCCACCGAGGCCAGCGAGCATCGGACTTCCCCAGGCGCCTCCTCCACCGCTCGCGCCAAGGCCAGCAAGGCCGTTGGCGAAGCCGCCATAGCGGGGGGCGTTGGACGTCCTGTTGGTCGTCGAGTGGTGGTCCGAGTAGATGGCGTATGGGTTGAACATGGCGTGGTCGAGCGGAGGAGAGCCAGAGGTTGAGATAGCAGGGGGGGGCGCTGGAGGGAGGCGGGTCAGTCACGCGTCGCGTGCGAGCTCTTTGAAAATGACATCCAGAAAAGGCTCGACTAGGGACGCACAGATGGAGCGAGAGGGCGAGTCCGACCGCTGGTTCGAGTGCTGCTGCTGCTGGGAGAAGGACTGGTGGTGCTGCTGCTGCTGCATCTGGGCCGGATGAGGCGGGTACACCGACATGGGACCTTGATTCGGTTCGAGCCATTGCTGAAAGTTGTAACGATAGCATGGGATAAAGTCGTGGGACATGAGGGAGAGGGAGGGAAGCGGGCGGGAGGACAAGCACAAGAGAAGGGCGTCAGTCGGTGGGTGTCGGAGAGAGAGGCACGCAAGGCGAGGAAGCAAGGCGAGGAAGCGAAGCGATAGGAGGGGGAGGAACAAGGGACAAGGACCCGTAGCCTGAGTACTAGGCCACAAGCTCCGACACTTCATTTGTCGTCTAGGGCAATGAACTGGACAGAAGCTCGAGCACTGTCGGGCCTTGTCCTCTACTTGCAGACTTCAAGCAGGAGCCGGTCGGACCCATGCTAAAGAACCTGACCGGTCGGGGTATTCGCGCCAGAAGCAGCTGCCAGGCCTGTCGCGGGCGACAGTTCCTCGACAGAGATCTCTCGACGAAGGAAGGGTGAAGCAAGCCGAGGGGAGTGAGGGGAGCAATCGCCACGTCGTCCTGACCGAGAGCTTGCTGACAAGCTCGCTTGCCAACGAACGACGCGAACAGTCGAGCATCGTGCGCCGCACCAAGAGCTGCAGAACTGAGTGTATAGCTCGGTCTGCTGAGCCACTTAAAGACACGCGACCAGCCGTCGTTGCTCCCTCCCTCCCTCCAAGGAAGTCCAGCAAGCACCAGCCACCCACCGTGCGCCGGTTCTTCACTCGACCGACATGCCTCGCCAGACGCCCAGAGACTCACCGAAGGAAGGCCCGAGCGACCGCTGCGTACCTTGCCGTTGCTCATGAGGCTGCTCATCGTCCCACCAGGGCCGACGCTGCCCCAGTTGGCCCCGGCGGCGCGTCCCATGCTCCCCGGCGCGGGCATTGAAGACGGCGGCGAGACGAGGCTGTCGTCGAACGTCGTGCCGCGCGGGTGATTGCGGTGCGAGTTGGCAGCGGCGCCGTAGACAGGATCGTTGGAGCCTTGCTGAGCTTGGGCGTAATGCTGCTGATGCTGATGCTCAGACGAAGGGCCGTTGGGCGGGTGCGGCGAGAGCGGCTGGGGCGGGGAGAGCGCGAGGTGCTGGAACGTCTGCGAGAGATTGTGGTACTGGTTCTGGTCGTTGGGGTCCATGATGGCTGCTTGCAGCGTCTCGTCACAGGCGAGGGGTGGCGAGGGGAGGGGGGAAGAGGAAGGGGAGGAGCGAGGGAAGGAGAATGGGGGAGAGAGGAGGGGGAGGGAGGGGGACGAGGGGGGGGTGGGCTTTTTTCGCGCGCGCGAGCGAGCCAAGGTACAAAGAGGAACGGGGAAAGAGGGAGAAGGGGCGATGGCGAGCGGGCACGGAGTAGAGTTGGGCGTAGGGGCTGGCGTAAGGCGTGAGAGATCGGAGGAGGAGGTCGTATCCGCGTGGACGGTCGTGAAAGACGAGAAGGACGAGGCGACGGCGATGAGGGTCGAGCGTCAATATCGAGGGCTGACAGCGGCCGCGTCTTCGTCGAACGAGCGTTTGGACCGGGTCTTAGATCGGCAAGCGCGCGGCTCGTGTCGCGACTGGTCACGCTGTCGGCCGTCGACCGCAAGCTCATCAGTCTGAAGTGAACGCTTGCAGATTTAAGTTTCGTCGATGATGGTGTGCTCGAGGGTATACATTGTGACCATTCTCAACTCCACTGAGGCTGGGGAGCGCGCCCGTTGCCACAGCGCAACACGACTTCTCTGTCACAGTCTGCAGATTTTGATGAGATATTAATGAATAACTGACTGAGATTAGCGGAGCACAATGAAGGCTCAGTCTCGAGGAGAGCCAAATACTATTTACAAATCTGGAATGCTTGGAGGGAATGGAATCAAAACCATTCTACGCTCAACCTCCACTGGCGATCTTCCCCAGACCCTCCGGCTTTCATTCTCGCCGTCAAACAAAAATCCGCAAGGCCAGACTCAAGTTTGGCAAGATAACTTAGAACATGGCTCTCCAGTCTACTTCTAACGCCTGCAAGATTGATCTGTCTGTCGGCGAGTCTTCGGTGCGAAGGAGTTTCGACATGTAAACTTCGGCAGAAGACTCCGGCGCCTATCCCGTCATATTTTCGTCCTTTGTGTGAGCCACCTCACAACGAGTACACGTCCAAATAGAGGAAATAAGGCAGATGGGTCAATATCCATTGGCATTTGGCATCTTTGTGATGTCGATAGTGGATAGAGTAAAACATTTCACACACCACTAGGCCCGCCTCGAAGACTCTGTAATGAGAGAGGCGCCCGACAGCTCTTCGGGTCCTGCCAAGGGCTGGCTTGCAGCAAGAACGATTCCCGAAACGGCTCACGAAGGGGAGGAAGGCACACGTCACATCCCTAATCATTTCAAGGAGGGGAAGGTGCTTCCGGAAGAGCAGAAGCGAGGCTGTGGCAGACGGCCAGGATGAGGAGAGATTGTTCCACGATCATCTCGCCCTCAACTATTGGGGAGAGCTGCAGTTTGGAGGCCGTTGACGGGATGGACGGCAAGCCAGAAGTCAAATAGCGCGGGCTGCCCGGCCTTCTTGCGCTCGCTCCTTCGCTTGCTTCTCGTGGTTCCCAAAAGTTTGCATGCCGTGCCAAGGGCTGGGAGTCGAACGTGGTTCATCAAATCCTCGGTTTTCAACTAGGGCTTTCGTGCCTCGAAAGAGAGAGGAGGGGCGGGCTGGAGTTGCGTTCAGCTCTCAGGTGTTTGGTTGCAGCGTTCTCGTCCTCACTTTCCTTCTCTATCTCCCTCTCCGATCCGACAGGTGGGCAGGCCGCAAATATATATGTGTATGTGGTGTGTGCACACATGCCCTCTCCTTTTGAACCCGCTAGAGCCACCCGGAAAGGTCTCCGATCGGCGAAGGAAGAGAGGGAGAGTGAGGGAGGAGAGAGGACTGACGAGTAAAGCAGCCTATTTCGCCTCCGCAGCGTCCCTCCCCCTCTCCTCGTCCGGTTCCAGCAGCTTGGGAACGCGGAAACCACACCCCGTCTCGCCGACAACCCTCTGACTCCCGTCGTCATCTCCCTCCAGAGCGCATGTCCCACGGTCAGGTGGAGAAGGGCGTGAGTTTCCTCCCCTCACACCCATCCCTCTGTCGCATTCTTCTCTCCCCAGGGAGAGCTAGGCTAGACCAGTCGAGGCTAGCGTGGTCGAGAGCCCAGCAAGGTCGAGAGGGACGGAGGGAGGAGGGCAGCATGCACCTGCAGTAGCAGCCCGCCTGCCCCCTCCCACAAGCCAGCCCTCTCTTCATGGCTTCCTCAACCCAGTTGGCTGGCTCACCCTCCCGTCGCTCTTCTCCTTCCCGCCCTTGCCCTTTCGGCGACGCCACGAGCTGACCGGCGTCGTAACGGCCCTCCAGCCTCCGGATCCGAGATCCGAGCCGAACGTAGACGCTTTTGGGTCGGCCTCTACGCTGGGTAAGCCCTCCTATGATCCAGTCCGACGACGGGAGCAAGCGAAGAAGGATGGAGAGCGCGCGAACGAGCAGGTGACTGACATGCGTTTCCTGACGGCCGGGCGGATTGTCCTGTGCTCCAGAGGGCGCTCTGCGGCCCAAGGCGACATATGTGCAGCTGATCCGGTCGGCGATCCTCAAGGTCAGCGTGTTCATGCCCTTCTCCTCGGCCTTGTTCGACCCATGCTGAATGAGAGGACGCGGTACACAAGGCCGAAAACCAGAGCCTCACTCTTCAGCAGGTCCGTCCGTTCTCCCTTCCTCCCCTCGCCTTCACCCACCCCTCGCCTTCTGCTCGCCCGCCGCCTCTCTTTAACCCCCCCCCCCGAACCCCTCCCCCCCCCCGAACCCCGGGGTTTGGAACGCGCGGGACCAGTGGGCGGGATTGAGGGTCAAACTAGCGTGCGTGCGTGCGTGTCTGTCGCTCACACCCTGCAACCGGCCCCTTTCAACAGATCTACGACTCCATCGAGGCCGACCATCCCTACTTCCGGTCAGCCAAGCCCGGCTGGAAGGTTCGCCCTCTTCCTCCTTCGCTCTTTTCCTCCTCTTCTCTTTTCCTCTTCTCTTTTTCCTCTGCGCTCGCGGCGGACCTGGCGACAGAAGGGGCGGCAGAAGCGAACCGCCCTTCTGCCCCCTCGTCATTTGAGGCTTTGTTTGGTGGCCGAAAGCTGATAAGTTCGTCCATCTTTCTTGCCTTCTCCTCTGCTCCCCTCCTCTCCTTCCTCCTCTGTCTGCGCGCACCCGCCATCTTCACAGAATACTGTCCGGCACTCACTTAGCATGAATCCATGCTTCGTCCACACGCCGAGACCATTCCCTCTGCCGGGCAAAGGAGGTCAGTATGAAAGAGGCAGCTCGTCTACCCTGCTGCCAACGTGTGCGGCGTGGCGCCTGTCGCTCACTCGCTCGAGACGACAGACGCGCAAGAGACGCTGACAATTCCCGATCTGTTCCCCTCGCGCTCCCATCGGCACTCTCCTCCTGCCTGTCTGTTGCATTACTTACTCCACCCCATCCTGCCCTCATGGTTCTCCCCTTTTTCTCGTATTCATACGCGTGTGAAAGGCTATTGGAGCGTGGATATCGATGTGAGTCAGGGATGCTGCTTGTTATCGATTACCATCTGTGATCCTCAATCTCATCGTTGTGCTGTTCGGATTGCTTGCGCCCGCGCGCGTCCATTTCCTTTGTATCCCCCAGGCTCCCGAAGTTCACATCCGCAAGCGCATCAAGACGCCTTCGACGTCTTCGTCGTCCTCAAAAAAGCGCGAGCGGCCATCGCCTCAGTCATCCGCCTCGGACGGCGAACAAACGACAATAGCGTCGACATCAAAGCGTCGCAGCGAGGCCGCTGCCGCTCGCCCTCGGCGGGCTCAGTCCGAACCCCACGAGTCACGTGGGTCGAGCGATGACGGAATCGGAGAGAGCGACGACGAACAACCAGCTTCGCCTAGTTACTCTCCCAGTTGCTCCCATCGAAGCCTTCTCCATCATCCGCCCTCCGCGGCACGGCCCAACAACCAGGACCCGAGCGGAGGTGGAGGTGGGGGTGGAGGCGGCGGCCACGACCGGCGATCGCCCTTCCCACCACTCCATCCCGGTCCCGACTTTGGCGTGCAGCACCCGCATCAGCCTTTTCCTCCGCCTCTCAACTTCCCAGACCCTCCCTACAGTAACAGCACCTACGCTCATACCTCCGCGACGTCCGAACCTCGATCAACCTTCCGTGGTCCGTCTCAGGAACCATTTGCTCCTCCCTTCCCGCGTCTCTTCCTTCCTTCCCTTCCTCCGCCATCCAGCCAGGGCCCAAGCCACTCCCACCTGCAAGCCCAGCCTTCTTCCCCCTTTAACCGACCGTACGCCTCTCGGGTGCCGCTCAACCAGCAGACCTCGCACTCGCACTATCTCTACCCATCATCCAGCTCATTCGGTCCCGGATCTACCTTCACCAGCGATGGTCCCATACGACCGCTTGAAGTGTCTTCGCATCCTCATCCGAACCGGCAGCATCCGCATCCGCCTTCGGAGCTGAACTCTTCGGTCAGCTCACAAGTGTTGGGCGACTCGGACTCGTCGGAGCAGACAATGACGACCCTCCCGAGCTGGTACTCGTACCGGTCCGGCTTCGGGTCGTCCTCCCAGCCGGTCTTCACCCCACCGTCGTCGATACACAATGATCGCCAGAACTCCGCTCCCGGATCGACATCCCAGTCCCGACCAGTCTCTCCACCCCAGCAGAAGCGGCAACAGCAGCCGTTCCCAGCTTTTGGCGCATTCCAGAAGCACATGAGTCCGAGCGAGTATAGCATTGGCGGCGGCAGCGAGGCAAGCGGCAGTCGCGATGCCGCCGGGACGGTCGGAGGCAACGCCAGTTCCTCATCCGAGTCACAAGGCAGAGCTAAAAGCAACCGTGAGGCGTCAGTCAAAACTTGGGAGGTGGACCAGCAGGAGGTGGTTGATGGCCGTCAAGGGCCCGGCGAAAAGGCTCAGGAGGCGGCTCAGCAGCAGAAGCAGCTTGCCCCATCATTCAGCGCTGGAGAGGGAGATTGAGTTTCGTGTCTCGTTGTGACCAGAGAGCCCCACACTGCTGCTGCGATGCGGACGCATCGTTGGGCGAGTTTGTCTTCTGTGATTCCCTTGCTCCTTCGCCTTCACTCCTTTAGGCCCATCGTCCTCCTACGTCTCTTTTCTCGATGGTCTCATCTATGTCCCCCTTTCTTGCCTGCCAACCTTCCTCGCATGCTCCCGTCCTCCCCCCTATCCTTTCATAGCAATTTTGTCTTTCGTGTGTTCGAAAGCTCGCCTCGGGGGAGCACTGTATAAATCATAGTCGCTGCGCTTTTTCATCTAAGCTGGCCGGCCTGTCGCTCGAGAGTTGGAGACTCATGGCTCAATCACCACCCTTCACCTCCGTCCGCGACTTCCACCGCGACCGCCCCTGCCTCCTCCTCCTCCTCCTCCCCTGCCTCCTCCCCGTCCGCCACCTCGGCCACCGCGTCCACCACCGCGTCCTCCGCCGCGACCCCGCTTGCTCGGCATGCCTCCCTCACGAACGTCGTCGTCCCGGTCCATGTCGTCCCTTCCACCTCCCCCCTCCCCACCACCACCCCGCTTCCTCTTCCCACTGTCGCTCTCCCGCATCTCAATCGCCGCCTCGCGCGCAGCCTCAGCAACTCGCTCCTCGAGGACCGCGATGGCCTCGGTGTCGAGCGGGAACTCATCCATCTTCTTGCCGATGACGCCCTCGATCCGCTGGATGAGCTCAATGTCGTACTGGGTGACGATGGTGACGGACTTGCCCGACCGCCCGGCACGCGCCGTTCGACCAACACGGTGGATGTAGTCCTTCGAGTGGGTTGGGATCGAGTAGTTGATGACGATGTCGACGAGAGGAATGTCGAGACCTCGAGAGGCGACGTCCGTCGCGACGAGGATGCTACGTCCACCGCTCTTGAACTTGTTGAGCGCGCCGAGTCGCGCAGACTGACCCAGCTGGCCGTGGAGCGGGATCGCTGGGAAGCCGAGCATCCGAAGGACGATCGAGAGTCGCTGCGCGTCGTGGACAGTCGAGGTGAAGACGATAATCGAGTTGGCTGAGAGCTCGTTGGCGAGGTAAACGAGGTGGGCATCCTTTTGCGAAAAGGGGCAGAGGACGTAGTGCTGGAGAAGGGTCGAGACGGTCGAGTATCTGCAAAGGAGGGGGGGGGATGAGTGGTCAGACGTCTATTGAAGGGACAGAAATGCTAGGGACGAGACCTACTTGGACGAGACCTCGACGCGGACCGGGTTGTTGAGCGAGGCGCGCTGGAGCTTGGCAACCTTAGAGGTCATGGTCGCTGAGAAGAGGTATGTGTTGCGCTCCTTGGGGATGACCTTGAGGATCTTGTCGATGATCGGCCCAAAGTCAAGGTCGAGTAGACGGTCCGCCTCATCGAGAACCTGGACGAGGAGGGGGATCAAGACAGAAGAGTTTCAGATACTGGCCTGAGCCCGCCCGACCAATGACTGCATTCAGCCACTCACCAGATACTTGACGTTCTTGAGCGAGAAGCCCTTCGTGTTCTCGAGGTGGTCGTTGAGACGGCCGGGCGTGCAGACAATGAAGTGCGGCCGCTTGGACAAGGCAATTGACTGCGACATCATGTCCATGCCTCCGACAATGACGGCCGATCGAACACCAATGGTGGCTCCAAGAGCCTCAACCTGTTGTGAGATCTGGTACGCAAGCTCTCTGATATTGGTCGGACGGGCAAGAGGAGGCAGGGAAGGACAGGAACCGGGCGGCCGGGGAAACGCGAGCCGTCAATCACGCGTCGTATGATCGTCTTTCCATCAAGACAGGTCCCAAGACAAATTAACTTACCGTGTTGGAGCTAGAACGCAAGCAAAGAGCGGCTGGGGGTTCTCCCAGAGCGCCTGAAGAATCGGCAGCGAGAACGCGGCCGTCTTTCCGGATCCCGTCTGGGCGAGTCCGATGATGTCCCGACCTTGAAGCGCGTAGGGGATGGCCTCCTTCTGAATCCCCGTGGGCGCCTTGAACTTCATCGTTTCGCAAGCCTCGCAGAGCGAGGGGATGATCCCGAGGTCGGCGAACGTCTTGGGTCCGGCCTCGTCCTCCTCAACGGACGCAACGTTGTCAATCTGCTCCTCCATGGCGGAGACACCGGCAACAGACTCGTCCTCCTCGTGCGAGGCGACGGAGGAGGCGGACGCGGATGACTCGGCTTCATCGGGCGAGGGCATAGTAGGAGTCGAAGGGGAGGAGGAAGGTCGGAAAGGAGGGAAGGAGAAGGTGAGAAGTGGAGGTTATGGGAACTCGGAAAGTTCTGGCGGGCTCGCCTCTCGCGCGTCCACGCACGGTCCAGGCGAAGGGTTGCCCGAAAGAAACAGACAGGTCTTGCGATGGAGGGAATCTGGAGAGTGCCGAGACGTTATACTCCTCATGCGGACTTGTATCTTTCTAGACAGCGACAATGTGAGGGGTTCACATTGAGGGAGAACGAGATACGCGCACATGCACGAAAGCCAACCGTCACAGGGAAACCATTCTGCAGTCCGGATCTCTTGCTAGCCATCCAGTTGACGAAAAAGAGGAGGGCGCGGCAACTGATCTGGGCGAGGCCGTGACGTTGTATGGAGAAAGGCACAAGAAGGTCCCCATGGATCTCTTGATCCTTTTTCTTATTTTGGTCGGTGACCTCAACTGAGCGATTGGCCTCATTTGGAGAGGAAGCAGGGATGAGCTGGGCCTTTTAGCTGAGCTGCAGGACGCACTGTTGATCCCGAGGGGAGGTGGGGGACTCGCGCTATCTAGTCAAGCGAGTCAAAGCGAGAAGAGAGGAGAGCACATGTCCTTCCTGTCTCCTCGAGCACTTGGCTAGCATCAAGAATCAACTGCTCAGTCAAAAAGTCAGATCATACCCTCCCCCCACCGCTCAGCCTCATCCTCGCGCAGACAGAGATGCATTGAACAGACTGTGATTGTGGAAATTCGCCGCCTCTTCCCCACCTGGCCTGCCCTCGCTTCTTCTAGGCCGTCTGTCTCGTGAGCGAGCGCTGACCTCCAGGTCTGCCCTTCCTCTCGGACTTAGAGCAGCAGAAAATATCACTCCTCACGCATGCAATATTCTGCCGTCCACCTCGGATGTGGTCGCCCAATCCATTGTTGTCTACTCGGACGACGCAAATGCCACCCGTCTACGGCGGGAGGTGAGTTCCGATACAGGCGCGAGCGATGGGCTCAGAATTTGGGCTCTTCATCAGCAAAGAGCCTGCGCGGTTGCAAGTCGGCACATCACTGTGTTAAATTCTTCACAGATATTCTCTGTCCCGATGGACTTCTTCATATACACGTTGATTCTCTAACAAGTCTTGAGACAGGAAAGGGGAGGTTCCGCGTTTAATCGCAGCCGGCTTCTATCCCCCAATACGGGAGTGGATGCCCGAGATTGAGGTCGAGCCATTTCTGTTAGGATGTTATCTGCCACTACTCCAGTTCTGGTCGCTGCACGTGAGCCATTCGTGGACAAGAGCTTCCGTGTCCATGTCGTTGAGGCTCCGTGCCTGCCCGTTCCTCTGTGGCTCGGCACGTATCTGCTGTTTGACGTACTCCCCACAATAGCCTGGCAACGAGCTCGAGCGCAAGCTGTTGGTTCGCCAAAGCTCCAAGGTCAAGGCCGACATCGAGAAGAGCTCACATCTGTCATCGTTTATCGCGTAGATCTCTTGCTCATCTTTGTGGTGCTTGTAGACCGTTGTCCATAAACTCGAGGCCTTCTCTCCACTCATTCAGTTTCCACTTCTTTCAAGCATGCCATTCAGTTGTGCCTCACATGGGCATCTTCCTCTAAAACCTGGGCCGCCTATAGTGCTTGAGGATGGTAAAGTACATTCCGGTATGCCTCTCGATGATCCGCAAGCCCGCCACTCATGAAATTTTCGTCCTCGTATGGTCTGATCTAAACGTTCCAACCCCACCCCCAATATCACACATACACGGTCTTAACACTCAGCTGTGTCCTTTTTCCTTCTTAGACTCGATTCATTCTCTCGCTTTCATTCATCGCATATTCCCCCCTGCTTCTGCTTCATTCCACCCCCAGCCTCTTCAATACCTGCCTTGCTCCCTACTCATTTCATCTCCTCTCTTTTGTTTCTATTCTCTCGTGTTTCTCGTTTTTCCTCTCTCCTCTCTCACTGTTTGCCTTTCTCTCTTCCTCCCATGTTGTATTCCAACATTCTGCCTCGACATATACAGCTACTCGCAGCGCAAGTCGCCCTCGTTGAACTTAGACATGTCAACGAGTGGGAGTCAATAATATGTCTTCTCTGGGACCTCTCTTAACTCTCAGACCAAAGCTCAGCCAAGATTATGCAGCGATCCCACAGAAACTCTGTTGTTGTTGTGCAGGGTGTAGTAAGGCCCGCGCTACCGAGACTAGATTCCAGGATCAAGCTTGGACGCTCTGCGGTCCTTCGCGACGTCTCCCTCGACCTTCACCCACCCACTCTCTCCGCGATGCACGCCTCCGCCTTCCGGACCGTCCTCCGGTCCTCCTCGCCCGCCGGCCTCCTCGCCCCCTCCTGCCCCTCCTCCTCCTTCGCCCCCGCCCGCTCCCTTCGTCTTGCCCCTCGGGCCTTCTCGACCTCCTCCCTTTGGCTTGAGGAGAAGAAGGGCGACACCGCCCCGGCAGCGCCCGCCGCGAACGTCGTCACGAAGGAGGGCTCGACTTGGCCTGCCGGGTCGGACCAGGCGAGCCAAGAGAGCGCGCAGGCTATCGCACACCAGGCGCACATGGGTCAGTCCTGAGGATGGAGCTCTTGCCTGCATGAACGGAGAAAGGGAGGAGGGAGGAAGGCAGCGAGTGTGGGCGCGCGAGCGAGCGAGACTGACGGACCCCTCCCTATCCGTCCTCTCCCTTCTTTCTCGTTCGTTCGACATCAGACTCTGGCCTGACGGGCCACGAGCGTGCTGATATCACGCACGCGTGAGTACGAAACGTCCTTGACTACTGAATGGATCACTGGACTGACCTCGCGCGTCCTCCCTCACGCTTCTCCCTCAGCGACCTCGTCTCCGGCGCTCCCGGTTGGTTCCCTCGCCCGCTCGCCGATTGGTCACTTGGTGCTCTCACTTGCTCACCCAGCGCTCTCGTCCATTCCCAATAGCCGAACTCCGCCGTCGCCAGGTCCGGATCTTCAAGCCGACCAAGTCGACGATGCAGTGCGTCCTAGCTCTTACCTTCTATCTCTCCACGCCCACTTCTCGGCCCGCCCGCCCGCTCGTCCTGACCCTCTTGCGAGCTCTCCCTCCCTCCAAGATCCGGCAAGGCTGGCATGAACCACTGGCGCATCGACTGGGACACTCTCTCCGGGTCGGGTCGATGGATCAACCCGCTCATGGGCTGGGCGTCGTCGTGCGTCGTTGGCTTGTCCTTTTGTCTCTGTGAAAGGACTCCTCCGGAAGGAGAGCCGGTGGTCCGAGCGAACGATGGACGAGTGCTGATTGTTCTCTTTGGGTGTCCACGGGTGTGCGTGTGTGTGTGTGTCTGTGGATGAACAGAGCCGACTACATGCAGGGCACGTCGCTTAAGTTCAAGACGGAGCAGGCGGCCATCGATTTCTGTGACCGACAGGGTGTGTCTCGTATGAGCGCGCGCACTCGTGTCCCACTCCTTCTGCCTTGCTGACCTTTGAGTCGTTCGTGTCACGCTTCCTAGGCTGGGACTACATTGTCTCCAAACCCAACGTCCAGCCGTTCAAGCCCAAGAACTATGCGGAGAACTTTGTTCATGTGCCGGGCAAGCTGCGGCTCGCTAGGACGAAGTAAGGCGGTAGAATGGACAAGGACGGTAGAGCGTGAGAGAACGAGGGGAGAAAGGCTTAGGTTCCCTGGAATACATTTAAAATTCCGTTCGCTCCTGTCCTCTGATAGTCACGTGAGGGTGTGAGGGAATAGAGAGATGAAGAGTAGGAGGAGGAAGGAGAGTAATCGCTCACCTCCCACAAACGGACGGACATGTTCGACTCGCTGTCATCTGGACTCCTGTGGATCGTCCTTCACCGACTTTCAATATCCAAGATCAAGACCTGATGTCCAGCCAAAAGAACAACGACATGGCCGACTCAAGCGCTGCTCGCAACCCAAACTGTGGTGGCATCTCATCGATTGGCGAGCGTGTCCGTCCCGGGCATGCAGTCTATCCCGATTCGGCTATGCCACTGTTAGGCATATTTTACCGCCAAAGGTCATTCTTCTAGTCCTCAACCGCGCAGATGGCTGTGTAATTCTGGCAGTAAGGATGGTTGGCTTGTTTGCTTGCGGACGTGCAGTCCCTCGCAGAGATCTCCACCGCCGCAGCTTAGCTTGAGAACTTCGCAGCCCACAGCCCACCACTCACTGTTTGAAGGCATGTCTTTTTAAAGCCAGACCAGCAGCGGGTTTGCGTCGAAGGAGGGTGCTTGCTCGCTGCGCCTCGACGCGAGAATGAGGGCAGCGCCCTTTCGGGCCGCCGGCTTCAAATGCGGCGCCTCAGCCCGCGCTCTCGCCCCCGCCCGACGCGTCGTCCGATAAATTCATCATCATTTGAGGCCGGCCTCTCTTACCGAACGAAAAGGCGGGGGGGGGGGAGGGGGCACAGGAAGGTAAAGAGCGAGGGGAAGGCCAAGGGAGAACAGCAAGCAAGCGACCCGAGCGGCCTTGAAATGATGACGATGTTCGCTCGTGACGTCGTTGGAGGAGGCTCGAGTGGAATGGCCTGTCCCTGCACCAGGGTGTTTGCTTGTACCAATGCAGAGACGTTCCGGCCTGGAGGAAAGAGAAGGACCAGCACGCGGACGACATCAGGAGGGCAGACGACGCGGGGGAGTGAGGTCAAGCTGTTGAGGGTCGTTCGCCCATCCTGTCCCCTGCCGTCTCCTCTGAGAGGCATATGAGAGCACGAGACCCGCGTGTGTGCGCTGAGACCTGCGTGAGATGAAGGGGAACGAACAGGAGGCGAAAGCGAGCAGGCAGGATGTACAAACGCAAGAGAGATCCTGCGACTGCAGCGGGTCCCCTCACCCCCCTCATCCCCTCATCCCTCAGCGGAAGCCGCCAGGGCAGGGTCTTCCTGCTGCCTCTGCTCTGCTCTCCCTCTCGTTCGCTCTCTTCTCTCGTCGACCACCGTCCCCTCCTCGCTCTTTTCTCCTCGCCCTCCTCTCTCGACCGTCTTCTCCCGCGTCTCCTCTCCCGACCCGGTCCCGTCGTCTTTCTCCCCTCACCCTCTCGCCGCCCGCAACCCGCTCCAGGCCGAGTCCTCGCCTCGCCTCCCTCGCCTCGCCGCCTGCCTTCGCCGAAGGACGCGCGCGAGCAACACCCCCCCGCCTCTTCTCTTCTCTCCCCTCTGTCCTCTTTGGTTTCTCTCCCTATCCCTACCCCTTCTCACCTCCCACCATGGCCGATCGCCTGCCTCGTGGCCATCAGCCCGACCCCTCGGGCTACACCTCCCCAACGTCGCCGACGGGTCGCTACCACCCCGGGGGCGGCCTTGCCCAGCCTCAACACTCGTACGGCCCGTCAACCTATGACCCCCGTGGCGCGCCTACGCCCTCCTCGCGACCTCCTCCTCGGGCGCACCCAACCGAGCATGTCTCGTGGTCTGACTCGCCTCCCCAAGGAGGGGGCCAGTTCCGCGGTCAGGGCCAGCAGCAGCGCCCGCCGGTTCCGAGCAAGAAGCCTTCGGCCGCTGGCACGGACAGCCTCCTCCCCGTCGACCCGCTCCACTACAACGACGGCTCGGCAGCGGCGACGGCGGGCGCCGACTTCCGTCGCAAGAAGAGCCTTGTCAGGCCTGAGAGGGAGCGTGACGACCCGACCGCTAGGAACTTCCACTACCGGCAGCACGCCGCTCAGATGGAGGAGTCAGGGTGAGTCGCCCTCTCGCTCTCTCGCTCTCTCGCTCTTTCGCTGTCCTCCCTTCTTTCCTTCTCTCTATTGTCTGCTGCGTCGCGCTGGGGATGGTGCGCTCATGACGGCGAACTCGTCACGTCGAGACGAGGAGGAGGCGCCTCGACAGAGAAGCCGTGCCGCCGGGGATGACCTCGCGGTTCGATCGGTCAGCCCCTCCCATCCGCCGCACGAGTCGCGAGGGGAGGCCAAGGACTGCGTTCCCATGCTGCTCAGCCCATCCGTTGCTTGCTCTCCTTTCTTTAGCTCGAGCCCTTGACTCTGGCAGGGGCGAGTTGTGCTCCTTTCTCTCTACTCCCTTTGGCTTCCGCGCCCCCCCCTCCCCCCCCTTTCAACCCCTCGACTTCTCGTCATCTCCCCTTCCACTTCTTCCCCCCCCTCCCCGCGCGGCGCGCCTGGTCTCTCTTTCTCGCCTCAGTAGGGTGTCCCATGTTGACTGACTTCTTCGTTCTCGCTTCCTCAGCGGCCGAGTCGGCGTCATCCCTTCTTGTAAGGACATCTCGTCGTCTTTCGTTGGCTCTCCTTTAGAGGTACTGATGCTCCTGCTTCTGTTGCTTCACGTGCCTTCCTTCTTTCCATTCCCCACCCCCGCTTGCCTCTCCCCTGTAGCGACCGGCAACGTGCCCGCGCGTATCCCGCTCCGACGAGGCAAGTCGATTCTCGCCCGCGAGGAGGACGAGGTCCGTGAGTCGGGCCTCTCGCTCTTCAAGCGAGGCGGCACCCTCCGTCGCAAGCCTGCCGACGACGACGACGCGCCCGCCCGTGCGGGGCTCGTTGCTCGCCAGGGGAGCACGGCAGCTCGCAAGCAGGCCGAGCTCGACAAGGCCCCGGAGGACCGGGGCTTCTGGGGCGGAATCGCTCCTGGACCGGTCGACGGTTGGATGATCTACTGCTTCCTCATCACGTGCTGGGTCCCCATCTTCATCATGAAATACGTTTTTGGTGGGTGCCGGTTCTTGTCTCGTTTGCTCGCTCCGCGTGATTACCCACTGACGCTGCTCCTCGTCCCTCGGCGTTTTCCACTTCTCAGGCAAGCACACCCGAGAGGCACAGCGTGCGTGGCGCGAGAAGATTGGTCTCCTCACCATCATCCTCTCGTTCATGGGCGCCGTCGGTTTCATCACCTTCGGCTTCACTCAGACCGTCTGTGGCACTCCCGCAAACCGGTACAAGGCTGGCTCGATCGAGAACGGGTCTCTCATCATCAACGGTCTCTCGTACGACTTCAGTAACTTCAGCCACCCCGCCGGGGGCGTCTTCAACGGCTCCCAGAACCCGCTCTTCATGGATTCTTTCAAGGCCGGCGGGCAGGACGCTTCGTTCCTCTTCCAGAACGTCAACCGTCACTGCCTCGGCGTCATCACCCCGGCAGCCAACACGGCGATACAGAACCAAGGCGAGGAACTCGCGTGGTATTTCCCCTGGTGCGTCCATCTCTCGCCTTTCTTCCTTCCCAAGGACGTGACGTTTACTTTGGCTTCCTCATTTTCAGCAACCTTCGCGACCAGAACGGCCTCACGAGCCCCAATCTCACTAACTACACGAGCTCCTACATGTGTCACACTAAGACGGGCGATCGTGAGGCACTGTCCAAGGAGAAGGCCGCAGGCCAGGTCTTTTACGAGTGGGAGGACATCAAGAACCCGAACCGCAACTTGGCCGTCTACCAGTCGTGCGTGGCCGTCGCTGTCTCCTGCTAGCTACGGATGCGACGACAACTGACTCGGGTCCTCTCTCTTAGAAACGTCATCGACATGGACCTCCTTAAGTGGCTTGACTCTTCGCAAGTCCAATGGCCCGCCATTTTCGACTATATGAAGTCCGGTAACGAGACCTACAGGGGTCTCGACCTTACGATGCTTGCGATGCGCGAGAACGAGAAGCGGACGTTCAATTGTCTCACCGACGTCGCGACAGTCGGGTTTATCTCGGGCAAGACGATCGGCTGCATCGCCTCGGACATCGTCCTCTACGTGTCTCTAATTTTCATCATCGGCGTTGTCGGCGCCAAGTTCGCGATGGCTGTTGCGTTCGGCTGTGAGTGTCTCTAGCAAGTTGTTGTGTTGCGCCCCCAACTGACCCCCTCTCCCTTTCCCCAGGGTTCATTTCATGGCGCCTCGGCTCCTTTAAGGGCGAGTCGTACGCCCAGCGCATGGCTCGCTCCGAGGCGATCGAGAACTGGACGGACGACATCTACCGCTCGGCGCCCTCCCGGTACAGGCCCAACGTCGCCCGCGGCGGAGGCAAGGGCGAGAAATCGCGCGGTGGACTCTTCCTGCCGACGACCTCGCGCTTCTCCAAGGCTGACATGATGATGGTCACGGCCTCGCGACCCTCAACGACTCACGGCGGCAACGGCGCGGGCGGGTTTGGTCGCTCGAGCACCACCAGCACCTACGGTGCCAAGGGCGGTCTTCTCTCGGCTTCCCCGCTCGGTGGAGGCAGCGGCAGCGCTCGGCCTTCCCCTCCTGGCTCGCCAATGCTCCACTCGTCGCCCAGCCAGAACTCGCTTCCTTACGGCAACGACGAGTCGTACTCAGACCCGACGCTCTCACACTGCCCGTTCCCTCTGCACAACGTCATCCCTCAGCCGCCGCCGGACTACGAGCCATTCAACTTCCCGCTGATTCACAATATGATGCTCGTCACGGCCTATTCGGAGTCGATCGAAGGTCTTCGGACGACACTCGACTCGCTTGCGACGACCGATTACCCGAACTCGCACAAAGTCATCCTTGTCATCGCCGACGGCATGGTCCGTGGTTCCGGATCGAAGCTCCGCACGCCAGACATTGTCCTCAGCATGATCAAGGACCTCGTCATTCCTGCCGAGGAGGTTGAGGCCCACTCGTACGTCGCCATCGCGGACGGACACAAACGTCACAACATGGCCAAGGTCTACGCTGGCTTTTACGACTACGACGACAACACAGTCGAGATCTCCAAGCAGCAGCGCGTCCCGATCATTCTTGTCGCCAAGGTTGGCAACCCGCTCGAGGCGCATGAGGCTAAGCCCGGTAACCGCGGCAAACGTGACTCGCAAGTCGTACTCATGTCGTTCCTCCAAAAGGTCATGTTTGACGAGCGGATGACCACTTTCGAGTACGAGTTCTTCAACTCGCTCTGGCGCGTGACAGGCGTTTCGCCGGATCAATACCAGGCCGTGCTCTGTGTCGACGCCGACACAAAGGTCTTCCCGGACTCGCTTACTCGCATGACGGCCGCCTTCAACAACGACCCAGAGATTATGGCGCTTTGCGGAGAGACTAAAATTGCCAACAAGGCCGAGACCTGGGTTACCATGATTCAGGGTGGGTGGTGGCGCTTTTCTTTATGATAGTGCTGGTCCCTTCCGCATTCACTGACGCCTAACGATCTCCCTCCAGTCTTCGAGTACTACATCTCGCACCACCAGGCCAAAGCCTTCGAGGCCGTTTTCGGTGGTGTTACGTGTCTACCCGGTTGCTTCTCTATGTACCGGATTAAGGCGCCCAAGGGCGACTCAGGTTACTGGGTTCCCATCCTCGCCAACCCTGATATCATCGAGCACTATTCAGAGAATATTGTCGACACGCTTCACAAGAGTAGGCCCTGCTCCCATTTTATCTTGTGCTGAGGCGCGCTTCATTGACAATGGTTGGCTCCCCTTCCAACAGAGAACCTGCTGCTCCTAGGAGAGGACCGTTACCTCTCTACGCTTCTTCTTAAGACCTTCCCCAAGCGCAAGATGTCGTTCATTCCCCAGGCGGTTTGCAAGACGGTCGTCCCGGACACGTTCCGGATCCTCCTCTCCCAGCGCCGTCGTTGGATCAACTCGACCATCCACAACCTCTTCGAGCTCCTCTTCGTCCGCGACCTCTGCGGAACGTTCTGCTTCTCGATGCAGTTCGTTGTCTTCATGGAGCTTATTGGCACGCTCGTCCTCCCCGCTGCCATCGCTTTCACCATCTACCTTATCGTCGTCGCCATCTTACCCTCGCAGCCGACGCCGACCATCCCGCTCATCCTGCTCGCCATCATTCTCGGTCTCCCCGGTCTTCTCATCGTCATTACCTCGCGCAAGATCGCCTATGTCGGCTGGATGCTCATCTACCTCCTCTCTCTTCCGCTCTGGAACGGAGTCCTGCCTGCGTGGGTCGCTCGCTTCCCTTCCCCCCCCTTCTCCTCCCTTTCCTACTCTTATTTACGCATTGAGTCATACTGACCTCTTTTTCGTTCCCCTCAGCTACTCATACTGGCACTTTGACGACTTCTCTTGGGGAGAGACGCGTAAGATCGAGGGCGAGACCAAGGAGACTAGTCACGGTGACAAGGAGGGAGTCTTTGACTCGAGCTCCATTGTGATGAGGGTGCGCTGCCTCACTCCTGCTAGACCTCTGCGCGCCCAGCTGATAACATCTTTCTCCTCTCCCAGCGTTGGGCCGAGTTTGAGCGCGAGCGCAGGTGGAAGAGCGGCATGAACTCTCGGGACTCGTACTACGGCGATCTTGGACCTCGCTCGGGGTCCCCCAGCAGGGCTCATCGTTATGTGAGCTGTCCTTCCTTCTCTGTTTCCTTCGTTTTGTCTTGCTGACCAGGCTCTCCCCCCCCTCTCCCCCTCAGTCCATGGCCTCGACCGAGACGTACACGAGCGGTCACCCCATGTCCGATTCGACGCACACCTTCGCTGGTCGTCCCTCGCACTCCTTTAACTCTGGCTCGATGCATTCCTACGGTCCTAACTTCAACTCGTCTTCTTCCCTCCCGACGCGCGCCGACTCTGTCCCGCTCCTCGAGCTCCCGACCCCGCTCGGCGCTCGCAATAACACCGGCACGTCGTCATCCGCCCCGCCGACGGACGACAATGGAGGGTATGCCCCGCGCCGGATAGAGCGCTCCTTCACAGCTTCGTCGACCAGCGGAGGAGGAGCCGGCGGCTTGTCGGGGTCCCAGGAGAGCGCAGGCTCTCAGGGCCCCTTCCAGGACCAGTACGGCCGAGTTTACTCCCCAGAGGAGATGTCTTCCCCGGATTTCAGCCATAGCCCGACGAGCCACTACGACCCGGCGAGGCAGCAGCAACAGTCGTCAGCCGCGAGGGGCATCAATCTCATTGACGAGGGGTTCCTCCCGCCCCAGCAGCAGAATGTCCGTCGCGTCGCCCGTAACGCCCAGCGCAGGGTCAGCGGGACTCCCAACGGTGCAATGGCGCCTCCGCCGGCGAGCGTCGCTAGCAGCCATGGTGGAGGTAGCGACCGGGGTGGTGACCGGAGGTACGCTGCACCGAGTCCCGTGTCGACGCATGGTCCCCCTCCATCTCAGGCGTATCAGCCCCGGTTCGACCGCTCAGGACAGTGAAGAACCAACCATCTCGCTCTTTCCTCAGACTCTCCTCTCTACTCTGTGCAGGGGGGGGGGGGGGAAGGATCATGTCAGCGTTTCCTTCGCCTCTTTTTCTAATATGGACAACGGACGCTTCCTTCTTGCTTCCTTTTCAACCATCCCTTCGCTCCCCTCTTGTCTAGTCATAACTCGTCATCACACAACCCACCCGCTCTCTCCCATCTTGACCCCCTTCCTTCCCCTTCCCATGTCTCTTTGAACGCCCCCTTTCACGCGTTCTATCCCTTCCTTCTCTTGGGCCCGACCTCTCGGGACTCTTTCTCTTTCTCTCGAACTTTCCTCCTTAGCCTACCCACCCTCTTTGCCACCTCTCTGACCTTCTGGAGTTCTTCCTATATTCATAAACGCTACCTGGTTTCTCTCTTTGTCTCTTTGTCTCTGTTTCTTCATTTCTTTGTCTCGTGCATCCCCCTCGCCCATCCTTTCGTTTCCCCGCTCACTCTTGATCTCTCACATGCCGTTTACCCCGACGTTTTCTCTTGCAAAAGCCATCTGCACAGAAGTCCAGGGGTGCCGGTCGTTGGCACTTGGCAGGAGCTGTCCAGATCGGTGTTTATCATCACCTTGTCTCGTCCTGGATGCTGTCATACCAGACTTAACCGCAAGCTTTCGACAGACTGCCCTGGCTGTCTTGGACCCGAAGAGAGGGTCTCGCGGAGCCAACGGCGGGGACACCAATGGTACACAAATGAGTATGCGGGCGAGGGGTGAGCGAGCGCATGATCGGCGAGTTGGTGCGAGGGAGCTCCGTGCATGATGGCGAGGAGCACCACGCGGTCATCCATCGTCGCTCCGTTCTCTTCGCCCGATCACCAGAGCAATTATGTATCTTGCCCTGTCTCCCCAACCCACGACAATGAGCGTCGCCCTCAGCGCCAGCGCACGACCTCTCTCCCTCGACTTCGCCTCCTCCTTCCCTGCCCCCGGCCCACGACGTTCCTTCTCCGGCCAGCGCCGACGACCGCGACGGCGACGACGACGACGGCTGCAGCGGACCGAGGGGATGAGTTGCACGAGGAGCAGCAGTGTTGTAGATTGCGGGCCGGGGACGATTGAGGGCAAACCCTGTGTAAGAGGCGGGGCGGCGGCGGGGGGGGTTGATGACTGCTGCTGCAATGGGAGTTGTTGACCTTGACTGCGAAAATGGACAGTTTGGAGACGGTGCGCCTGATCGGACCTCCCTTTCGCTTCTTGTTGTCGCTGCTGAGGCCATCGATCCTGGAGCGAGTCGAGGAGGATCGAGCGAAGGACATCTTCGGCCATGAGGCGGCGTCGTCGTCGTCCACCGTTTTGACCCCCCCTCCTTTGAGATGCCACCGGCTGGAACACCCCCCGTCCCTCCCTTCCCCCCCATCCCTCCCTTCCCCCCCCCCCCTCCCCCCCGGTGTTTTCGCCATTCCCTCCTTCCCATCTCGGCAAAACGTCTCTCCTCCCCACTGAGCCTTCGTCATCCACCCAGGGGTCAACCTCCCTCCCGACTCTCGGGCCCTCCCCAATGGCCCCTCCGATTGCACCTCCTCCGAGGGCCACCCGAAGCCGTACGTCAAACGCGGTGGTCGCGCTCCCGGAGAGCCGCCCGTGGGTGGATCATGGATTGGTCCGAGATGCGCGAGGCTTGACTTGGTGCAGAGGAAGAAGGTGGGGAAACGTTGCCATGCGATGAGGGATGCAAAAGCGAAGGGAGACAAAGAGAGGGGAAAGAGAGAGAGATCGACAGAGAAAGAGAGAGAGGAAACAAGAAGAAGAAGAAGAAGGAGGCCAACCCATCGAAGGCCTCAGACCCTCTCGTAGAAAAGCAAGTAAGCGCACCTCTCCCTTCCACCGATCTCCCCGGCCTCGCCCTCGCGGGCGGCCATGTCGGAGACGCAGACGTCGTGACTGCCTCGTGGAAGACGAGTGACGAGCTCGTCGTCGATGTGAAGCCATTCGTCGGCTTCGGACGAGAGGGAAGAGGGGGAGCGTTTGGAGAGGACGGCGGAGGTGTAGTGGCCCGAGGAGACGGTCGGGCCGTGGTGGTAGACAACTGGGAAGAGGGCAGCCAAGAGTCAGAAAAGATCCCAGAGAAGGATAGAAATGACAGAGACAAGGAAAGGTTAAGGACCCACCTCCAAACAGCTTGTACCGTACCGGCTCGCTTGACCTCCTCGTCGGCGAGATCGTCTCCTGAGGCACGACAAGGTCCTCCCCGTATGCCACAACCTTGCCCATCTTCCTCGCCCCGCCGCCAAAGTCCGAACCCATCATCCACCCGAACCGCTTCAGGTGGAGCACCAGGACATCCGGCAATGACTCGAGCAAGCACTGCTTACTCGCATCGGCCGTTTGACTTCGGCCGAGTGAGACGCCGTGGATCGTTTCTGGGGTGACGAGGTGGCGGAGTGCGTCGGCGACGGAGAGGACTTGCGAGGGTTCGACGTCCAGCTGAAGAGGCGAGAACGGCTCGATCGTGATGGACGGCTTGAACGAAGGTGCCGAGGGCACGACGAGCGTCGAGCGGAGAGTCCCCGTGAAAAGGGCAGTGATGCTTGAGGGACGAGACTCGGTGGTTCGAAGCAAAGAAGTCTTGTTCTTCCGGCCAACCTCGAGCCACCCGCTCGTGTTGTCGCTCGCGCCGTTGCCAGCTCCAGCAACCCGGACGCCCTCCTCAAGCCCAGCTTCCCCGCCCAGGTCGTCCAACGTCCCTGCGGCCGACCGAACAGCGGCGACAGCGTGAGCCGGCTGCCTCGCAAGGAGAGCGAGAACTTCCTCGTGCAAAGTGTTGAGGAAGAACCCGAGGAACTCCTCGGCATCCTCCTGGTGGCCCTGTCGCATGAAGCTGAATCGCTCAACCTTGGCGAGCGCATCGTACACACCGTCTGGAACGAATGCCAAGCTGCCCTCAGAGGCGGGGCTGTGGAAGAGGTCGTCTCCGTCGCTGTCGGCCGAAGAGGTGGCAAACTCGCGGAGAAAGTTGACCATAGCGTCAACGAGAGGGTACGACTGGCCTTGGAGGTCGGCGGGGACAAGGCCGGCGAGGAGGGCGAAGAGCCGGTGGAAGCGCGGAGTGAAGACGAGGACTTGGAGGATCTGGATAGTTCGATCGAGTCAATGACCAAAGTAGGGGCGTAAAGGCGATGATGCACAGACGCACAGAGTTGACGAAGCACAGGTTTCCGCGGTTGACGAGCCCACGAGCGCGAACGTTAGAGCCATGGACGAGGCCCTCGCCAGATGCAGGGCCGATAGCGAGAAGCCTGGCGAGCGACGACGCTTTGACGCGCTTACCGCCCTTGCGGTTGTTCACAGAAGAAGACGACGCCGGAGCAGAGGCTGGGAGGCTGGTCGTTGAGACGGATGCCGGATTAATCGCGGAGGGAGGAGGACGGAGGAGGGCAGCCCACGACGAGGGGGGCGCCTTGGGTTTGGGTGGAGCAGGTGTCGGCGTCGGGACGGAAGACTCGGACGCCTCGGTGCGGGGCGTCGACGGTGTCGTCGTCGGCGGAGTGGAGGCAGGCGGGGCAGTCGACGATGTTGAGGCGGTGTCATCGAGCGTCGAGGAGCGAGGGGAGGAAGGGGCGGTTGAGCGAGGGACGCTGGCGTGAAGGGCGAGAGGCGAAATGTCGGCGCCGGGGATGGCGAACGCGGCGCGAGCCCCGTTGGGTGGCGGAGTCGCCGACGTCGCTGTACCGTTCACCGACGTGGATGTTTCTGCTGCGCTCGCCGAACCTTCACCGTTGGGCAATTTTCTCGGCCCCTCGTCGCCCATGCTGCCCTCTCTCCGATCACCAAACATCAGCCCGCCTGCGCCAGCGCCGGAGAAGCCGTTGGACTGGGTGGTCGCCGTTGTTGCGTCGATACCTTCGGACCAGAAGGAGATATTGGCCCGCTGGGCCTGGGGAATTCTGTGCTCCGTCCGGCGAGAGAAGGTGATGGCTGGAGCCGAAGCTGACAAAGAGGGCCGGGCAGAAGAGAGTAGGAGGGGATAATCAAGGCCAGACGACGGGGTAGTGGTCGCCGTTTTCGACGACGATGGTGGTGGCGGCGGCGACAGCAGGGAGGCAGCGGCAGTGGCAGGAGATGCAGAGGAGTAAGGCGAGGAAGAGGAGACCGTCGGAGCCTGCGTCGTGGGACGCGGGGGCATGGTGAAGGCAGGAAGTAGGACCGGCGAAGGTAGCGCCGATGGATACTTCGGTTGGGACCCCCGTCGCGAAGGCTGGGAGGAGGAAGCTGGAGATGAGACGAGAGAGGAAGTAGAAGGCCAAGTAGGCGCCGGCGATCTTGATGATGGCTCGGAGGGCGTGGTGATGACAGCTACATTCGAGAAGAGAAAGAACGCAAGATCGGACGCGACCGAAGACGCGGAGGAAGAACAGAGGAGCACGCGAACAAAAGAGTTAGTCAGAGGACACCTCGGCATGAAGCTCTCTCTATGCGAGCAGCGTTACGACAGCGATGACACTCGTACATAAAGGAAGAGAGGAAGAGCGAGTGCCATGAGACGAGGAGGACTGACGAGGGATAATTGAGCCTGGAGGACGGGTCTGTTGCCCCCCTGAGACGGCCGACGAAGCGTTTTTAGGCAGCGGTGCCGTTGTCGAGCGCGCTAGGTCCAACGGCGAGCTGGCAATAGCTGGCGAGCGAGGCGAGAATAAATTATAAACAGGACGCAGTGGACAGAACATGGCAGACCGTCAGTGTTGCTCTGGGTAGGTGCAGGCGAGAGCCAGGCGGACGAGTAAAGGCAGCGGGAGCACAACGAACAAGGGGTCAGGCGAGCAGCAGCAGAGGTGGAGGGCGACAGGGCGGCCTGTTGCACTGGCAGTGGCGAGCTTGGTTTGGTAGCTTTGATTGCGCGTAGAGGCCGGTAGAGAAGCCATTACCTCGGGAGTCAGACTGAGAGCCGAGAGCCGACCACGCAGGGAAGGGGAAGCGACTGACCGGGCCTGCCCGAGCCCCAGGCGCCTTTAAGAGCCGGCGCTGCTGGCGGTTGCGAGGGGCGCGCCCGCTGCTGGGATGCAGAAGCGGAGGCGGAGGAAGAGGGGCCGCCCGTGGACATGGCGGGAAGTGGGAAGGGGTGGGAGGGGAGCGGGAGGGTTGGAGACGGTCGTGCTGCCTGGTGGTCGGATGGGCTTGGTTGGTCTCCGAATGAGAGCGAGGCGACGAGGACAAGCGCGCGAGCGACGGACGGCCTGCGAGGGTCCGAGTGAGCCTGCCGTGGGAAATCTCATTTTTGGGTCATAAACGCCCTGACCTCGCGCTGGGAAGGATTCTCGTCCGCCGAGTGGACTGACCTCTTCTGGCCGCAAACTTCGACCCCCCGCCCGCTCCTCTCCCCTTCCCCCCCTCTTTCTCTTCTTCCTTACAATGGCTTTCGGTGGTGCGTTTCCGCCTTTTTCCCTCTCTCCGGTTCCACTTCAACTGACCCTTGCTGCCTTCCCCTCCTCCAGACGGTTCTCGCGGTGGACGCGGCGGCGGACGTGGTGGCTTTGGCGGCGACCGCGGAGGACGTGGTGGAGGACGTGGTGGCTTCGGTGGCGACCGTGGAGGACGTGGTGAGTTTTCTATAGCGAGCGAGACCGACCCTATGAGGATAGATGAGGGGGAAGGGCCAAGACCAGTGCGACGGCATCTTCCCGGAAAACTCTACGCCGCCGTCGCACATCGTCCATCTTCGCCCTTCTTTTCGCGTGTCTATTTCGTGCTTCACCGGTTCGGAATGCGACTATGGGCGACGTCTGTCGCATGCAGTACTAGGGCGAGGATATGTGCGAGCGAATCATGCCTCTCCCTCGCCCCGCCCGACCTGCTTTTTCTGTCGTTTGCTGACATCTTGTCATCTCTTCCCTTACTCCCTTTCCCTTCAGGTGGAGGACGTGGTGGAGCTGGCGGAGCCCGAGGTCGGTCTAAGCCACTTGCCTCCTGCTTAGACCTGATGCTCACCCGCTGAAACAAACAAACCCTCTGTTGGTTGTTATGGTACACCAGGCGGCCCAGGAGGACGTGGACGTGGTGGTGACCGCGGACGTGGCGGTGACCGTGGACGTGGTGGACGCGGTGGAGGACGTGGAGGAGCCGGTGTTGGAGCTAAGAAGGGAGGAGCCAACGTTATCCTCGAGCCCCACAGGCACGCCGGTGTCTATGTTGCCAAGGGCAAGGAGCACCTCCTCGTCACCAAGAACCTTGTCCCCGGAGACTCTGTCTACGGAGAGAAGGTACGTTCGTCTCTTGTTTGAGCTTTGGATTGCGCTGATTCGAAGTCCTTCTCAGCGCGTCACCATCGCTTCCCCGGGCCCTGACGGCGTCGAGATCAAGACCGAGTACCGTGTCTGGAACCCCTTCCGTTCGAAGCTCGCTGCTGGTATCCTCGGAGGTCTTGACGACATTCACGTCGCCCCCGGCAAGAAGGTTCTTTATCTCGGAGCCGCGTCGGGAACCTCGGTCTCGCACGTTGCCGACATCGTTGGACCCGAGGGAACCGTCTACGCCGTCGAGTTCTCCCACCGCTCCGGTCGTGACCTCATCAACATGGCCAAGAAGAGGACCAACGTCATCCCTATCGTCGAGGACGCCCGTTACCCCAACAAGTACCGCATGCTCCTCTCCCAGGTCGATGTCATCTTCGCCGACGTTGCCCAGCCGGATCAGGCTCGTATCGTTGCCCTCAACGCCCACCACTTCCTCAAGAACGGTGGCCACGTCGTTGTCTCGGTCAAGGCCTCCTGCATTGACTCCACGGCCCCGGCCGAGGCTGTCTTTGCTGCGGAGGTCAAGCGGATGCAGGCCGAGAACATCAAGCCTCACGAGCAGCTCACCCTTGGTAGGTCCCTTTGCCCTCTCTGGCTACTGGAATGCTTTCATTCGTCCATAACTGACGAACGTCGCCGTCTACAGAGCCCTACGAGAGGGACCACGCCATGGTCGTTGGATCTTACCTTCGCCACAAGTAGAGCATTTCCCCTTCTCGTTTTCATCTACTCCTTCTCTCTTTCTCTTTCGTCTTTCGGTCTTCACCCTTTCCTGCTTTGTTCCTTCTCTCTGTACTACTTCGCAAGCAAGCCCTTCCTACCTAGATGGGGCTTCGCCCTCCTCAAAACGAACCCGCGGCCAACCATGACCCTTTGCATTCGACCTCTCTGCTCTCAGTTTCGAGTGAAAGACCAGCAATCCGCTCAGCTTCCTTTGAATGTGGGACTGGTTCGCGCTCTTCGAATTGTCTGAGTTTGCGGCTGCGGCTCTTTGTGGTCGGCTCGCGCCGTCTCGCTCCTAACCACCAACGACAACACCAGTCCTTTGCCTCGCCTGCCGTCGCTCATCGCAACCCTTTGGCGTCTCCTCCTTATCTTGACTCATTTTACCACAGCTAGCATCAGCGTTCCTCTGTCCCCAGTCGCAACACACATTCTTGGGCGTGCATACATGCCGGCGCGACCCCTTCAGACCATGCACACTTCCTTCCTCATTAACGTTGACGCCTTTCCCCTACCTCTCTCCGTCCAACTCTCCCATCATCTCTCTCTTCCCCTCCTCGTCGATCCGGCCACGTCCATCCGGAAACTCGTGCAAGGGGTGGAGGTCCTCCGTGTTGAGGGAGAGCCGCTCCGGCTCGAGGTCAGCACGGCGCTCTCGGGTGATGGGCTGGCTTGCTCGGAGGCGGTTCGCGGTAGGATTTCTGGCTGGTTTGGGGAGGTAAGAGGGCAGATCCCTTTCTGAATCAGGGTCTTGAAGGTTCTGACGATTAGACCGATGTGCGAGGAGAATGCGAAGATGCTCGCCCTCAAGGATGTCGTCTTTCATGCGCCTGCATCCTTCTCCTCATCAGCGACTGCGTTCCACCGTAAGTCAAGAGTTCGGAAACGTCTCAAGTCATGGCTAACTTTCAACGACGACAAAGTCGACCTCATCCCTGCATCCTCGCGCTTCTCTCAGTCCGCCCGTCTTCCTTCCGGCCGACCGAAAGGATCGCTCACCGGCCTCGAGATCCTCTTTGACTGGCGGCCGAGACACAAGTCGAAGCGGGTGAAGCGCCCAAGGGTGACAAGCGGGGAAGAGATAGTCAAGAGCATGGAGCCTGCTGCTAATTCTGCCGTCGACGTCGATGGGGGTCGCGGTGAGTGTACGTGCGCAAGTGTAACAAGAGATTGATAGAGCTGACGCACGGCATTCCTGACTATCTAGACACGTCTGTTGAGACAGTCAGAAGCTCACTCACTAGCACTCATCTCTCCTCGGGCCTCGTCGAACTCCTTGACAAGGCCATGGTCCGCCTGATTCGCCAGCATCTCGTTGCGTGCGTGAAGGGCGGGTTTCACTCTTCTCGCTTGCTCATTTTATTGATCCTAGCACCGCCCACCAGGATTTACCCCAACATATTTCATCTGGCTCACGCGGAGGCTCGTGTCGTCACTTAGCACCTGGGGTGGGTAAGCACGCTGACACCTTCATCAACAGCGCCTCGAGTCCGCCCGCGCCTCCCACCCAACGATCGTCTCTGCGATCTCTAATGTTATTCGCATGGCCAATAAGACGTTTCGCAAACGTGCCAAGGCGTCCTTCTTGGTAAGTCGCCTCCATGGCTCCTATGTATAGTCAGTCCCCTTTGATTGGAAGCCTATTTTACAGGCTCTCCAAAGCGCGCAAGAGGCACAAATGCGCTCGTCCAAGCTTGCTTTGAGGGATCTCATCTCGTCTGGCCAGATGGAGTGCGATGACGAATCAAATGCGGAAGAAATGCAAGATGTCGACGATGCATTCAACCGCGCCATCACGGACGGTTTTAAGTCTGTCTACATGAGGCAGATCAAGCCTGGTGGGATCAAGGCACGCGCATTCTCTCTTCCCGTCAGTTAGCAGCGCTGGGCTACTTGCAGCTCTGACGTCCAGCCTCATCTTGCAGCTCACGGCACCACCGACGTTCGACATCGTCTTCGACGATGACCCCTCTCAACCCTACCATCCGCTCCTCAGGCCGATATCGCCGTCACCGCTTGTCGAGGGTTCAACACCGCCTCCGAGTCCTCCTCAGCCGCGCGCGATGCCTCTGCTTCTCATCCGATCTCGCTCGCCACCGTCTAATCCCGAATCTACCGACGAAGAAGCCGACAACCTTATCGACCTTTTCGCTGAGGACTGGTCGGTCCAACTATGTCCACTTTCTCCTACTCCTCGGCGTCCATCTCCTCCCGTGCCCCTTCCGCAGCATCGCCGTCTCATCAGCCCGAAACTACATTGCTCTCCTTCCTTTTCTTCTCGACTGGAGTTGCGTGATGCGTCACCTTTGCTGCTGCCCGACTCGCCGCCTCCTTCTCCCTCTTCCTCGAGCCCATCCCCGCCGCTGTCCTCGCCTACCAGTAGCCCTTCAGTACGCCATCCGTCCTCGTCACCACTGCTTCTCCTCGATTTCTCCTCCTCCCCATTTCCCCCCTCATCTCCTGCACCATATTCACACGCGGTGGCGCCTACTGCCTGCCTCGCTCGCCAACCGTTGACGTCCTCGCCAGACTTCGATCTCATCGATCTGCACTTGGACGGCGGAGGCGGCGGCGACTTGTTGCTGATGATGGACTGAATGATCGATGAGCTGGCTTGATCTTCCGCTCGGGAGAGACAGAGAGAAATAAAGAGACAAACCAGCAATAAGTTGAGGGGTTCGAAAGACGAAAGGATAAGGGGAAGTAGATGGAGACAGTATACAACGAAACCGAAACGATGAGGATCAAGGGAATCGCTCTTTTTTTCGATCTCCTTGGGGTGGAGGTAAGACGCGCGCGCATGTGCCCACCTCAAGAGGGCTAGCTTGCGCGCAGCTGGTTTGCGCCTCGTCCTCACTCAAAGAAAACAAAAGTTAATCATCAGGGCCGTCATGAAGCTTTGTGAAAGGTCGTAAAAAGTCGTGCGGAAGTCATTACAAGAGTTGAGAGGAGAAAGCGTGAGAACAGGGAAGGGTTAATCGGATGAAAGAGCAGGGCAGATCATTCATCATTAATCGAAACTATAAAGAGAAGGCTAATAGGAGGATGACATTCTTCGGGCTGGACAGGTGTTGAGCTCGTGATTGACAAATTTATTGTTAAAGAGCGAGCGTGAGAGAACAGTCTATAGAGTGACCACGATGACCTGAATACGAAATTTCTCCATGTCTGCTCATCTTTGACTCGAAGAGAAGGCTGGATGACAGGAGTGAGGAGGCAATCCGACCTTAACTTCGGCCGGCCCAACTCCATAATTATCGAAACCACATACGCACCTGGCAATCTCGACAGTTTCCCCATGAATGATTCGCTTCCGTAGATGGCTCATGATCAAGGTCAACGCTGATTGTGGTCGAAGAGCTCGGCGTACGTATGATCAAACGCATCGGATAGGGCGAGGACGGGTCTTGCGTGCATCAACTCAACGTTTAGTCAAAAGCAAATTGATGGTCATCTCGCTGACTAGAGCACAGAGATGGAGAAGAAGGAGAGAACGGGAGACTTGCTTCAGAAGTAGCGAGGAGATCGAGATAGTCGTCGGAAGGTGAGCGGCCAGTTCGTCTCAAGCAGCGCCCGAAAGACGTCACCGGCTCGAGTTGCGCCTAAGGGCGAGACGAGACGGTCCGTGACAGGCGAGACGTCCCCCCAGGTCTCTCCCTCAACCATCATTCAAGATCAGCCCTGGAATCCTCACTCCTCAACTCGTGATCGAGCTTCCACCGGATAGCTCTCTCGGCTTCAGCATATGCTACGCCCCATCTTTCGCCCACCTATCCAGCTCCTCGCCAGGCGAGGCCGCGCCGTTACGAGCTGGCCATCGTCGTCGCGTGTCGCCGCCGTCCTCCTTCGACGCGACGTCCGCCGGCCTTATGCCAGCGAGGCCGTCGAGGTAGCCCTTGGGTCATTGCCCATCGAAAAGTCGGCAGCCCCGGACCCAGAGTCGCAGACTGACCCTTCGGCGCCGGCAGAGGACTTTGGGGGAGACGATGAGGTCGCGCCAACGACTACTCTACCCCCGGTGCAGGGCCAGTTCTACATATCATCAGGTGGGCCATCGGGGCTTAGTCAGGATATACGGAAAGGAGCTCATGTAACCGACTGCATTCCCCCTCAGTTTTCCCGATCCAGCTCGGCAAGGTGGACCCGCGGCCGCTGATTGCGTCGTTCCGCAAGAACGACCTTCTCGAGCAGGTCCGCTCATTTCTCTCAACCTGCTTTCCGGGAGGTCCACTGGCCAGCTGACACGCATGATGACTTTCAAGTTCCCCTCGATCGCATCACATGTCCACATACACTCGTTCAAGTACCTGCGGACTGAAAAGCAGGTCAAGGATGGCGGCGTATTCGTCACATTCTCGTTCGTGCCTCCCGAGGAGGGCGAGGGACCGCGGGAGAAAGCTCTGCAGGAGATCCAGGAGGCATTGTTCAAGGCTGCCGAGGGCCAAGGTGGGTTGAAAACTTGGAGCTACTCAGGATCGGCAAAGATCTGGCGCGTTTTGGGACGGCCGTGGCACGAGGTTCGTCGAACACTGTCCGTTGTTTCTCTTCGACTCAAGGTGCTTAAACGAGGCTCTTCCTCCTCAGGACATGAACAAGTTTCCGAGTTCTCAAGTCAAGGTCGCCTTTGACGGCCCGGATGTCCACCAGGAGGTTCTCTACGACCTGCTCGTGAGCGATGGTTTTCCTTGACCGTGTTATCGCATCGCTTGATTTTCTCGCTGAAAATGTCTATTTCTTCTTCTCGTCCCTCAGAGACCCTACGGCCGGATCGCCTCTCTCACGCCGCCAACGCCTCAGCCTCCCCTTACTCCCCGTTTCGCCCTCCTTCAGTTCACTCGGTTGCACTCGTCGACTGCTGCAGTTGCTGCCCTCCATGGTCTCTCCGTTTCGCCCGTTCCACCCGAGGTCATCACTGTGCACTCCGCTTCAGAGGCCAAGGCAGAGCCCAAACCGGCGCCGACCCCCACCCTCACGCGGTTAAGTCTGAGCTACCAGAGCCCGCTGCAGAAACACTTCTTTCGGGATTGGATCTCCAATCATCCCAAGATTTCTCTGCCGGCGCTCTTTTTCATTATTGGCACTCTATCCTACACGTCTGTAGCTCCAGTGACGATCTCGAACTCGGATGGCCGGAATCTGACGCCTGCCGCATCGCTTGATCAGGTTCTTCGACCCCATCCGCGATTTCTTCATCACCTCTAAGGTTCTCGGCCGGTTCAACGTTGAAGGTGAGGATCTTAGTACTCTCTATCCAATTGAGCACCGGATCTAACGCTCCCTCGCTCTTGCCAGGCTACCCGATGTGAATATGCGTTAGGGAGTTGTCCTTTCGAAATAAGCTGATCTTCTGCTTTCGACCGCCTGCAGCATCAAGCATGTTAAGGCTCTGGCCGCGACTCTCCTTCCACACGTCTTTGGAGAAATTGCTTCGCCTGCCAAGCCTTCACAGTCTGCTCTGGATCCTCTCAAGCCCTCCGAGACCGAGACCGCTGCCTGGCGAGAGCGCGAGGAGGCTGAGAAACTTGCTGAAGGCTGGCTCCGCGACTACCCTTGTGCGTATCTTCTCGCCCGAACTCGACGTGATCAAGCTGGCCTCAATTGACCCCAACTACGCACCGTACACGTCTCTAGCTGGGTTTGTGCTCGTCTCTGGGCCCCACGGCTCAGGCAAGAATGCTCTTGTCGCCAAGATTGTCGAGCAGGAGTCCAAGTTCGTCTCCTTCTGTGCTGCCTTCCTCGTTTCGGTCCTCTGTTCACAAATTCTGACCATACCTGCTCCATTCAGGAAGGCGCTGGTTATTGACTGCGCTCGCATTGCCAAGGCGAAAACGGAGGCCGGTATGGTCACCGAGCTTGCCTCGCAGACTGGCTACTGGTGAGCTGTCTTACTCCCTGCTCAATACGGCGGGAAGCTGAAGACCTACCTCATCATACTCCTTCAAGGCCTTTCTTCGGCTTCCTCACCTCGCTAAACAGCCTCATCGATCTGGCGGCCATGGGTCTGATAGGACAAAAGGGTTCGTTTTCCCAGATGTCGACCTTGTGCGACTTCGGCTGATAGCTTACCCTTCTGAACTGCCACAGCTGGCTTCAGTACCGACTTTCCGACCCAGTTGAAGCAGGTTTGTAATTTGACCCGGCCTTGATGATCTCTAGTCGAGCCCTTGTACTGACGCTTACCCACCCACAGATTCTCGACATTGTCTCGACATCGCTCAAGCACGTCGCAGAGCACGAACTCACCGGCCAAGCGAGGCACGCTAAGTCTGCCACTGATGAGGCCCTCAGGGAGGCAGAGAACCTCGCGTTTGCCGAGCGGCTCAAGCGCGTCGGGTACCACGACCCGCGACTGGACTCTATCGCCGGCAACGGAATCATGTCTGAACTCGGTGGGTTTTCTCCTGAACCTTTACCTCACGTTGACGTTCGGCTTTTCTGATTCCTGCTCATAGGGTATGGCGACGAGATCATGACAGCGAACGACCTGGCTCAACCCACGGACGAGGTCTACTTGGATGCCGAGCAGCCCTCGTCAGAGCCCGGGGTGCTCTCAGGTGTCACGGGAGATGGTCCCGCATCCGATTCTGTGTACCTTGACGAGGAGAGAGATGCAATCTCTGCCTTGCCTGTCGTCGTGCTCAGGGACTTCGCGCTCAAGGGCAGTAAGAAGGACGAACTTTGGAGCACAATTGCCGAGTGGGCTGCTGGCCTTATCGAGAACCGAGTGAGTGAATGGACACTTCTGCTGTGACAGGCGCGGGACCTATCTGCTAATACCTTTTACTCCGCTAGATTGCGCAAGTTGTCGTAGTCTGCGACAACTCAAGCGCGTCCAAGCCTCTCGCCAGAGGTGAGTTTGGCTTCAGCATACGTGGCGTGTCCGGCCGTGCTGACCTGCTACTCCCCGTTTCAGCCCTCCCTTCGAAGCCGCTCAACTCTATTGCTCTTGCCGACGCCGACTCAAAGGCCGCCCTTTCCTTCGTTGCGGAGAAGCTCGGAGACTCTCACCCTGAGATGACCGAGAAGGACAAGTCTCTCGTTTCAATCTTCGGAGGCCGGATGAATGATCTTGAGGGCCTTATCTTTAAGGTCCGGACGGGTCAAACGATCGTAGGTGTCCATCTAACCGTCGACTGTAGCGTTGTCTTTGCCCACTGATGCTTCCTCTCTCTCTCCTTCTTAGGCGGATGCTGTGGATGATATTCTCACTCGTACCCAAATCGAACTGCGAAAGTCGGTCTTTGGCGATGATAGTGCGTGATACTTGGATTCTGAGAGTCGAGGTCTGAGCTCTCAAAGATGACCTTTTCTGTCCTCCCGCCAACAGCCGAGGAGGCAAAGAATCTCCCATGGACTCGGCCACAAGCCTGGAAGATCGTCAGCAGTCTGGCCAAGCGGGGCGAGGTCCGTCCCGTGTACTCAGTCATCTTTTGAGCTTACTGATGCCCAAATTGCCCTTGAACTGCTTGCTCAGGTCTCCTACTCCGCTCTCCTCCTCGGCTTCCCCTTCAAGGGTAACGAGGACAAACTCAAGGCGCTTGAGGCTGCTGAGTTCATCTCCGTTACCTACGTCAATGGCCGACCGTCTGTGGTCAAGGCAGGCAAGCCGCTGTACCTGGCGACATTCAAAAAACTGGTCGAGGGTGTGCCACGATGTCTCTGCGACTCCTGCTGTTCGGGATCTTCTCTGATCGCTGCACGCTTTCGACCACGACAGACCCCGTCTTCCACGCTTCTCAGACTCTCGCTTCGGATGCCGAGGTCATCTCTTCCGCCGAAGCAACGATCAAGGCTTGCGAGACCGAGGTTAGCAGCCGTCTCTCTGTTTTAAAACTCATAGCGCGCGATTACTGATGCAAAGTCCATTATCGACAGCTCCTCTCGCTGAAGGAGGTCGGCTTCGAGAGCGGCAAGGGCTGGCCCGTTATCTCTGGCTCTGGGCCGATCGAGATACGGGCTCGGTACCTCATGGACAAGATGAAGGTCAGTGGCAACTTTCCTGAGCTGTTGGTTGACGAATGAGACTTGCTGATAACGCTTCGCCGGCGAATTTTCGTAGGCCGCTCAAGTGAGTCTCATCCACATTGCTGCACCACTGAGCTCGTCACATTGATCAATCTCTAAACCTCACAGATCAGCATCAACTCTCTGGAGACAGAGGCGGCCGAGTTCAAGGTGAGTTTTGCTCACTTGAGCTCAGAGGATGACTGATTGACTGACGCCTGCTTGCTGATGCTAGACTGTTCTGACTACGAGCACGTGATCTCTTTGTGGATTGATCTGCTTCTCAGATTTGTTGTACTTTACCAATGTGCCAGACCGAGATCTAATGATTTGAACTCCTCGAGTAGTCATGAGTCTTCAGCTAATTCGAAGCCAGCTCAGCGAGACGAAAGTCGACGCGTCGTTTCGGCGCCTTACGTCGAATTGAGCTAGCTCAACGACCGTCTCCTCCCCTCGCTGTCCCTTACCCTTCAGCTCACAGCACCCCGATATGACCCATGCCCCCTCTCCCTGAGCCTACTGCCAGAAACAACCCCTCCCTGGCCGACCGTATCGCAGCCATCGTCATCGAGCGGTACCTTGCGCTCCCCTCCTCTCAGCGACCCCAGCTCCGCTCGAACGGCGTTCAGGAATGGACCCCTCTCGCTGGGATCGTCCTTGTCTCACCAAGCGGGAACGAGACTGAGCTTGTCTCGCTCGGGGCGGGAAGCAAGGTCCTTCCGACGGGCCAGCGGAGCGCCTCAGGCGATTTGGTGAACGACTTGCATGCTGAGGTCATTGCCATCCGCGGTGCCCGGCGGTGGCTTCTCGAAGAGGTCCGCCGACTGCTTGCAGTGGGGAACAAAACCTGCCGCTGGCTCACACAAGGAAGAGCAGGTGGCAAGTGGCGCCTGTTGGACGGCGTCTCGCTCCATATCTACGTTTCGTGCCTGCCATGTGAGTCGCTCGGTCGCATGGTCACGTCTGACTGTCTAGTCTACCACCCTGACTCCCTTGATCCGCTCCGCTTGATCTCTCTTCAGGCGGAGATGCGTCCATGGTTCACCTCGCCAAAATGCAGGAGATAGAGAATCCGGCTATGGCTACCATGAAGGCCTCATCGATACCCTCGGACGCGATGTCGCGAGAGGCTGCTGCAGCCCAAGACAGCGTGCTTGCTCGCGGTCGGGATGGGTACCTTAACCTCGGCGCGATACGAACAAAACCAGGTATGTACTTACTCGTCTACATTCCATGTGGGAGTTCAATGTTCACACATTGTCTTCTCTTTTGAAAAGGGCGTGCGGACTCGCCCCCAACGTCGTCCCTGTCTTGCTCCGATAAACTTGCTTCCTACACTCTTCTCGGGATACAGGGCTCGATCCTCTCCGAGCTATTCGAACCCATTTGCTTGGATGGCCTCATAGTAGGGGAGATTATGGGTTACATTGACACCCTCGGCGAACTGGAGTGGGAGAAGGTCATCGTCGGCGAGGCCAACAGGGCCATCTGCCAACGAATCAGTCTGGGAATGCAAGATGTGGCTGGTCAGTCAATCGGAACCCGTCATGACTGCAACAATATGGCCGGCTGATCTCAACGCCAAGGGATTCCTCAGAAGATTTGCCGGCTGCGTTTCAACCTCATCCACTCGCCATCAACCTCACATCGATCCCATTTCCATACTCAAAGCTCGAGCTGGCGAGATCACGCTCAAAAGAACTTACTTCTTCACCATGCAGTACGTCTTCTTTCTTTCTTTCCTTCCTTTGCCTCCAAGTCGTCAAGCGCTGACATCCGGCATACCAGTCGTCTCCCTCGTCCCGCCCTTCAAGTCGGAGCGCCTCGCCCAGACTGGCACCTTGCACGGCCCTAAGCCCAAACGTGCCTCTCCAACAGCGCCCCTCCCCGACAAGCTCGTCTCACAGCTCTCCCGGCTCTCTCTCTTCCGGCTTTACGCCGAGGTTGCTGGCTTGATGGGCCAGGGCACCGTCAGTGGTGGGACGACGTATCGAGAGGTCAAGGACGCCGCGCGAGAATATCAACGAGCGAAATGGCTGTTACGGGGCAGGAAGGGGGCCGCCTTTCGCGGGTGGGAGGGCAAAGGGCGCTCACGCGAGGCTTTCGGATTGGATGGGGTGGCAAAAGGAGCCGACCCTGGGATTGATGAGACTTGAATAATTCTATCAAGAGGAGGTGTACGTATAATTGACCAGGTATTACAGTGAAAAGGGGCGATTAAACAGTACATATCATGCAAGTGAAAGAGAATGGGACAAGGGTCAGGCCCGTAGCGTCTCTTTGCCAAGTCGGACGACGGTAATGGCGACGAGCTCTTTGATACACTCTTCGAGGATAACGACGTTGTCCAGAACGGTTGATAGTGACACCTGTCTTGTCGAATGCTGCTCCTCAACGGGGATCCTCTTTCCACCCCGCCTTTGCTCTTCCACCTCGTCGTCGTCCGACCCAATCTCAAAGTTCTGATCCTCCTCCTCCGCCACGTAGTCTAGTCCTAATCGACCATCCTGTCCCGCAGAAGCGGGGGACCACATGCCCTTCCTCGGAGATTCCGCTACGAGCCTTTCGACCTGAACCTCGGTCGCCTGGTAATGCGCTGCATGCGGCGTCTGGAGGGGCACGGGCTGCCTCGAACCATCCCACTTCTGTGTGGACCGAGGCGTGTAAGGGAGCTTGAACGGGTCAATTTCGACGGGCGGGGTCGAGGACGCCGCTGGAGTGGAGGTCCTGTTGGTGCGCGGAGAAAGGAAGGACGGCCAGAGGCTCTTGACGACTGGTGGGGCCTTAGACTGAGGGGTAGAGATTGCGGCGATGGGGGAGAGGAAGGAGAGTCGGGACGGGGAAGCCGGAGGAGCGGCTAGATGAGGACGAGTAGGTGTGGAGAAGGTGGACGATCCGGATCGGGAGGTGGAGGGCTTGAAGGGCGTGGCAGTCTCCGAGACGTCCATGAGGATGTCGGACATGGTCTCCTCGAAGAAGAGACCCTGACGGCGCTCGGCAAGGTAATGATCGAACTCAGGTACGAGGAGACGATACCTTTCAAGCTTGCGGGCCTGTAGAACACAATGATCAATGAGCGAAAGGAAACCCGCAAAGATATCTCGAGACGCACAAGATTTCGAAAGAGCACGTAGAGGATTGGAAGAGAGTCAGCAGACTCGGCGAACGGGTCATCCACCGCTCGCTGAATCCGCGCCGCCAACGGAGGGCGGACCTTGCCCGTCATAGTCTCGTCCTCGTCACTACCGCCGCTGCCGCTCTCCTGCCGATCACGGGCAGCCCAGGAGTCCTCCTCATCCTCCTCAGGGAAGATGAGCCATCCTTCGAGCGACAGATCCCCGCACAGCGCCAATGAGGCCAGTACGCCCGTCAGAGCGAGGTTCTCCTGCGGGGCCCGGACGAAGAAACCACGGAGGCTGTCGAGGAGAAGTCGAAGGAGCGTATCGTGCGGGTTGAGGCGGAACCGTCGAGTGATGGACGTCGATGACGCGCAGTCATTGTCGGCCGAGGCGGTGAGGAGGCTAAGCTGGAAGGAGCTGAGGGAGCGATCCGACTCGAGCCGCGCCTGTGCGTCCGTGATGTAGCTCGTATAATTCGAAGGCCGCCCGGCCGATTCCGGCGTCGCCGTTGAGCTGGCTGCATTCATCTCCGCGACGAGGGCAAGGTAGAGCTCCTTCTCGGGTGCAACGAGCGCAGCTGGTTTCTGCTCTTCTTTCTCAGCCATCCAATCCGGAACGGCGAGCGACTCGAAGGAGACCGGGGGAGGAGGAGATCCCATGACCGCAGCCTCCTCGGACTGTGTTGGGTAGACAAAGATGTCGTCGTCGCCCTCGACTGGCGATGCAGGTGTTAAGAGTGAGAACGACTCGAGCTCGGCATTAGGGGAGAAGGAGAGAGTAGGTAGTTTAAAGGGCGCCGGAGCGGGGCGCGGGTCGGGCAAGACGGAAAGGAGATCCCGGAGAGCGACCGATGGGCAGCGGACAAGAACTGTGTTAAGAAGACGAAGCGCCGCCACAGATGTCGCGGGATCGTGCGAGGCTGCGTTGTCGACGATCAGGTCTTTGAGGCTAAATCGGTCCTGGGAGGTGTACTGCGACGAGGGAGCTGGCCGGAAGTTCTCAAGGACGATCATTGCAGTGCTCTTTCGCCGATGCCCCTTGGCGGCTTTTTTGCTTGCGGTGTCGAGAGGGGCGGAAGCGGGGAAATTGCCAGAGAGGCCGAGCCAATTCGACGACACGTCTGCCTCGTCCTCGCCCATGAGGAAGGAGAGCAGCGTCCGGGTAAGGCTACTCCTTGGGTCGAGAGCCGAGAGCATGGCCTCGATGTAGGCCAGAACGGCGATTGCGGAGCCATCTTGGTCGGAGCATTCGAGGATGGACGGGTATAGGACGTGCTCGAGGAAGGTCGACCGCACCGCCTGGAGGATGGCCCGCGACGTTGCGGAGCCGACAATCATCTGCGGGCTGAGCTCCGAAGGTGATTCCTCCGCGGGTGATGATGACGAGGCCGAAGGCCGACGAACGACGTCTGAGAGGAACTCGAGGAACTTGAGGAAGAGGTCGAGCAGCGCGCGGAACTGTGGGCTTGTCGAGAGATCTCCGAGTGCATTTAAGGCCGCAGAGTCACTGTCGGGTTCAACAAACCCGCCTAGGATCATCGCTCCTCCTACTTCCGTGGTGTCCGTCGCTCCCTCGGGCATGATAATCAGCTTATTGGGAAGGAGCGAGTAGACGGCGCCGAGGCCAGCGCCGAGGACTTCGGGAAAGTCGCCGTCGAGCATGTACTCCGCCAGGAGGAGCTTGACATCTGCCAATGGGTCCGCAGCCATCGGATCGTCGCCCGGCGAGAAGGCGACGTCGATGAGGAAGAGGATGCCAGCGCGGGCAAACTCGCCAATAGGACTCTCACGGTGGACAAAGCGGAGAAGATAGGTGAAGAGAAGGAACTCTTGCTCCTTCTTGGCGTCACCTCGGTCCGACGATTGTAATGCGGATGCAGACGACGACGGTGTTGGTGACCCAGGGGGTGGGGCGAAAGACGAGAAGAGATCCGAATCCTCGGTTTGAGCAGAGAGGGTAACGGGAGCTTTGGGCGCAGCGGCGTAGAGCGTCTTGTCGTTGAAGAAGATGAGGAGAAGTGAGGGATAGGATCGGATGCGTTTGCACAACATGCACCTGGCGGGGAGAGGTACGCGGCTCGTTTCAGTGCCATGGGGGGGAGGGGATTTCGAGTTAGACTTACATGAGCTCGAGAACTAGCGGATGAGAGAGAGACGTTGTCAGCGACAGCTCCGTCATCCAGGAATGCGTTCGATGTGAAATGCTAGGGAGCGGGCAACTCACGATCCTTCTCGTAATCCGACGTGTTTGTCCGTGCTGAGGCCCCAGCAGCACCGACAACCCTGGGTTCTCCGTCGTGCTGCTCTTCAGGCTCATCGCCAACGCAACTCCTTAGGAGCCTTCTCAGCGGCCGGTGGACGACGTTATGGACAAGGAAGCGCTCGTCGAGCAGCGAAACGAGAAGGTTAAACGCGACGAGCACCTCGGCGCGGACGCCCGTTGGTCGATCTGGCTCTGAGAGACGCTCAAGCTGGCCAAGGACGTCGTGATTGAGAAGGTATTCGAGGACGGGTTGAGTATGTCTGCACGAGGGGCGGACACGTCAGTTGGTCAGAGGGAAAGAAGGCAGTCGCGCGGGAACACGCCAGGCGACTCACTGATCGTCGACCGGATTGAACTCATCCACGACGGTGTCGACCATCTGCTGCAGCTGCGTGGGGACACATGTACTCTTGATCCCTCGAAGCAGCATGCGTTCTGTATTGGCCCTAGTCAGCTCAATCGGGCAGACAAGAGCGATCGCGAACGGACCATCGGGAAACTCGAGCACGACCTGGGAGGAACGAAGCCATGAGATATCAGACATGAGGCCCTCCAAAGTTGCCTAATGTGATCCAACGCACCTTGACCTGCTCCCATGCATCGATAAAGGCCGTGAGGGGGTCGAGGGCGACCGTAAGTTCCTTCGGCTTGCGGCGAAGAAAGCGGGAGAACTGGAAGAGCATTCTCAGTCAGGTCTGGTCCTCTACATGCATGGCGGTATCCCTTGGACCGACATCCATGAGGAAGCCGAGTCTGGGACGTGAGCCGAGATGGAGGTTGAGAGGGAGAGGGAGGTGGCTCGCGCGCGTCCGGACCTCTCGCCCAAGGGCTGGCTCGGCTCGCGCCTGACTGACCGACTGACTGACTGTATGCGTGCGTCCAAGCAGCGGCGCGTCGATTCGGGTTCCCTGTCAACATTCACCCGCTCTATTTCACTCCTCCATCACCGCGTTAATCCACCTCGGACAGTCCCCTTTCCTTTCTTTTCCTTTCCTTGGAACATCCGGGCTCGCTTTCCGACGCGTCGACGCCTGCAGCATTTCCCTCCCCTCGCCTCAGCCCAATGCCGCGCGAGATCATCACCCTTCAGGTGCAGCAGCTTCGTCCGGGGGCCCAAAGGGCAAGCACAATGGCTGCTGACTACAGCGCACATCCTTCATTCCCCTAGGCCGGTCAATGTGGTAACCAAAGTGAGTGTCTAGACTTACTCAGAGTCGGATTTGCCGGCAATGTCGCGTGCGTCTCCTGCGGTCGGACGCGACTGGTTGACCACCCTTCTGCTCTCGCGGCTGCTTCATTCAGTTGGAACCGAGGTCCGTAGCCTATTCGCTCTGGAGCCTTCATCATAGTCCAGCCCTGACATGTGTTTTTGAACGCGTCTCCAGTTCTGGCAGCGGTTGTGCGCCGAGGTCCGTCATTGACTCAATGCGCGCCTGACGTTGACTTCGGGAGCATGGCCCCCCCCCAGTACTGATATCTAACACCCTGTCCCTTTGTCCAGCACGGCATCTCAGCGAATGGCATGCTCGAGGACTATGCCACTGATGGAGGCGATCGCAAGGATGTCTTCTTCTATCAGGCCGATGATGACCATTACATCCCGCGCGCTATCCTCGTTGACCTTGAGCCGAGAGTGCGTCGGACTCGTGCACACTCTCGCTCTCCGTTGATCCTAGCTGACTGAACCCCCTTGGGCGATTTTAGGTCATCAACAACATCAAGAGCTCCCCATTTGCGAACCTATACAACCCCGAAAACATCTACATGAGTAAGGACGGAGGCGGAGCGGGAAACAACTGGGCTATGGGATACCACGCCGGTGAGAAGATCTACGAGGAGCTTTTCGACATGATCGACCGCGAAGCCGACGGCAGCGACTCGCTTGAGGTGAGTTGGTCGGTCTTGACGGGTTGCGTACGTCGGGTCTCGTTTGCCGTGGACCCCGCTGATCAGTCCTTGGCCATCCTGCTTCACCTGCTCGGCCCAGGGATTTATGCTCCTCCACTCGATAGCAGGTGGAACCGGCTCGGGTCTCGGCTCTTTCCTTCTCGAGCGACTCAACGACCGCTTCCCAAAGAAGCTCATCCAGACATATTCAGTCTTCCCCAACACCGAGTCGGGCGACGTCGTCGTCCAGCCGTATAACTCGCTGCTCACCATGAAGCGGCTGACGAATCACGCCGACTCAGTCGTCGTCCTCGACAATGCTGCGCTCGCCAAGATTGCCGCGGACCGGCTGAGCTTTGAGAACCCGAGCTTCAAACAGACCAACCAGCTTGTGCGTCGTTGTCCGTCGTTCAAGCTTTCCAGCTCTGGAGATGACTCTCACGCTTTGCTTGCACAGGTTTCGACAGTCATGTCTGCATCGACGACAACCCTGCGGTACCCTGGATACATGAACAACGACCTGGTCGGCATCATCGCCTCGCTCGTCCCGACGCCTCGCTGTCACTTCCTCATGACGTCGTACACGCCCTTCACGAACGATCAAATCGCCAAGGTACGCTCTGACGTTCATTACTCACGTGTGCATCCTAACCTGTATCCTTTCCTTCCCCAGGCAAAGCCAATACGCAAAACGACCGTCCTCGATGTCATGCTCCGTCTCCTCCAGCCCAAAAACCGCATGGTGACGACGACGCCGACGAAATCATCATGTTATATTTCCTCGCTTGCCATTATCCAGGGTGAGGTTGACGCGACTGAGGTTCGTTCCAGCACCTCCTCCTCTTCCGCCTGCCCCCGCTCAACTCGCCTTACTTATGAACCCTACCAGGTCCACAAATCGCTACTCCGAATCCGCGAGCGCCAGCTCTGCAACTTCATTCCTTGGGGTCCGGCCTCGATCCAGGTCGCCCTTACTCGCAAGTCACCGTATATTCAGACGTCGCACCGGGTCTCGGGCCTTATGCTTGCCAACCATACATCGATCGCCAGTGTGGGTGTCATTCCTGTCAGGCCACTCCCGCTCCTTGTCATAATCCTGACAGTCTCCTCTTGCATGCTACATACGAAATAGATGTTCAAGAGGACACTCTACCAATACGACCTGCTCAGGAAGCGCGGAGCCTACATCGAGCAGTACAAGAAGGAAGACATGTTCCGAAACGACCTGAGCGAGTTCGACGACAGCCGGTGCGTTTCGTCTTCTCCGTGCGCTTTTTTTTTTGTCCTCAACTGACTCTCCATCGTTCGGTTGCCCACCTAGGAATGTCGTCCAGGAGCTTCTCGAAGAGTATCGCGCATGCGAGACGCCAGACTATGTCGACTACGGGACCGCAACAGCCAAAGGCGTTCGAGAGCCGACCGCTCGAGGCTGAGGTCTGCCTGTTGGCTCTGTGTCTTTCTCTCCTCGTTCCGTCGTTCTCTGTCGTCTGCTTCCTTTCCCCGTGTCCCCTCCCCTCGGTCTCGGTTTCTCCGTTCTCCGTTGTTTCATGATCTTCGCTCTCCCTCTCCATTGCTTTGTTTCCTTCCCGTCCTGCTCGATCCCTCAACCCTCAATGAGTCCCTATCATTCCTTCGTTCATCGCATCATTCCAGAATATAAGAAAAGTGGAGGAATGGGTGGGGTGGTAGCGGGGGAATACTCGTCTCCTCCAGTCGCGGGAGACGTCAAGTGAGAGAGAATGGAGAGCGATGTATAAAAACGAGTCGACGAAGCTGAAGATCCAGGGACTTTCTACTACGAAGAAGAGACACAGATGGGCGGATAGAGACACAGAGGATAGGCACAGAGGAGAGAGAGAGCAAGTTCAGGACCGGAGATTGAGCGAGTCGGCGCTGCCGACCTGGCTCTGGCCGGCGCCGTAGAGCTCGAGGAGCGGGTACTTCTCCTTCCACGTCTCGGCGACGGGCATCGTGCCGAAGACCTCGTAGAGGACCTCGCGGACGTTGGAGACTGTGTGATGAAGCCGATGTCAGATGGAAGAGGGGAGAGAAGCCGGGGATGCTTTGGAGGAGTAGGGGACATACCATAGATGATCTCGATGCCCTCTTTGACTGAGTCCGGGACATTTGCCTCGATGTCGCCACGGACGGCTGCAGGGACGATGAGCTCTGCAGAGTAGCACGAAATCTTGTTAACAACGAGAAAACACGGCCAAGCAAAAACGACAACGCACTCTTGATGCGCGAACGGTGGGCGGCAAGAATCTTCTCCTTGAGACCTCCGACGGGGAGAACCTGTCCATTGAGCGTGATCTCGCCGGTCATAGCTGTTGGGCAAGGGTACGTCAGGCTCGAGTCACGCCTTTGCGAGAGGGGAGGAAATTGGCTCACCAATATCCGGGTCGACCTTGGTCTTGGTTAGCAGGCTGACGAGCGCCGTGAGGATGGCCGTTCCCGCCGAGGGCCCGTCCTTGCCGATAGCGCCCTCAGGCATGTGGAGGTGGATGTCCTGGTCGGCCGATCCACCCAGGATGACGTCCGTCTCCTTCGAAGTAATACCAAGAGCGAAGGCGTTCGTCCGGAGGTACGAGACAGCAATTTTGATCGACTCGTTGATCACGTCGCCAAGCTTGCCCGTCGTGAGAATTGCGCCCTTACCCGGCATGACCGTTACCTCGATCGGCATGAGCGCGCCCGCGCCGTTACCCGTGTAGCCGAGGCCGTTGGAGACGCCCGGTGGAGGCGAGTGCTGGTAGATCCGGTCCTTCTGGTGCAGCGGCGGACCGACGTAGTCCTTGAGGTTAGTTGAGGTGATGCGAAGAGAGATGTTGGTAGGGAGGTCCATCGGTTTAATCGTGTGGACAGTTGGGGTGCCGGTGGGGAGGGTGGTAGAGGGGTCGGAGGAAGCGGAGGAAGCGGAGGAGGTGGGGGAGGATGAGGAGGACGCCGACGAAACGGCAGGTGGCGGAACGGTCGCAAGCTCGGACGCCAGCTCAGGGGTGGAGGAGAGAACCTCGGCCTCGCCGGGGGGAGTCTGCGGCTGGGAAGCCTCAATATCCGAGACAATGTTGAACGCAGCCTTGCGGTAAATCTGATCGATCTTCTTTTTGAGGTTCCGGACACCACTCTCGCGGCAGTAGCTCTGGATGAGCTCGTCGATCGCCTCGGTCTCAATCTGGACGTCCGCCGTCTCGAGGCCATTAGCCTTCTTGGCCTGCGGACCGAGGTAGCGGGCAGCGATCTCCCGCTTCTCTGCGGAGACATAGCCAGAGATCTCCAGAATCTCCATCCGGTCAAGGAGCGGGGCCGGAATTGTTGAGAGCGAATTCGCTGTGCAGACGAAGAGGACCTTGGAGAGATCAACGGCGAGGTCAAGATAGAGGTCGTTGAACGATGAGTTCTGCTCCGGGTCGAGGAGCTCGAGAAGCGCCGACGACGGATCCCCCTGGAAGCCGCCCTGGCCGATTTTGTCAATTTCATCGATGAGGATCAGCGGGTTCTCCGCCTGTGTGAGCTTAAGCGCTTGAATTGGCTTGCCGGGGAGTGCGCCGACATAGGTTCGGCGGTGGCCCTTGATCTCAGCGACATCGCGGAGACCGCCAACGGAAATGCGGTAGAACTTGCGCTCAAGCGCGCGAGCAATCGACTTGGCGATGGACGTCTTGCCAACTCCAGGAGGTCCGACGAAGCAGAGGATCTTTCCTTCGACGGTGCCGCGGAGCTTGCCGACAGCGAGGAATTCGAGGATCCGGTCCTTGACGTCCTGAAGACCAAAGTGGTCCTCGTCAAGGATCTTGACCGATGAGGGGATCGAGAACGAGTCAACGGTATGTTTGCCCCAGGGAATGGCGACGATCCATTCGAGGTAGTTCCGGGTGACGCTAGAGGAGCCGAAAGCAAGCGTCAGTGTCTGTGCTGTTATCGCATCTCCCCATTCCCCCGTCCCCTCCTTGCGATAATCACAACTCACGTGTACTCGCTCATCTGCGGCTCCATCATTGCGAGCTTGGACATCTCGGCCTCAAATGCTGTGCGGGTGTGGGCAGGCATGTTGAGCTCTGCAGCAGCGGCGCGGAACTTGTTGATGACCTCGTCCTTCTGATTCCCCCCGTCCTGGCCGAGCTCCTTCTGGATCGCCTTCATCTGCTCGGCGAGGACCATCTTCTTGTGCCGGGCGCCGAACTGCGATTGGACTTCGTTTTCGATCCGGGCCCGCATTTCGATCGTCACAAGGTCCTTCTTGAGGAGTGATCCAGTCGCAGTAAGCCTCGCGAGGAGGTCGACCGAGTCGAGCACCTCTTGGAGCTCCTCCCTCGTCGCACTCTGGACAACGGCGGCCATGCAGTCCAGGAGAAGATACGGGTCGTGCTCAATATCGACAAAGTTGACCGATGACGGCGAGTTGGCCCTGATCTGCATCACCTGCTCCGTATGGATCTGGGAACGCGATGTGAGCGACTTGAACTGTTGCATCACGAGCGCGGCCCGGGCCTTGAGCTCGGCATTGGCCGGGTCGAAGAGATCGATGGGCGGGGGGATGAGGTGCTTGATTTCCGCAAGCGAGACCGGAAGCTGCTCGAGCTCGAGAGTGGGAGGGGCTGCGGTGGGTGAAGACGGATCGGGTCGATCAGCCTGAGGTTCATCTCTCACAAGCCAGTCGAAACGGACACGTACCAGTAACGGGGGCAGCCGACGATGACAACTCGGCCTGCTCAGTGGCAGCTCCATCGTCGAGTTTCTCAAAGCTTGTAATCTCCTCGGCTTGCGCCGCCTTCGCTTTCTCCCCTGCAACATCGACCTCCGCCCTCTCAATCATCTGCCCCGCGGCCTCCTTGGCTGCCTGCTTTGCCTCCTCCGTGGGCGCCTCCGGAATCGGAAGAAGTGTTTCGATCGCGATCCGGCTCTGAGGCTCGATGGTGAGCGTCCACTTCTCGCTGAGCCGCGTCTTCTGCGACGATTGGGACGGGTTATCGACTGGGACGGCGACGGCGATGGGGCTGAAGGAGATGATCTTGGAGAGAGCGCCCGTCGGGAACACCTGGTCGGCCGAGGTGATGACATCCGTATTAGCGCCCTTGAGGCTGGAGAGGGGAGAAGAGTATGTGTGCGATTTCATAAGGGCTTAGTCAGGGAGAGGACGTAGAGCCGAGCTGTAGGGAAGGGCGAAACATACAGGAAAACACCGATGTAGGGCTCGTTCCGCTTGATGAGCTGACGAATAGCGTCCACGACAGCCGGATGGTCGACGGTGAAGCCTGGCAACGACGCGTGTACGGGAAGTCGAGGAAGGAGGAAGAGAAGACGGGGTCGAGGACCGGTCGCATGAGGTGAGTTTCCACGTCGACGCAGATCGGACATAGAAAACAGAGGATCAAGGCAAGAGAGGCCGGAGAAGGGACGACTCACTCTTCCGGAAGGGAGGAAGGACGGCCGTCATGACTGGGAGGATGAGCGTCCTCGTGAGGTGGAGGCCATTATTCTCCGGCGGGATGAACGTTGAGGCGTCGCCACTGTCAGGGGAGGACGCGCTGGCGTTGGCGGGCGACGACGAGGGAGAGGCAGAGGTAGCAGCAGCTCTGGTGGCCTTGGTGCTGGTTCTGCTCCGGCGAGTAGAGGAAGTGGAGGAGGAGGGGGCTGTCTTCTTCGCGGGAGACGAAGACGCGGGATCGAACGAGGCCACCGTCGACGGGGAGGAGGGCTCGGCTTCCTCGACGCTATCAGCCTCTTCAGCAACGACAGGAGCAGCTCCCTGCTCGGACGACTCCCCCTCGGCAGAAGCATCAGCGGGAGATGCCGTTGAAGTCTCGCCGGTCGACGACGCCTCGGCAGAAGCAGCAGCGCCAAACGACGGAGCGGCGGGGGCCGCCTCGTCGTCGTGAGCTACGGCCTCACCCTCGGCAGCGGCGTCCTTCTTGTCCTTGGCCGTCGGCGCGTTCTCCCACGACCGCTTCTGGCCGAGCGGGACACGGACGGAAAAGGACGCCCGCAGAGACGGCGCCGTTGTCGCCGAGGAGGCGGGGGCGGCGGCGCTGGACCGGTGGAGGGACGAAATGCGGAGGAGAGGGGAGGCGGACAAGGATGAGGAAGAGGAGGCGGTGCTGGTGGGAATGAGTCGGCGTGTCGATGCGGAGCGGGCGAGCCGCGAAGACGATCTAGGGAGCATGGCGGAAAAGGGTGAAGGGTAGGGAGGTTGTGGAGGTTGGGAGGAAGACGGAGCGCTGACGAACGCGAACGAGTCCGGCCGAGAGGACACCGCTCACGCGAGGAAGTCGGCCGATGGGATCTAATCGCTTACTCTTCCAGTTTCGCTTTCTATCGAGTAGGTGTGAGTACTAAGTCTCCTTATCCTGGATCTTTGTCATTGTAAGGGCCAGCTCCATGCTTTCTCCGATCTCGGCCAACGGCGACACAAAAGAAACTAATTCTGCATCCCACCATCCCTAGTCATCCTCCCCATCGCTCCCATACCCACCCAGCAGACCCAGCGCCGGCTTGCTCTTGACCTTGGGAGGAAAGATCTTGGTGGCCTCCTCGCGCTGGCGCTTGACCTGAAGGAAGTACTTCATCCCCTCCAAGGCGTCACGGTCGAGCAGCCCGCCTGTAGCCTGGACCTGAGCCTGCATCTGAGCCTCCTCTTGGGCTTCCTGGGCAGCAGCCTCAGCGTAGGCAGCGTCGATTTCGGCCTGCATAGTGGCGGCCTGCGAACAAGTCACAAAGTGTCAGTCAACAGCGGCAGAGGAGGAAGACAGAAATGATGAAACCCACCTCATCGTCCTCATCAACCACGGCAGCAACCTCCGGAGCCTCTGTCTGCTCGATCCGCGCCCGCTTGTTCCCCCTGCTCTCCCCGCCGGTCTCCCCAGGCAGAGCATACAAGTCTTCCTCTCTTCCCTCCTCCAACGCCTGCACCGCCATCGCCGCCTCCGCAAAGCCTGCGTCAATCTTGCCCTCAATCGCCTTCTTGCCCTCATGCTCGACCCGCCGCTTCTCCACCCGGATTTGCGCCGGGTTCGGGTCCTCCGTCGCCCAGCGCACGTTGAGGACCTCGCCGGCATCGAGAGCCTGGTTCGACATCGCCATCTTAGCGAACTGGGCATTGAGCTCGTGGACGTAGGTGACGAAGGCGACACCGCGGGTGTGAAGAATGTTAACTGGGAAGGAGACAAGTCAGGACATTGAACATTGTGCCAAGGCGCGTGCGAAGACATACCTCGCGCTAGCTGTCCCCACTCGCCGAAATGCCGTCGAACCTTCTCCTCCGTGTCGGCCTTGGTGCCGTCCTCCCGAATGCGGCCGATGTAGAGGCTGTGATGGGAACATGAGAGACGATCAATCAGCAGCGTTCAGTCGGGTCGTCGTCGGGTTACTCGCTCCTTCGCTCAACTTACGTCCTGTTCACCCTCCCGAAGCTTCCCACACCTCCCATGTCGTCCCTGTAGTCGGCGAACTTGTCCCTTCCAAAGCAGTCGAGCGCCGCGTCCGGAAGGACGTGAGTCGGCGGCGGGAGCCGGTGGAGGAAGGAGCACTCGGACCCAAGCGGGCACGCTCCGCGAGCGAAATAAATACAGCAGTACTTGGTGCCTGTGGCGTCGGCGCGGGTGTAGCCTGAATCGCGGGCAAGGATGCAGCGGGAGAGAGCAGGCTGCTGGCTGTGAGGGTAGCAGTCATGGTTGCGGTAGGCGTGAAAGAGGGGGACAGACACGCGAGGCGTGTTTTGAAAGGCGAGGGCGGTGGGGAAAGGCGATCATGAAGGAAGTGAAGAAGGTCAGAACCAATAGAACAGGGAGGGTATCAGTGAGTGTGGCAAGGGGAGAAGGAGCAGCAAGAGAGAAGTGCGCGACGCACCTATCCATGTTGTCGCCCTTGTCACCGCCAGCCCTGGAAGAGCGAAGAGAACACAAGCGAACGCGTGAGTTCGAGTTCTAGATGCATACTGTTCCTTCGAAAGACCAAGCGACGCACCACTACACATGCGAGATCGGACGAAGACGAGCGGGAAGGCCAGGTGGTCGGGTCAGTCTCTCACTCGAAACCGGTCCAGGCCGAGGGCAGTGACGGTGACTGAGCGAGTCATAAGGCAGACATACCTTGTTGTACCTAGATAAGAGAGGTTGATCAACCCAGTGTCAGCCAGACACCCGGGATTCAATACAGCGGTCGTTCGACGCGTCTCAGACGAACCAGATGTCTGTCGAGCGCGAAGGACGAAAGCACGCGTCAGAGTCGGCCGCCTCGCGCGACGAACAGTCCTGAGGCAAGCAAGACAACTCACTGTACTCCTTTCCCGTCTGCTCCTGCTGGGGTGCGATGAACTCGCCCTTCTTGCACTGTTTGCGGGCAGGCTTGAGCCTGGAGACGAGACATGGATGGCAAAGTAGGGGGAGGAAGAGGGGGAAGACATCAAACACGGTCAGGGCAAGCGCGCTACAAGCTGAGGGAACAAGACTGACCGCTTGACGGGCGGCTTGGCGGAGACGGCTTCCGTCGAGGTGGACATGTCGGAGGTGGGGGAGAGGTGGTGGTGGTGATGAGGCAAGGCCGCGCGCGAAGGGCGGGCGTTCAGTCGCTGAGGGCGAGTGCGGCCACCGCCCTCTTGCTTGCGACGCCACGAGGAGAGAACGGAAACAGCGAAAGGCTGCTCAGCAGCCAGACCCAGCGGACCCTCAAGAGGAAGCGCAAAGTCCTCCATCTTCGCTTTCAACCACGACCACTGTCTCTCTCCCTCTTTCTTTTGATCACGCCTTGACCGCCGTGCCACTGCTCTCTGCAAATTCTTCTCCGTGCCTCGCTCCCTTTCTTCTTCCTGTTTCGAGGCGTCTCTTTCGCTAGACCCACGCTCCGCCCCGCCTTCTCGCCATGTTTTTCGTCGTTAGTACTTCTCTCTCCTTCACCCCCCTTCCCCCCCCCCACCCCTCCCCTCCCTCCCTCTCCTTCGTCCTCCCCTATCTCTCGTTCGCCCCCTTCCCAACAGACACTAACGCCCTTCCCTTCCGATAGAAAGAGCTCACAGAGACAATTCACCTTCATCCGTCCTACTTTGGGCCGACGATGACGGAGCATCTCAAAGAGATTCTCTACAAAAACGTCGAGGGCACTTGCATGGGTCGCATTGGGTCAGTCTCTTTCCTCCTGTCCTATGCGTCCGATGCGAGCGACGAGAAGCAAAGACTACAGAGAGAGGGGGAGGAGAGACAAGCCGAAGAACGGCTTGTCAGAGTGATGATAAAGGCCTCAGGCCGATCTTATAAACTCAGCTCTTCGAACTCAAGGAGTAACGCCCTTACACTGAGAACAATGTTTTTATCTGACATTCTCCCCACTCTCGAGTCTTGTTGCTTGTCCCCTCGCTGCGTTACACTGTGAGACTACGTTACTGACTCCTGCTCTGGTTCCTCGTTCGCTTTTCAGGTACATCATCGCCGTCCTTCAGATTCTGGATGTTGGGTCCGGCAAGGTCACGCCCGGGACGGGCGAGGCTGAGTTCAAGACGCGCTACAGTTCGTTCCGATCCTCAGCTTGTTCTCATCGTTTAGACTTCTCGCGCTCAGGGGGTGCTCACCGGCGCGTGAGCGGGTGAGCACAGCCGCTATTGTCATGAAACCCTTCAAGGGTGAGGTCCTCGACGGTATCGTCAACAACGTCTCCAAGGTGATTCTTCCTTGAATCTCGCCCGTTTGAAATCTTGTACTGACCCTTCATCTGCTTACCAGATGGGCGTTTTTGTTGATGTCGGTCCTTTGAGCGTCTTTATCTCCACACACGTGAGTCTTTTCCTGTCTTGCAATGTCCACACACTTCTAGGCCTCGAGCGAGCTGCGTTTGTGGCTCGGCTCGTTGTACCTCTTCCTTCAAGGATGATACTCTTGCATAGGGACATCATGACCTCTTCGGAGGAATGTTGATTTATGTTTTGGGAAAAGTCGTTTAGTAGCTTCTTTTACACACACTGAAACCGCAGAATTCCGACTCTCTTCCTTCCTTTGTTGTGTGACCGATTACTGACGCTTCCTTCATACGCGCGCCCCCGGCCAGCACCTTCCGGCGACGATGAAGTTTGACCCGACCTCTAACCCGCCAAGCTATGCCTCGGATGAGGGCGAAGGCGAGGTCATCGAGAAGGGCATTAAGCTACGATGCAAGCTCATTGGCACCAGGGTCGACGCGACTGAGATCTTTGCCATCGGCTCCATCAAGGGTGCGCGTTGAAAACTTCTTCGAAGATTTCCCTCGGCTCTGCGTCTAACTAACCAGGCGTTCGTCTTCTTCAGATGACTTCCTCGGACCGATCGCGGACTACGAGTAGCGTGTATTTGCACCTGCTCGTGTCTCGCCTTTTCTCCTTTTGATTATCCCGGTCGGTCCCCCTCACGTCCTAACGCCTGTTGTGCCTTGTTTGTACCGTCTTTGTTGGCCGATCTCATGAAACATTCGAGATACTTAACTGTCGCGTGTGTGAGAAACGAGACGGATAAATGAAAAGACAGCGACGAGCATGCATGCATCTTTCAGTTATGTGCAGGAACAAGAGAAGGAGGGCATCGTAACCGGGAGGTGACGATCTCGCTCTCAACCACCATAAACCATCGATCTCACTCTCGTCCTCGTCCTCCCTCCTTCCCTCGGCTTATGTCCAAACTAAGATCCTCCCTCCCCCGTCTCCCTCCCACCTCCCGCCTCCACCTCCCCCTTTTCTCCTTCACTCCCCTTCTCTCTCGCGCCTCCTCCTCAACACCAACATCCCCTTTCCCTCCTCCACCTCACGTCAAGCGCACCCCCCTCCCTCCTCGCCCCGAAACTCTCTCCGTCCCCCGAGCGCCCGACTCTCCTCGCCCTGTTGTCCCAATCCCGGCTGGCATGCCGGAGGCAGCGAAGGGGGCCGCAGGGTTCTTGATGTCCGAGGGGCAGCTGGGATGGTTATTAGCTGTCACTGGGTGAGTCTTGGTGGTTGTTTCGGTTTACAGGCTGCTTGAGGAGGGAGGGGAGATGGAGGGAGGTTGAAGTCGAGGTCGTCGCTTCAATCAAGAGCGCGTCCAACTGACGCGTCCCTTCATCTTGTCCACCCCCCACTCCACCTTAGTATTGCCTACGGTGCATGGTGGTACTTCATGACCCCGCCCAAGCCCGACCGTACTGGTGGGGGCGCGTGGAAGATCTTGCAGGAGGATCAGAGGCGGACAGTGGAGCAGCGAGCGGCGAAGGCGGACGCTGATGAGGCTGTTGAGAGGGAGAAGTGATAGCCGTGGAGGCTAGATGACGGGCGGAACCCCGGGGAAGAGAGATGATGAGAGATAGCACGAATATAGCTGGAGCATGAGATGAGCGATGCACAGTGGGAATGAAGAAGGCGAGCGTGTGCGATTGAGGTGTGGCGAAGCGAACCTCGTTCGACAAAGCCGCGTCCACATGTCTGTTTAATCGGGGCGCCGCGAAAGTCCCCAGATCAAAGATTTACTTATAAAGACAGGTCGTTGCGAAAGGTGATTTTTGTGCCGACCTACTTTCCGCGATGACGCTGTCCCTCGGAAAGAGGTGGGTACGGCGGAAAGAACAGGAAGTAGGTTGTCAATGGCGTCAGAAGTAAGCTCCGCGAGTGTGGCTCAGATAGCCTTGCGCGTCGTTGCCTGTCACCATGCCCCTCTCTCGAGCTTTCACAGCCATTACGAGCCTAGGTTCCTTACAGAATGGCCGTAAGATGCTGAATTCGGCTTAATCACCTCTTTGCCCTACCGTACCGCGAAACCGGCGCGTTCGCGCGAAGTCCCTCGAATGAATGACATAAAAGCTGGTTCTTCAGCGCAGGTTGTTCAGGCCAACTGAAGGGAAACGTGCTGTACCACCGGACTCATGCCGTCACTTCAGGTCGCATGACACCCAAGTCGTCACTTCCGGCCAATTCGCCTCGCTATCATATCACCATCGCCCTGTTAGCTTCAGTAACCTTCCATTCCACCTATATGAGGCTCCGAAGGCTGACTGTAGCCTTCCTTCCTGACAGCCGGCGCCAAATCCTGCTCATATCTCCAGAAGGCGAGCGGGAAGGTCTGATGTCAGATGCCTGGAATGTCAGAATCTCGCGGTCTCGCCATCTCGGCTGCGCCTGGCCACTTCTGGGCCTGCGCTTTTACGCTTCCGATCTTGTCTTTCCACTCGACATCTTTCGGATGTTCTGCGCAGCCTCCTGTTTGCTTGATCAGTACTCCTTCTGCTTCGTCCCTTCTTCCGCCACATGCTTCTGCACTTCCTTGCTTTCTTATCCTTCTCATCCCCTCCGTTGTTTTACCCTCGTCCATAAAGCACTCAGTTCATCGTAAATGTTTGTCCTGCACCCTGACTATCATTTGAATTCACGAGACCTTCCCAAGACCTCGAAGCGAGCCCATGCCACCTCTACCACTTCTGGTCCACTCCACTACCGACGCCCTTCTCCCCCCCCCCCCCCCCCCCACACACACTCCCTTCCCCCCAACTGAAGAGGTCGATAGAGCGAATACTGACGACCCGCCGAAAACAAGTAGCAGTCGAGCATTTCAGTCCCCGCTTCCATCCAATGAGGGAGAGAGCGGGCTTCCGGGTGAACAAACAACTTACACGGTACCAAACCCAACAGACATGGATAGCAGATAGCAAGGTAGTAGTGTCTTTGACAACTTAATGGAGGATGAGGCGCACGACCTCGGCCAGAAGGCGAGACAGGCTGGAATGCACTGACAGCAAGAGGGGTGAGGATCTGCAGTCAGGCGAGAGGGGCTGTCCAGAAAGAGATGCTGAGATGTCTGCCGTTAGGAGGACTCACGTCATCTGGGGCAGGAAGACACCACAAGAGAGGGTTGTGGTTGTTTGGCAAAAGCTTGAACTGGGAAGGGGAGCGTGGCAGAACGGCAAGACCGGATAAGAACCATGCGACTCACCAGGGGAGTGTGCTCCACTGGCGAGCAGCTCAGGTGATCGATTATCTCGTTGCCTTACCTTACCGCTATTCATCGACTGTCATCGCCTCTCTGGGTCTCTCTCTGTCTTGGGTCTCTAGCACGTTACTAAAGCGGCAGCCTGCGCCATCGCTTGCAAGACCGCCTTTGTCACTCGTCTCGCTATGGATCGCCTCCTCGATCTCCTCCCCGTTGCCGTCGCGTGTGGCCACGTCCTTCTCGCGCCGTACACCAAGGTCGAGGAGTCGTTCACCCTGCATGCCTTCCATGATGTCATCTACCTCGGCCCGACCTCTGCTTTCAAAGACGAGGGTCTGCAACACGTAAGCCTGACGATGTCGAACAAAGACGGCTCCTCTCGCGAGCGCGTCAAGGCGCTGCTGACGCGACCTGTCACTCTCTGTCTCTCGGTCCCTCCTCTCGACATATTTGGGCTGTCTCCTCGCTAATGCTCTCAAAGTGGGATCACGTTGCCTTCCCAGGTCCTCTCCCGCGTTCCTTCCTGCCAGCGCTCCTCCTTGGCCCACCCGTTCGCCTGCTCGCCCAGCTCGGCACGAGTCTCGGCTGCGTCCGGACCAAGCTCGACGTCCAGATCCTACGTCTGTCGATGCTCTTGCCCTAAGCCAAGTCCAAAGTTCTTCTGGCTGATTTAGTGATTCTCGTTTCTTTTCATCAGTTCGCCTCGTCCTCGCCATTCTCTCGAGTACAACGCTCGTTGTGCTCGCCCGATCGCTGGGGAGGAGGTACGGGCCCACGGCGAGACGCATCTTCATCCTTCTCACGAGCACACAGTTCCACGGGCTTTTCTATGCAGGGAGGACGCTGCCCAACTTCATCGCACTGCCACTCGGTGAGTTAATCCTGCATCTATGTCTTCGCTGGACTGCATCGAGCATACAGGATAAGCCATCGTCAGAGGAATCACCGGTCCTTTACTCTAGCGCTACTTTGCCCTCCTTGTCATAATGACGCTGCAGACTGATACTCAGATTACTGCAGTCAATCTCACACTCGCTCTTCTACTCGCATCTCCGAGCACGTCTTCCGCATCCCCTCGCATGAGCCGTCATGTCGGCCAGGCTCTTTCCCTACTCACCTTCACAGCCGCCACCATCCGATCCGAGCTCGCTCTCCTCCTCGCGCCCCTTGTCGTGACACTCCTTGTGCAAGGACGTATAGGAATCCTGGGCGCTGTCTGCTGGGGTGCTATTGGCGGCTTCAGCGGGATGGGTGGGTCGCGTTCGGCTGTCTAGACAGCGCTCCGTCGGACTGCTTCTGACTTGAATGCCCAAAGGTCTCTCTATGCTCGTCGATTCGACGCTATGGCGTCAGCCGTGGCTCTGGCCCGAGGCCTATACCATCATATTTAACGTCATTGAGGGCAAGGCGTCTGAGTGGGGGGTGAGAGCCTTTTCCTTCTCTCGCTCCAGCACACCTGAACTGACGAGGGTTCTCTCTCACCAGACCTCACCTTGGAATTTCTACATCCTCAATCTTCCCCTTCTCCTTCTTTCAGCACTCCCGCTCCTCGCTGTGACGCTCAGTCGCCGCGCCCTCCGGCGTGAGACCGCGGGAATGACGGTCCCCGCATTCGCGATGATCGCGGGTTTGTCGAAGCTTGCGCACAAGGAGTGGCGGTTCATCTACTACGCCGTCGTCTGGCTCAATGCGGCGGCGGCCGTTGGTGGAGCGTGGATGTGCGTTCTCTCGCTTTCTCGTTCACTTGTGAGTGACGCTGACCCATACCACTGCAGCTGGACGACACGCTCTAAGTCACGAGCACGCACGCTTGCTGCCATCGTCCTTCTCCCCCTCGGCCTTCTCGGGAACATCGCTGTGACAACCAGCTTGACGCTCATCTCGGGTCACAACTACCCCGGCGGAGAACTCATGTCGATCCTCCACCGTGTTGAGCCGGCGTCTGCTAATGGTGAAGGCTGGCCTCCCTCCTTCTCTTTCTCACAAACGACTGACAGACTTATCTTCCGTCCTTACCAGTCCATCTCTATTCCCCCTCATACCCCCTTCAGACCGGCTCCACTCTCTTCACCAACCTCCACGGCCCTCTTCTTCCGTCCACCTTCCCAATCCACCCGCCGTTACCGGCAGACAGCGGCATCTGGCAGTACACCAAGACTGAGTTCCCTCCTCCCACGGTACTTACCCCCTCGCTCGCGGCGCAAGAGGGCTGGACGCACATCATACTCGAAGACAAGGATGCCGCGCCTTGGGTCCAGGGAGGATGGGAGATGATCGGTGAGGCGTGGGGCGTTGGCGGAATTGGGTTGGGGTCGTCTAGCAGCGAGCAGGAGTGGTGGTGGAGCGTTGGGCTGCCGCTAGTGAAGGGAGGCGAAAGGAGGATTGGCGTAAAGAAGGCTGGGAAGGCAGTGCTTCTGAGGAAGCCGGCTGGGGGAGCTGCAGAAGCCGTGTGATGCTTACGTGCCCCCGTCGCTTTACGAAGATCTCAAGTGACATGCAAGGCATCATCGAATCAATGGAGCGCTGGCTCATTGCTCATTTTCCTTCCTTCATTCCTTCCTTCATCCCTTCCTTCCTTCCTTCTTCAAATCTTTACAAAGACACAAAGAGCGAATGACGAACGAGAAAGTTGGTACAAGAGGGAGGAGAAAGAGCGGGAGAGCAGGCGGGAAAAGGAGTCGTTGACGAAGTTGAGAAAACTGAGATAGAATCGGCCCGTTTACTTCTTTCCTCCAGGCTTGGAGAGAGGGGTTCCAATCTTGGACGGGTCTCCACGAAGCTTGATGCCGAGAGCGCGCTCGAGCTTGGCGAGGAGAGCCGGGTTGGGGACTGTGTTGGTGGAAAGCGAGTAATCAACATGCGACTCTTGAGAAAAGACGCAAGCGAGCAAGGCATCTACTCACTGGCCTTGCCGGACTCATACTCCTGGATGACCGTGGGCTTCTCGTTGACTTTGGTTGCGAGCTCCTTCTGCGTCATCGACTTGCCCTCGGCGTTTTTGTGCTCCATACGGGCCTTGGACATAGCGGCGCCGACGCTGAGAGAGACGAAGTCAGCTTGTCATGCTCTGTCGCTCGTTGCGTGTGGGGCTCACGAAGGGTTGACGGTTGCTGGCGGCTTGGCCTCGTCGTCGCGGTCAAGGGCGGCAATGCGCTGGTGGTCGGGAACTGCGCGGCAGAAAGCAGATAGGCAGTCAGTGGGCTGATGGATGGTCCAGCGTACAAGCCAGCTGGGAAGCGGGAGCGAGCGAAGTGAGGTGGCGGGGAGTCGTGCAAGCGTGTCATCATGCGAGGTGTCGGACCGCCGAAGTGACTCCCTCCTCTTCCTGTCGCCTTGAAAGAAACCGACAGGCAGGCGCATGAACCAAACATAGCTCAGGACCTGCTGGCGGGATAGCAGAGCCCTGAAGCATACGTCCGCTCGCACGAGCACCTCGCCCCGCATCCGCGGGCCTCCACCTCGTGGACCCGCTTCCTCACGCGCGCGCGATTCTTTACTGACCTCCCTTAGAGTGGTTTGAAGCTCCCTTGCTCGTGGAGTCAATGGCAATACCAGCCCGACGGGCGGCGTTGAGCTGCCCTTCGGACTTGGTGACGGCCGGGCGCGAGCGAGCCTTGGAGCCGATGCTGAGAGGGAAGGAGTGAAAAGAGAGGCGGATGAGCTGGAGACCAGTGGCAACGACAGAGCTACGGGCCTGGGAATCGGGTATGAGGTGAGACGTACACGACGTGAGTATCCCAGTCAGACATATTGTGCGTACGGAAAGTCGGTGGGTGGGAGAGTGGTGGGCTGAGGCAGGGAGCGGACAGGGAGAAAGGCGCGTAACCGAGGGCGAGAGGGCGAGGGCGAGACGATGAGCTGTGAGTCAGCCAGAATGCATCATGCAAGAAACGTTGATCCGGCGTGAAGTCGCTTTCTCCACGAGAAGATCGGCAGTCGAGAAGTTGTCAGACGCACGATTAGATAGAACTGAGTGGGTGAGAGAAGATGATGGTTGAAGGGGAGGCGAGACGTCAGCGCAACTTGCCAGGCCCTTCGATTGCACGCAGAGTCGGCTCAACCTCGCAACGTCACTACCCACTTTCTCCTCCAGCGTCTGCGGGGCACACTTAGGAGTAGGGTGGCGTGGGCTAGCAGGGATATATGAAAGCACTGCATGATTTTGACTGACATCGCCAAAAGGAGCCATATGTTTAGTTGTGCCCATGACAACGCAGAACGGTGTGCTCGCGATGCGATACCAACCCCGGGGCTTCACAAGTGCGTGATTGAGGAGTAGGAGAGAGGAGAGGTCATGCAGAGCTGATGCAAAAGGAAGACTTTGACGGCAGACCTGCCTGGTTGAAGTACTGTCATTCTTCATGAGCGCGAATCACCAGCTCACTCACTTTCTCAGATCGCTACGACTCCGTGCTACACCTCGCCTGGCCTACCCAACGGCCTAATTCAAAAGGATCTCACTCCAATACCGGGACCACGATCGAAAGAAGCCGGCTTGACATTCTGCCGGATGCTTCGCTCGCGTGTTGAGAGCATCACCGGTGAAAGCTCATCGTTGCGAGGGGCTCCTGTCGTCAACGGCGGCGAGCTGTCTCCACTTGGGCGCATCAGTTTGCTCCTTCATCCACCACCACCACTACATTATGTCCGGACGTCAAGGTCTGTTATCTCTCTACTCCTCCCTCGCTTCTCATCTTTATGATATAAACTGACAATACCTGATTGCCTTACATCTATAGGAGGAAAGCTCAAGCCGCTGAAGCGAGTCCCCCGCTTCCCTTCAGACGGAACTCCTTCTGCCCTGCGCCGCTCCAACATCCGTCTACTGACCGCTCGTTGTGCTTTACCTCATGCAGGGCCCCGAAGAAAAAGGAGTCTGAGCTCGACGATGTACGTGATGCCACTTCACCTCCAGAGTCCTTTCCGACAAGACTCAAGTTCCTACTTCCAAGTTGGGCGGGCGCAGGACTGACCGACGTCGTGCCTTCCTTCCCACAGGACGACCGGGCCGCTCTCGAGATCCGCAAGAAGCAGGCTGCTGAGCTCAAGGCTGCCAAGGACAAGCGTATGTCTCGCCTTCGCCTGCGGTCGCTCGTTCAGACGAGCGTGGGATATGACGCGCGCGCCCTTTGAAGAGAACGACAGCTACTAATGATGTCTTCTCTGTCCTCTCGGTCGCTTATCTCTCTGCTTGTTGCTTATTCCGACGACGACAACCTCAGTTGCTGCCGGAGGATCCCTTGGAGGAGGCATCAAGAAGTGAGTCGCGTGTCATGCACGCGTCCGGTCTTGGCCCTACGGATCAATTAACAGGACGCCTTTCATCTTACCAGGTCCGGAAAGAAATAGACAGGATATCATATCCTTCTCTATCATACCTACACTCAGCTATCTCATGGATTTGTTTGAAGCTGGCGGGCCCACGAGGGAGGACCTTGCGCAGAGGTGCAAGACGTCCGTCTGTCTTGTCTTGTCTTGTCTTGTCTTGCCGGCCAACCAGGATAGCGCCGCCTTCCATTGACTGGTCGGTCGTGTGCAGCGAATACGTGCAGGTCGACGGCTATAATCGATAGCCCTCCCTTTGATTTTCGAAGGTTCAAACGAGCCCGCAACCTTGCTCCGGCCTCAAAAGCGCAAAGCTACATTAGATCGTACAGTGGACGTGCAGTGCGATAGAGAAGCAACAGCTAAGGCTACAATAAGTCGATGTTTGACAAAAGCGTGAGGGGAAGGGAGACATGTTTCGTTGATTGATAGAAGCAAGCAAAGGTTGAGCTCGCTCTCTTGCTCAAGTGTGCGAAATGTGGTGGCCCGGCTCAGTCTTGCCAATCCCGATCGCATGCGAGAGCTTCTGGGCGGCCGTGCTGAAGAGAGCTGCGGTCTTGAAGACCGAGGGAAAGCGTTCCTTGTGGCCGTGGCCGAGGCCGTCGAGCGCGTGGCGGTTGCGTGCGGTGTTGATGTAAAGGTAAATCCTTCCATATCCATAACCCAAACCCAACAAGGGGAGCCAGGTATCAGCATATAGGGGCGAGAGAGAAGCAAGCTCTGGCGAAGGAAAGGAAGGGGGTGGGGGATGAGAAAACGCACCACTGTATGGCAGTGTCGACGCCGTGCTCAGCGCGGATCTGCTTGCCGACCTTCTGGGCAGAGTAGCGCATTGCCTTGTCGGTCGTGGCTGTTATCAAGGCTTCGGCGATCTCCTTAGTGTCGATAGCGCTGATACTGAGGCCAAGCTGAGGGGTGGGAGAGAAGAGCGGGTCAGCATGTGGTGCGGAAAACTAGAGAGAAGGTACTGACTCCCAGTCGCTGGACGCGGTCAGCCCACTGTGGCACGAGTAAAAGGCAAGGCGATTAGTGATGATGCGGAGAGATAGACGTGAGAGATCGTGAGAGGATCGCACGAAGAATTGGTCTCCGAACCAGGGCTTGATGAGCGTAGGGACTCCTGCGCGAAGCGACGCTCCCGTGGTGCCCTGGATGAGGAGACAGCTCGTAAGATCAACAGCTCTACTAAGTGCCGCAGCTGTCCAAAGAAGGAACGAACAGCTCCTCCGCTGTATCAAGTTAAAGGATGTCAATTGATTTGTTCCCGTCTCATCTCACTAACTGGCGTAAATACTCACTGGTGCATCGCAGCGTCGATCTGAGAGAAGAGCCATCCGTGTGGGACCTTGTCCATCTATCGCAAGGGGGCCACAGTCAACTTTGTCGTCGAAAGCCAAGTCAATTCATCGGGATCGACTCACGGAATAACAGGAGTCTGGGAACTTGACGTCGTCTTCTTTTTTGCCCTGGTCGTCTCCTCCCTTGGCCGACCAGCCTTTAGCAATGATGGCGCGTACGTCAGCCTTTTCGACGGCGGAAACAATTGTCTTGGTCGTGGCTGCCGGATCGGGGACGACTAGAGACCGTGGAACATGTGAGCATAAGAGGCATGAGACTGGTGAACGATAGAATAGATGATGCACCGATGGATCCGAACCCGATGTAGACAAGCGGCTTCTTGTCTGCGCGGGCCTTTTTGATGAAATTCTCAAGGTCCTTTGAAGGAGACCAGTCCTTATCGGATTCTGAGAAGGAAGATATCGGGAGGGATCGTGAGCAAGAAGGGGTGAGCGGAGAGCGAACTATCGGCGCACCCTCGAGGAACCAGTAGCCGCTGATCATGATCTGGGAGAGAAAGAGAGGTCAATTAAGTAGAAGAGTGGTTGTGCACACAAGTGACTCTCACGTTGTCCTTCCAATCGACAGGATGAGGGACAACAGCTGTCGAGAAGTTGTAGATAAAGGGCTGGAGAGCAATGGTACTCAGCGCTGGTCAAGCGATGAAGAAGATGGTGAAAGATTAACTCACAACATTGGCCTGCGCCAGGTGGGACATGTCCTTTGAAGAGAAGATGCAGTCAGGGCTGTATGTGAGGGAGCGAGTTTGAAGTGGCGCCAAGCACTCACGGTCCGGCCGAGCTTCAGCTGCTTGCGCCGCCATTTGTTGACCTGGCCCGATGTCGCCTGCCAGAGAGTATTCTCAAAAAGGGCATAGGTCTGAGCGAGCAAAGCAGGAGAGAGGTCTGATCAGCGGCCCTTCGGCAGGCGAGGAAGGAGGCGAGAAGGAACGACGAACGGAGTAGTTCTGCGGGGTCATGAGTCAGGTCAGCGAGGCCCAACGGGAAAGTTCGGTTCATCAGTTCCCGGGACACTCACAAAGTTGCCTCCCATTGGGACGGGTGGGACCATGAAAGCCTGCGGGTAGTCGTGCGTCCGCGTCCAGGGCATAGTGAAAGCTCGGAAGTAGGGAATCTTCAGCGCTTCGGCGATGTGGATTCTACGGAGACGGGCGAAGGAGTCAGCAAGAACATATGAGACTAGCTGAGGGAAGAGACTTGCCCAGCCATCGCCGAGGGAGACTCAATAAGAACGTCTGCGTCCTGGCATGCAACCCAAGCATCGTTGAAAACTGAAAAAGGGAGAAGAGAGGCAATTTCGTGAATCGGTAGGTGTGGAGCAGCAGCAAGAGAACCGAATCAATACTCACGCTCGTCAAGCCACTGTCGGAAGTGTCCGAGAGATTCCTTGAAGAACTTGGGCGAATACATCTGAAGCGAAGAACGCAAAAAGCCACATTCGTCAACAGCTTCTTCTGTCCGTTTGACAGCGACTGGCAGCTCACAGGGTGCTCTCCGACGAGCTTCATGAGCGCGGTCGGGTCTCCTCCAGCCTGGCGGAAGCCAATGTCGTACGCTACGGGAAGCTTGAGACGTGAGCAAAAGCAAAAGGGAAGGATTAGACCAGAGGAAGACTCACATTCAACCCACTCCTTAAACTCATCGTCTATCTCGAGGTCCAACGATCAGCCGAAACTCTGTTTGTAAGAATACACTGAAGCGACTCACGAGTGACGATCGTGCATTTGTGACCGTCCTTCATCAGCCCCAAAGCGAGCGCGATGTCTGTAAGAGTAGTAAACTAAGGGTTAGAGAAGGACACTCGCAATCCGATGTGAATTGAAACTCACAAGGCTGGACGTCGCCGCGGGAGCCAATGGTGAGCATAACAAAGTGGCGCTCAGTGAGCTTCTTGCGTTCACTGTCAATCCCGACGCCGATCTTGGAGAGTTCGGTCGGGACTAAGTTGACGATCTTGGGCAGAGACCTTCGGACTATCGTCAGAAGGAGAATTTGAGAGAGTGGAGGGTAGGCGACTTACTTGAAGTCCGCGTCCGCCATAGCGATCCTCGTTTGCTGGTCTGGAGCAAGCATGAGAATGTCGTCTTTGGACGGCGTCCAAATCGGCTTGCCCCCGACGCTAGTGCGAGCTCCTTCTCCCTCTTCATCACTCTCTTCCTCGCTTGACGACGAGTCCGGCATTCTGCCGTTGAGTTCCTGCTCCTCCGCGGCCTCGTCTTCTCGATCCTGCTTGTGGCGAGTCTCGATCGCGCGATTGATGTTGTCCATGGCCTGTGCTCAAGGTGGATGTCAGCCACCGGCCTAGAAAGAACGCTAGGGCAGCACAGAAATAATCTGACCTCGTCCCGTGCCTCGGCCGTCGTGAACTCGAAGATGGTGTCGGCACATCCGCTACATTCTGATTTCAGAGTGCGCCAACGAAACGTCGGTCAGAGCAGTTCTGCATTCCATGGCGAGGAGGCAGGTACGAACGAAGTGCCAAGCCTGACATGCCGAGGTGCGCCGTAAAACACTGCGCAGGCGAAGGGTCAGCTCAGGACTCCGTTGGGTGAACATAGAGCCAAGACGCACTCGAACAGCGGTTACGCAGTCGGTGACAGCGAAGCGGTACTGAGGGGTTGAAGAGAAGATAAAGTCAGCAGAAGGCTCTATAATAGCAAGCTAGAGATGGCCTGAACAACCTTAATGTCGTGGCGGCGCAGAGTCTTGCGGTAGAAACTGAGGGTGAGAGAAGCCGATCAATCACCGGCCTTCGGAGATGGACTTGGTCGCGGATGTCTTTACCCAATATATCGAGACGAGACGACCAGCTGGCCCTTATGAAGGAAAAATGCCTGACGTAGGCTACATGGCGTGGCTAAAGAGCAAGCAAGAGAGGGCGGTGGTCAGCAACGCAGTCAGGAAGGAGCTGACGCAAAGGCTTACACCACAAGCCCGACCGGTCCCCGAGCCCAAAGATGACTGCGAGCTTCTCATCGAGTACGGATGTGTCAGGCGTTCCAGGCTGCTTGTAGTCGTGGCCCTGGTCCTTTGGATCATCGTTGTCGCCGATTTCGCGCTCCTTATTGAAGACCGCAGCCATATCAACGATTGCCCGAGGCCGATCGCCACTACTGGCAGTCTTCCTTTGACGAGCCTGGCCAAGAGCACGCTCAAAGTCCTCATGGAAGGGGGGGTTGCGCTCAGCAAGGCTAATGAACTGCAGCTGGAAGGTCTGGTCCTTGCTGTCCACATCGACGTCAGGCGCCTCGTTCTCATATTTCGGCGGGCCATCGATATCAAGCGTGATGAGTTTGGCGAAGGACAAGTAGTCAGACTGCCAGAGAGAGAGCATGAGCGTTGGACCGCGGGCGGAAAGGGGGTGGGGGGGGGGGGGATGCGAGGGAAACGGACCTCTTCGTACTTGACGATGCGGTCGAGCGGGATCGAGATCCGAACTTTGTCCCAATTCTCAGACGACGCCGCCTCTTGGCGGACCTCCTCGTGGGTGTAGCCATGCTCGGCGTTGTAGCGCTCCTCATTCTTGCTCTGCCTACTCTTCATTAGCTTGGCCCGCTGTGAGTGAAACATGGCTGTGGATGGATCGATGCTCAGCTCTGCGTGCCCTCAGGCATGCATCGAGATTCCAAGACGCACCACCAGCAATCTCCCTGCGCCAGTCGGCGGCGCTCTCGACCGTGTCAAATTCAAAGCGCTCCTTGTGGTTCTTCATTGACGGTGGCGTCGCAACAATGAGCGTGATGGCCGCAGGGTCCGATTCATCACTCGGGCAGATGGTCTTGACGGATGAGACTAGCGAGCAGGAGAGTAGCTGTGTCAGCGAGAAGGGGAGTAGGCAGTAGCCAGAGGTTGCTCACGAAGGAACGTCTTCAAAGGGTGTATATGTCCGCTCGGGGATGAGTTGGGGTAGGTGCCTGATCAGAGTGACGCGGATCGTCAGGACGAGGTCAGCGGCGAAGGGAGGGACTGTGAAACGGAGAGGCGGCCGCCACTCACAAATCATCTCGACGCTGAGTTCGAGCCAGAGCCGGGTGTTCGTTCGGAGGACACCCTTGCGATGGACGAAGGCAGGGCCACCCTTGATGATGAGTCCACCGGCACTCGAGGCTGATTTCTCAAGCAGAGCCGGCGGTGGAAGGACGGCATGAAAGGTGACGCGGTGAGTAGTGAGGTCTGAATTTCGCCAGCAGCAGGCACGACAAGCCATATCGGGTCAGGAACCGAGAGGACGAAACAACGCAAGAGGGAGACTCACGGAGATTCCCCACAATTACCACGCCCCTGAAGAGCCCTCCCTTGGACTCTGAGACGAAGCGCTCCTCGCCTCGGCCGCCGTCGAGGGGGCCGAACTCGTTAAGGATCGCCTTAAGCTTGACCTCGTCTGAGATGGGTTCAACTTCAACCTCTTGTGTCTCGACAAGAGCGTCCTCTTCCTTTGAACACTGTGGTCTTACCGTTGTTCTCGTGGTGGGGCGTCTGACCGTTGGTCGTCCTCGTCCTCGTCGACCCTCTTCGGTCAAGCGCGATGTCGTCATTGACTTCCTCAATCTTCGTTGTCGCCTGCTCCTTGTTGCCGTTGGAGTGCTCGTTCACGGGGGGACTCAGAGAGGGTTGCTCGTCTGCAGCATTTTCGTTCACCCTAGACACAACCCAGCCGTCCTCGCTCGAGCGGCCTTCCGAGGGCACGCTGCTGTCGTCGTCGTCGTCATCGACGCCTGTCGAAGCTATTGCGGAGCTGGTCGGGGGTGTAGCCGCTGCTACGGTGCCGATGATGTGGAAGATGCTTGCGCTTGAGCCGCGCTGCAGGTAGGGCCCTTGGCCGAGGAAGGGAGGCATAACGAGCGGCGGGGTGGAAGGGAAGGCGGATTCCGCCGCCGAAGAGGAGGAAGGTGGAGGAGGAGAAGCATCGAAGGAGGACGATGACGCGCCGGACCCGTTGTTGAGGTGTTGCTGGTGGGCAGTCGCCGGCATGCTGTTCAGAGAAGAGGATGGTGACACTCAAAGGGTGCTTGGTAGAAGTAATGGTGCTCGGAGAGAGTGAGAAAGCAAGCCCCCCCCCTGTGTTCTCTGCTCGAGCTGGTCCTGTTCCGTGTCAGACTAAACGCAATACCTCCGCCGGCCAGGGACGTCATCCCCCCTCATCTCCGGGGATCCGCAATGTTTGATGTCCACGCGAGCTCCGCATGGTTGTTTTCCTCCTCGCCGGGCTCGTCTTCCGGATGACCCGCCGGTCATTCGTCGACACTAAGTTTATCGCCTGAGTTTCCTTGACATTACTGCGCGTCCTCCATCACCAGATATGCACGCTGTCTCGCCTCTCTCTTACCTCGGGCCAGTTTTGCATTTGTTAGCCCCAACCTTTGTCCAGACAAAGGTCCCCCTACCTCGCCTTTAACTCAGATCTGACGCTCGTGTTCGGACCAGGTCTTGGCTTTTCGAAAGACATTGACCACACGCGACCCAGTGTTCTATTCGTCATATTTCAGGGGCAACTCATCCCGCAAGACTAAAACCGGCCAAGAAGGGTTCTCAGTCTCTACCCATGAGAGTGCATGTCCATACAAAAGCCAAGCGTCCCTAGAAGACCCAACCCCTCCTCTCTGTGCTCGCGCTTTCTCAGCGCCCTCCCTCCTTCCCGTCGCCCTACTGCTGCTGCTCCTGCTGCTGCTGAGAAAGGAACTGTTGCTTCTGCTGCTGTTGGAGCTGCTTCTCCCTCTCGGCCCTCCGTTCATCCATCAGGCTCGCGCCCCCAAGCCCAGCGGCAGGGACTGCAATCTTCGGGAACGTCAGTCCCGACGCGGCGGCGCTGTTGAGCTCGATGCCCGCCGAGGAGATTACGCCCGCAGCTAGAGGCTTCGCAGTCGGCGAGACGGACGGCTGCTGCTGCTGCTGCTGGTCCGCGAGGGACATCGATTTCTGCGGCGAGACGGAGGTCGACGTGTGGAGCGCGGCGTCCTGCATCGCTGCGGCGCCGAGGTCGCTGTTCTTGGTGCCCATGAGGGGCCGTTTGCCGACCACGACGTTGGGCGAGAGAGGAGGCGCAGGGGTTGCGCCGACACCTCCGCTGGTGGAAGAGAAAGCGGAGGCGACGTGCTGGCCGTTGACCTTTTGGCTCTCGGGGGAGGTGCCGAAGTGGATCGAGGCATGGCGCCTTCCGATGAGGGCGAGCTCCTCAAGAAGAGTCGAATTGCGGTACTCGAGACGAATGTTGGGGACGTTCGTCTGAAGCGAGAGAACGTCAGTTAGGGAAGCCAAAAAAAGAACGCAGGCACTTAGACTCACCTTGTTGATGTCGTTACCGCCGACGCCGGGCACATACCAGTGCTCACCGAGCCAGTGGCGCTTGACCTGCATCTCCCAGCCAGATTGAAGGACCGAATTGCGGGCAAGCTCGCACATGTCGGCAGGCGTGAACTTGTAGATCTGGGCGGCGCACGAGTACTCCTCGAGGAGAGGCTCCTTGGTGAAGTGGAACTGGAGAAACAATAATAAGCTGCTGGCTCTCTAGATGGCAATAGGCCGAGAGACAAACCTGGAGAGGGTCGTCCGTCGACAAGCTGACGTTCATGCCGATCCGGAAGTAGTCCTTGATCCTGATGCGACCGTGCCGGGCGTTAGTGCGTTAGAAGAGACAAGATGAGTCGTGAACGAAGGTCGGGACGAACGGGTTGCGGTCATAAGTCAGGAAGAGGGCGTTGTTGCTCAGCGGACTCATGGCCAGGCCGATTTGCTTGAGATAGAACCTGGTACGGTTGAAAGTCGCGTGTGAGGTTCATCGCACCGAGCGCGAATAGCTAGAACGGCAGACTCACAGGTACTGCATGACAGGAACCTTGCGAAGAAGGATGCCGTGCGAGATAGAGTGCGCTCCGAGGAAGGCTGCCGACAAGTGATCCGGGTCACCGGCCTCTCCGCAGTGGGGGCGGAGGACGAAGGTATTGAATCCTCGGTCCTTGCGCCAGGCGTTGAGGCTCGAGATGTTGACCCACATATAGTAGATCCTGGAGAGGGATATATCAATGAAAGCTCTGCGTGATTGGGAGAGGGAGGACGACGCACCAGTAACTATACGGTGGGCTATCCTTGACATTCCAGCTCTTGGCGTTCGGGAACTTTTTGTACGTCCTCCGCTCGGGCTTAGACTCATCGTCGACAGAGTCAAAGCCGATGACACGCTGAAGGAATATGTGCAGCTCAGGGTGCGAGCTCGGGTCCTGGGTGACCTCGAAGAGCGGCTGGAAGAGGTCTAGAGAGAGGCGTGATTAGACCGTTGTGATGAGCAACATGAGTTACGACGAGACAACTCACTCCGGATGATATCCTGGAAGTTGGAGATCAGTCCGCCGGACTTGTAGATGTCGTACAGTCGGGGGACCTGGACGAGCCAGCGGATGTTGTGCGAGACGAGCTTGTTGTTGATGACCCACTTGGCAAGCTTGTCCCACTCATTGACATTTCGTCCATAGATCGAAATTCTCCACTCGCAGTTCTGATACTTGCTCTGCTCGAGATCGCTCATGAGCTCTGCATGCGTCGTTGAGTCAGCAATCAGTTCACCCATCTTGGGAAGGACTGGACGAACCCTTGGTGAGCTCGGCGAGGTAGCGCCCCTCGATGTAGTTGTCCGTCTTCAAGAAGATTTCACGGAGACGGGAAGATCCGGTGGGATTGTACTGGTGACAGGAGGAAGGGGGAGACGGATCAGTCCTTGATCGCCTAAGTGGGTGGGTGGCGCGTGGCTCTTCCCTACTCACTTTCAGGTTGAACTTGTCAAAGCCTGTAAATGTAGACGTTGAGTCAGTCAGTCTCAGGCTTAAAGATCTCGTCCAGCTAGGTCAACGCACGATGGTAGTCTCCGTGAGCCTAAAGACGAATGCAAGGATGTGTCAGTGTCATCTCACACTCTTATCAGAAGGTGCATCCACCCACATGCATGTCGAGCGTGTCGATTGAGAGCTCGTATGCACTGAAGCCAAGCGACTCAAAGACCTGATCGAGCGTGAGCTCCTGGCCGTCGCGCTGACAGACGATCTCATTGGGAGCCTTTTTCATCTTGGACTTGATAAACCGGAGGAGATGCTTCTGGTTCATTGAGGCTGAGTGGTGAATGTGGGTGTCGACCTTGCGAACGTTGTAGAAGTCACGGTGGGGGACACGCTTCATGTCTGTCGTAGAGAGGGTGGAAATGGTCAGGGAGTGAGGCCTAGAGCGAAAATAAAGGAGGGACATCAACGCACCGGCGAGTTCCTGATATTCATTGAGGAGCGTGTAGAGGTTCCACTTGCTCGCAAGGTATTTGAGTCGCCGGAAGGCAAACGACTTGGCTGGGCCATCGGAGCAGACCGAGAGGATGTACTCGAGGTCGATGAAGTATTCCCTGAGGGTGGGGAAGTCGGCCATGGCCTTCTTGGAGGAGTCTGAATGAGAGGAGTGGATGAGGACACGAAAAAAGCAGATCAGAAAGAGAGTGAGAGCGCTCACCTTGAGACTCGAAGACGTTGTACACGCCGTCATCCCCGAGCTCGAAGGTCCTCTGGACCTCCTTGCCCTTGGCCGCCGGGCCCGGGATCTCGCAGTCCTCCTTGGCGAACTCCTCATCCTTATCGAGGGCGTGCTCGCCTGCGGCGCTTTGGGTCCAGTGCCAGTGAGGAGGAGGGGGCGCAGGATAGATCTTCCAGGGCTTGGACGACGATGCCGGGAGAGGTTCGACGAGGTGAGCCTGGGGCGGCTTAAGAGACTGGACATCGGCGTACTGGGAGGCATCACATAGAAAAGAAGGCCGAGGGTCAGATCCCTGGACGACGCGACGCGACGCCACGGTCACACTCACCTGGGCGGTCTCCGGGGTGAAGCCCGAGAAGTGAGAGTCGTAGTCACGAGGGTTATCTCCGAGCCTCTGGAGGGAGATTGACATGTACTTGTCGCGGAGATCGAGGCATTTCTGGAACGAGTTGCTGCGAAGACGAAAGCGAAGGTGGCGGGGTACGCGCGGAAGCGCGCGATATGAGTGGGAAGACACGCGGTCAGCGGTCGATCACACTTCGTGCCCAGTCGACGACTGACTAGAGTGCCTCGAGCTCAGAGGCAATGCCTTCGTGCATCGAGTGACCCCGGTCGGGTTGCTCCGGCTTCTCGGCCGAGTTGCCCTGCCTCTGTCCGGCGGCGGTGGGCGAGGGAGCAGCAGAAGCAGGGGAAGGGGTGGAGGCGGCAGTTGTCCCGCCCGAGACGCCCGCTGCCACGGCGGCAGGCGCGAGGTTCTTGGGCGCGTCATACTGGACGCGAAGCTGGTCCTTGAGGGCCCTCTCGTCGGCTTCCTCCTCAAGATCGAGCTCATCGGCATCGATATGCTCTGGGTGCGTGGATGAGCTCGAGGCGGCGGCGAGGCTGAGGGAAAGGGCAGCTGACGGCGGGAGGACCGGGTGCGGCGCGAGGAGGGGCGAGGACAACGAGCCAACCTTGTGGTTTTGCATCGCAAAGAAATGGTTGTCCGCCTAGGTTTTGTGTACAAACGCGTGGTCAGACAGAGCACTGCGATGCAGCATGGGAGACAGCAGCTCAACGCACGTCGCGGAGACGGTGTTCCTCCTCATAGGTGAAGGTCGACGACGAGACCATCGACGACGAGACGCGCTCGGGCGAGGCCTCGCGGGAGAAGTCCCTAGGCGAGTTGACGCCTGAGTCGTCCGGGTCGGAGCGATGGCTGGCAGGGCGGTGGGAGGAGCACATCTCAATGCGATAGGGTAGGGAAGATGGGCGTTGAAGAAGAGAGAGGGCTGGCTTCGCGTCTCGCTCCTGGTCGACTCTGTCCAAACTTGCCCCCGAGCCATGCGGACCATGACTCCCTCGCCTGCGCCGTTGTTTTTTTTCCTCAATGCTGAAGTGAGGCCGCCAAGGGTAGAGAAGAGAGGGGAGCCAATCTGTTCGGTCTCGGGGCCACAAAGCCGGAAAACATTACAGGGAGAGAGGCCTGAGTCAAGGCCGTAGGAGCAACGGGTATGCAGGGCAAGATCGGCTACCTCCCACGAGGCGCGCCCCTCAGAGAGCAAGGAGGCGAGACCACTAGACAGTCAGACAGACAGGACATGTCGGTTTCGACGACGGGATTACTTTCGATGCAGAGTCGCCTTGGCACTGAATTGCTTATGACTGGCGAACTGAACGAACGCTGTCGTCACCGACAATAAACGCAAGCGCCCAAAATAATATGTGACGACTGAGAGCTCGCGAGCTTCGGCAGAGATGATCCTGACGAGGTCTGCGGGGCCAGGGACCAGCTCCTACTCCATGTCGAATTGGATCGAGACGAGGCTTATCGGCCAGAGCCTGACTGGCGTGAGTGAGTGTGATAAGAAGATGACCATGCACCCATAAAAGTTGTATCATTTCAAGGGCAGAGAGAGCACGGCTTGAGTGGAGCTAGGGCCGTCTAGAAGCCAGTCTCGCTCTCAGAGTTCTGCGGGGTGGAAGTTGCGAATATAGGTGAGCGATGAGACGAGGCAACAAAGTGACGGCGCCGAGCTGGCCGGAGGGCGACGCACCATCGGGACATCAATCCGACCGGACCTCGTTTGGTACTTTTCCTTGTCGCTCGAGACGGGGACATCGAAGCCGTCGCTCTCGGAGCCCGAGTTGAGACTAGATGCAAGAGCAAGCGAGAGTAGGAAAGTCAGCTCGGATATCTGCACTTTGCCACGCAGTACCAGGGGAAAAGGCGAAAAGCAAGGGATGATGGGGGGGGGGGGGGGACAACTGCGACCGGACACAACCCTATCCCCTCACTGTCATCTCCATCATGGACTCACGGGGCCTCAACGACAGGGACACGTCCCCTGGACCTCGACCTGCTCGTTCGGGCGGTCTTCCTCGCTGAGTGGCGGCCGGCACGGTCAAATGTCTGGAGAGGCGGGGCGACATCGCTGTCGGTGTCAGAGCCCTCGTTGAGCGGGATCTTCGAGGTGCGCTCGGTCGCGGCCAGAGGCTGGTCGCCACCGGAGAGGGCGGCTCCGTCTTCGCTCTCCGAGTTGATGGGGAGCGCGGTGCGAGCCCTCGAGCGGGAGCGGGAGGTCGCCCCACGAGGGGTGCGTGAGCGAGTCCGGGTGTAGGGCTTCGTCGGGAGAGGTCCCTCGTCGCCTGAGTCGTAACCGGTAGTCGTGCTCGCGAACTTCGGACCCTGGCGTCCTCGGGCAATGGCGGGCGCGCCTTCGAGCTCGGCGCGGACCTCGGGCGTGTAGGGGCTCTCACTCTCGGACTCGCTGTTCTGGGGCACGTATGACGCAGCGGCGGGGAATTGGGCCTCTTGCTCGTAGTTGCCCTCGACCTCCGAGTCCTCGTTCATGGGGAAGTTCGGCATGGTGGGTGCTTGTTGGGTGGGGTGGGAAGGAAGACGGGTTGGGTGGGGGGTTGTGGTGGTTGAGGGTCAGAAGGAGAGGGAGATAGAGAGATGGTCTCGGCGCGACCTCACCCGCCTCGCTCGCTGCTTGTCACTGTGCCACGTTGCGCCATCGATGCCATCGGCCGAAGACCACCATCTCATCTCTCCCTTTTTCGCTCGCCAAACGTAAGGCTTGGCTCCTGAGTAGGTCTTCCCCGACGGGTATCTCCCTGAGAGGAAGCATCGAGTTTCTGCGTCCGAAGGGAGAGAGAAAAGTCCGGGCTGGTCTGTCGATGGCCTGCTTGACTCAGGGCTCCCCGCTGCAGACCCCTGCAATCGGGCGGACATCCGACGAGCTGGGACATTCTCTCGATCTCCGCTCATTCTTTCTCCTTCAACCTGTTCCTTGAGTTGACGACGGCCCGGAGGTGCTGGAAGCCGGGAGACCCTCGTTGCTGTCGTCAAGCAAAGAAGGGCAGTGTTGATGACTAGCTGGACGCGTTCTGTCATCTGTCTCCCTCGTGCAGCGCCTGTCATGGCCACCTCCACCGGCTTGCTTCTCGACTCAGGGTCTCTCAGGTCGCGCTGTGCCGCGGCGCTCAGCTCTGTCCTCTGTTATACGGCCCTGCTTTGTCTGGTTTCTCGCCTGAGGATGAGGGGCGGCCCGCAAGAGAGAGCGACGAAAGAGGAGGGAGGGAAGCGAGAACAAGTCCATCCCTCGCCTCGGCCAACCCCGGGGGCCTGCCGGCATATCATTTCGCTCGCTCCTCTCGCCCAACGTCCATGGACATCACCCTTCCTCCATCAGCACCGCCAACTCCTCCTTTCCTCTTCCTCTCCCTCATGCCCACGAGCATACGCCCAACACCGCCGCTGGAGGACGCAGAGATGACACCCCTCGCCTCGCGCCTGCCGCCTGAGCTTCTCCACCTTATAATCCAGGAGGCCGACTCGTCACCCGCCCTAGCCGCCTGGTGCGGTGTCTCCTCCGGGACGCTCCCCATCGCGGGCCGGCTCCTCTGGGGCGAGATCACCATCTCCCGCCAGGAGCAGTACGCCCAGTTCAGGACCCCGGAGGTGCCCGTGCTCTCTCTTTCTGTCTCCCCCTCTTGCCCTCGACGCGAGAGCGGGCGTCATTAAGCGTTGTCGTTTCTGACGTCACGTTCACCCGTGGTCGTTTCTGCTCTCCCAGGCCAGCGACGACGAGCGATCCTGTCGAGTTTCTCAAGCCCTCTCCTTTGACAACACACGATACCTCAAGCTCGAGGTCTTCCCGTCATGCGACGTCCTCGCGACGGCCTTGTACCTGAAGCTCTCGCGGCGGCGACACGCATCGGCGCTGCCGCCTCCACTCGCAGAAGAAACAGGAGGAGTAGGCGGCGACAGTCCCGCGACCCCGTCGTTGTCGTCGAGACAACTTTTGGCAACACCTCCACTAGAGCCACCACCACCGACGGGGCCTATCTTGAGCACACCCATCTATGAGGTCGCCCCAGACGACAACTCGAAGCGGCACCTCGCGGCCCTCTTCTCACGACTCCGACCGCGCGCCTGGATCTTCCCCGACTCGTGAGTAAGCAAGGGGATGAACGGACGGAACAGAGCGGTTTGGATGCGTGCTGGCTTGCGTTTAGTTGTTAGCGGCCGCGGTCGACTTGCTTCTTTCGTTGATGCCACTCGCTTTCTTCCGGTCTGGTCGCGAAAGTCCCGCTGGCTCGTCTACCTACTTGTTGCTGACGCCCAGCTCTTCTCTCGTCGTTTCCTTCTCTCATTCCCTTATCATTTCATACCAGACGGAGATTGGCGCTCATTGAAGGTCCCATCTGGAGCAGGTTCCTCGTCTCAGGTACGCAATCGATGATTCGACCCGATCATCATTTCTGGGGAAGACATCGCACGCGTGCCTCTCCTTGCAAGTCTCACCCACCGACCGCGCTTACTCCGCCCTTCTCTGGTGGCCGCGGCGCCCGGACTTGACTGCCTCTCCTTCTCGCTTCCTTGTTGCTCCGTCTGATCGTGCGTTGTGTCTTGTGTTGACAAGCCCTGCCCCTTCCAGGCTTCCCCGAACCCACCGAGACGCCCTTCTGCTCGCATGCCGTCGCCTATCTCAACCTGGCCTTCCTCCGACTTCACCTCGACCACTCAACCGAGACGATCGAGCTCCAGTCGGAGTACGCAAGGCTTTGCGCTCGCCTGCTCGACATGCGGGACGATGTGATGCGATTGAGGGGCGAGCCGGGGGAGCATGCGTTTAGAACGAGGTGGCATGAATGTTCAAAGCTGACGGATAGGGAGAAGGTGTGGGGGGCGGTGAGGTATCCGAGGGGGGAGCAGCTGACGAGTGAGTGGTGTGGATGGATGCTGTCGGTGGGAGCACCATTTGTGGAGCTGATAGAGCGTTGGACCGATACAGAGATCTCTCAGTTACTGGCAGAACTCGAGGTGGAGAGGGAGGCATTGGCCACGCGGTGGAAGAAGGAGGTCTTCGAGATGGGAATTGAGCCTGGTGCGGAGGATGTTAGCGACGAGGACGAGGACGACGACGACGAGGAGGAAGGGGAGCTTGGCGAGGACAACGGGGAGATGGAGGAAGCTGCCCCGACGACGCTTGCGGTAGAAGTTGAGGCCAACTCACTCAGAGGAGAGGGAGTGGGCTCGAACGGGGGAAGGGAGAGGAGGAGACCAAGCAGAGGGAAGGGCAGAGGAATTCGGCCGAGTTTGAGAACGGCAGTAAGGGATCCATGATGGAACTTAGGTCATGATTTGCCCATATTGAGCACGCAGCGAAACCTGATTGCCAACGCCGAGGCCCATTTTTTTTGTTTGTCCAGCGAGCGAGGGGGTTGAGCCACAACCAGACCCAATATTATTTTCTGAGGACAAAGGGGGTGTGAGGACGTGCATGAGGTAGCCCTGATTTTGGTGGAGGTTCTTGCTCCCGATGTGGCCTCGTCCAGAGTCCTACAGGGACACAATCGACGATGTTCCATGCTCACAGGCAGTTCTTGATGTATGACGGGAGATCTCACAAATACCATGGGTTCGTCTTCCTAAACTTCAGGTACCGTGGGAGTTGCGGATGCTTTGGGCAAAGGGGGACTGAGTTGATGTCTCCCATTCACACTCTTGCACCTCCCACGCGCAGCCCATGAATCGCCGTGTTGGTCCCGCGCGCCATCTCGGCCTATCAGCTTTTCCTCTCGCGCTCCCGCCCTTTTCCGGGTCAGTCAGGACTATCGCTGATGGTCCTGGATGCCCATCTCAAACCCGGAGAGTCTGGCAAAGATGCGTGTGCCATTGACCTCTCTTTCCACCGCTTGAGCCTAAGTTTGGTACGAAACGAGGGGTCTAATGAGACTGGCTAGCTCGAAAGGAAGACAAGCGCGTGCAATAGGCCGGACCCCTTCCCCTTTCTCGTCATCGGTTCTTGTTGTTCTTGTTGTTGTTCCCCTCCCCTCGCCCCTTTAACCTCCCATCAACTATTTCCCCTTCTCTCCCCCTCTCTCCGAACTACCGTCTCTCCCCTCATTCTCCGCCGGCGTTAATCTTTTCTTTATCTCTGGCCCACTTCTTGGATCTCTCACTCTTCCTGTCAACCTCGCACTATGTTGCCTCTCCAAGCCTTCGCACTCCTCTGCCTGGTCGGGTCTGGAGCATCGGCCGCCTCTACCCACGAACGCCGCTCACACCCTGCTCGTCAGGCCTCACCGCCAGGCGAGAAGCGGGCTGTCAACCTCGGGTGGCCCTATGTCTCGCAGAAGGTCGGTAGGCGTCCTCCTACGTATGTCGATTGTCCTCCCTCGCTGATTGCCGTGATTGCTCCAGATCCGTGGTGTCAACCTTGTGCGTACTCAAATATTAGGAATCAGCTATCCCCTCTGACAGTCTCTATTTCTCTCTTAGGGTGGCTGGCTCGTTCTTGAGTGAGTCGGGTCGGAGCCAGGGGAGGCCGTCATGGACGAAGACCCGAGGCAGCGAAATCCAAGTCTGCCCTCGATCGTGGTTGTTGACCCCTTCCCTTTCATCTCGATGACTTCCTCAGGCCATGGATCACGCCTTCCCTTTGTTCGTGCATGTGATGAGATCGTCTTCGGGCCCCTTGCCGACTCTGACTTTGATCTTCAGTCGACAAGACGGGCAACAGCGCCATCGTCGACGAGTACACCTTTGGCCAGCTCCAGACCCGCGCGACGGCTGAGGCTGCGCTCAAGAACCACTGGGACACTTTTATCACCCAAGACGACTTCTACAAGTCCGTTTGCATGTTCGAGCAGCGGAGTGAATGCATCGTCCGCGGCTGACACGGATCACGCCTTCGCCCATACAGGATCAGGGATGCTGGTCTGAACCACGTCCGCATCCCGATCGGTTATTGGGCCTTTGAAGTAGATGCTCGTAAGTCATGACATAGTTTCAGACGGTTGGAGAAAGCTCATTGCTCAACTCCTCCAATCCTCTTCATCAGCTTATATCCAGGGCCAGGTTCGTTAAAACCCCCGACGTCGGTTCCGACCCGTGGTTCTCAATCACGCTAAAATGACACCCTACTCTCCGCGGTCGACGTCCTACAGCTTCCGTACCTCTACAAGGCCATTGGATGGGCTCGCAACGCAGGCATCAAGGTCATGATCGATCTGTTAGTATCTTTCTTCATTGTCTATCTTACGACATCCCGCTGACTGAGACCCTCTCCAGGCACGGCGCTCCTGGATCGCAAAACGTCCGTGGCTCCTTGGTTCTTTCGCAGGTCTTCCGCTTTGACCTGATTTAGTTATCCCCCTGACAGGGCTTCGACAACTCTGGCCGCTTTGGCAAAGCCGAGTGGGCGACCCAGTCTTCTTACGTCTCCCGGACCAAGGCCGTCATCCAGACGCTGGCCGAGGAGTTCAGCAAGACTGACTACTGGCAGGTCGTCACCGCGCTCCAGCTCCTCAACGAGCCCGCTGGGTTTCTCAACCAACAACTCCTTGACACCACACTCAACTTCTACAGTGCGTTCCGTCTTTTTGAAAATCTTTGACACCATGCGCTTGTGTTGAATATCTTACCTTGCAGACGACGGGTACTACACCGCTCGCTACCCCTGGGCCCCCAAGGGCAGCGCTAGCAAGTCAGGTCTACTTGTTGTCATGCACGATGCTTTCCAGTGTAGGTCGATGAACGATGCTGCCCGCTGTCATCGATGCTGACCCACTCCTACTCATTCAGCTCCCGCCTTCTTCAATGGCCGCTTCCAGGGCGGAGGATACGAGGACATCATGATTGATACGTGAGTACAAATAAGAACGGGTAGTACCTGGATAAGCGCTGACCTTCATCACTTCTTCCTCCAGCCACCACGTCAGTCTCGCTAGCTGTTTGATCGCTGAATGCCACCGCTGAGCTCTGCTTCGATTCATCCTTTAACAGTACGAGAGTACGTTCTTCTTTTTCATCTACCCTCGGCATGCGTCCAAGCCTAACTCTTCTCTTCCCACAGTTTTCTCCAACGACGAGGTTGCCCGCGACCGTCGGGGACACCTCCAGTCCATCTGCAACCTCAAGTCGGGCCTCGAGGCAACCACCCACTCGCTGTACGTCGGTTCCTATTCAACCAAGCATGGAGTGCTTTACTAATTGAAGGTTCTTTATTCTAGTGTCGTCGGGGAGTGGTCGGGTGCTGTGAGTGCCAGTGGGCCTTCTTTGGCCAATCGCCCAGAGTTGCCTCCTGACCTGACCCCCTCCCCCCTCCCCGTCTCCTGCAGATCACTGACTGCGCCAAGTACCTGAACGGCCGTGGCATCGGCTCCCGTTTCGACGGATCTTATCCTGGCTCGACCAAGCGCGGCGACTGCCCTTACTATACTGGAAATGGTGATAATTTCACCCAGGAGTACAAGACCTACCTTCGCCAGGTCAGTCTGAACGCGGCGACGCCGATGATGAAGCTACACAAGATCTGACGCAGCGCCCGTGCTTGGAATCACAGTTCTGGGAGGCTCAGGTCCAGACGTTCGAGCGGTCCGCCGATGGATGGATCATGTGGACCTGGAGTGAGTGGATCCATCCTTCAGCCGTCAGCCCGGCCTGTCAACTGATCAGGTAACTCCCCTCCCCCGGGACCCGCAGAGAACGAGGGCGCCGCCGAATGGTCGTATCAGCGTGGACTTCAGCTCGGATGGATCCCGCAGAACCCCACCCGTGAGTATGACTTTCCCGTCTTCAAGTCCACGCACGCACAGCATTCTCTGACTCTCACTATCCTCAGAGTATGCCAACTCCCTTGAGAGCCTTTGCGCCTAATCATAAGGCGCGCTCGGAAAGTCCCTTTCTCTATTGTGCTCGGTCTCCTGCTCCACTCTAAATGGGTCCCATGGGACTTGTGATTATCCCTTTGTCTTGTCTCTTAAAATCTCCCTTCCTTCCTCACTCACCTAACTGCATACACCACATCTTGTCTCTCACCCATTTCTATATACCTTGTTTTCTGTTGTGCCACCATACCACGGCCAACTCTGATTATTCATAGCTCATCCCGATGAGCGGGCCTGCTGTCCTCCTTGTTGTGCACCGTGATGATGACCCGGCGATAGCGTGTGAGGGCTGGAGACCCGCTGTCGGTAACCTGGCCCAGGGGATGGAAAGAAGATGAGGCTGTGTCTGTCCTTCAAGGGCTTTCCCTCAACGAACCTTGAGGATGAAGTGAAAGTCCCGCCAGTCTGGGTAGTGGTGGTTGAACGTGATGATACCCTCGGGCGGGACCGTCACACTGAGCTTGGAGCTCGTCTCCGTTCCGTTGAGCTCAAAGGTCGGAACCTCGTAATCGACCTTGACCTCGGAGGTCAGCACAAGATCTGAGTCACAGGACGCCCCGAGACGTACCCTATGATCCTTCGACCCAACCTCCTTATACTGGATCCACTGGAACATGAGCGCATCGCCCGCATCGGGATCAGATGACGCGGACGCATCAAAGATGAGTGTCTCGCCCGGTCGACCGGTGGCTCGAATGGGAGCCCAGGACATCGAGTCACCGTTGACAATGACGGTAGGAGGATGGTTAGCCTGAGCATAATCATTCGAGAGAGTCCATTGGATGCGGGCGGCGAAGTCGAGCTGAGTACAAGAGATCAAGAGTCAGGCTCAAGATCGAGGGAGTGAGCGAGCGCAGAGCGCAGGAGCCAAGTGAGCCAGTTCTACGCGCCTGGACATCCTCTCTCCAGCGCCAAACAGTCGCCTGGCTACTGATGACCAAGCTTCCATCCACAGGCGAGATGACGCGGTCCACCGAGTCGGCGTAGTGTGCCGAGCCCTCATCGTGGAGGCGGGTATACCGGCCGCCCCAGCCTCCGAAGGCAGGGTCGGAGGGGAAGTTGAGACCGTTCTGTCGGATGGCAGGTGGGCGAGTCAGGATATCGATGAAAAGAAAGATAAAGGAGTTCCTGGGAATCACAGGAATGAGCGAGAGGAAGGCCGGGGTGTCGCCCTCCATGATGAAGTCGAAGTCCGGGTAGAGAGACCCAAGGGGGCCGAGCTGGATGTTCTTCCGAACCCAGTCCATCTGTTGATCTTCAGGTCAGCCGCTAGCTCGAAAATTTTTCGGGAGGAACAAGAAGTTCTTACGCTGATGAGGCTTTGGTCTCCGCCTTTGAAGCCGTAGAAGAGATCGCCCGAAACACCAGTCCAGGCGGCCATGGCGTACTGATTCTCCCCGTGAACCGAGGCGATCTGAGATAAAACGGCGGCGTTCAGCCAAGCATTCGAAGCCAGTCTCACGCTCGTTAAGGCCTGACGTAGGGGACCTTGGGAAAATTGCGGCGGATCCAGGGCCCAGCATCGTCCTGTGAAAAGGACCCCTGCAGTATCAGCCTCAGCCGCCTCGACAGGCATTTCCTTGGCGGATCGCGCTTGCCTGGTCGCTGATGGCATAGACGACAGCGATGCGGTCGATGAAGGCCTCGAGCTCATAGGTCGACCTTGTCTCTCGTACGTGCCTGCACCGGGAATCAGTGAACTTTCCTCTCGGACGTAATATTGAACGCATTTCTCTCACCAGAGCGCCTGCGCCAGCCCCGCGGCTCCTCCCCAGAGGTTCACAAATACCTTACGGCCGCGGGCGTCAACGCGATCGATAGCATCGACAAGGAGCTTTGAGCCCGCGCTGTCACGGCCCTTTCCTACCCCGAGCATGCCAAAGACCGGAAGCGTCGAGGAAGTTACAGAGGTCAGGTACTCAAAGGATGGGTAGGGGAGGGAGGCTGGGGTGTGCGCTTGGAGAGATGGGAGGGCCTGGCGGAAGCCGGTGAGGACCTAAAGATGCAGTGATTGATTGACTGAGTTCCTGGCAGCGTGAGGGGTAGAGAAGGACTACCGACGTTGTGGATCTGTTCTTCATGTGTCGAGTGGCTGTCGACGGAAGAGACATACAAAGTTGAGCTGCGCTCCTTCGGTTGACGTGATGTAAGCGCTCACCGAAGCCAAGTTGATGTCGTCGCGATGAGCCCTTCTATGTCGATTTCATTGGAGTACAGCAGTAGTCGGACGAGGCTGCAACAATGATCTCAGCCAGGAGTTATGCAGCATGGCGTTAAAGAGGGCCGGCTGATCAATGCGCCGGGGTTCTCCCTCACCCACCTCTCGGCATCATCCTGGGATTCCGCAAAACCAACCAGAACAAGAGTGTCGGGAGCGCGCAGAGAAAAATTCCTCATAGAGACTAGGGGCTCACGGGCTCATTCGCCATGTCTGTCAGGACCACCAACCGAGGGCGCTCCTCTTTGAGACAGGGCAGCGTCAGCTCGATCCTGGCCGACTGTGAAGCCGGCGGCATCTCACCTGGGCTGAGATTGTACGCTATTGCCTGAAAGATGTTTGCTAACAGCCAAAGGTAAGGAAGCAGTCGAGACATCATCGGCAAAGGTCCAGGAGATCGTGGTCGTTGCGGGCGAGTCCGCTTGCTTGCCCTGATCGCGACGATCTCGGGATTCGGCCGGCCTCATGCCCGAGCGAGCCTGCGTCAACCGATCAAGATGGGCCAGCTTGGAAGCTAAAGGGTAGTCCTGAGCGGGCAGACAACAAGCGTATCATACACAGGACAGAAATTAGCCACTGTTACTAAGCTTTGCTGTTCCGTCTATGTCTTGAGTTGTTGCACACGCGGCACTCATCATCTCTGACCAGACAGCCGCTAGCGCGTTCTCGTGCCGTGCCCTTGTATTGTATTCACTTGCGTCCAGGGACGCTCCGTCCTTTGTGTGGGAATATCTACTCTTGAGATTCGGTGGTCCTCTGTCTATCGAACTCTTGATTCTCCACAGCGGGAGATAAAGCCCATAATACGGGAGAGCTAGGCCAGGGCTGCGCGTCCTTGTGGGCCGAGGGTGCCCGGCTCGCGCTCGCGCCCCACGCGCCTGGTTGGTCTCCTGGCTTCCTTCCTCTCTCCCCGCCTTCTTCCCCTGAACATCTATCTCCTCCCGCTAAGCGTCATCTCAGCCGACTTCTTCGCCGACATGCTCTCCTCCGCCTTCGCTCTCACCGCCCTCGCCGCTGTTGCCGCTGGTGCGTTTTCCTCGTATCGGCATCCTCTACAGAAGAAGGACGGGGTAGGGGGGGGTGGGGGGGTGTTGAGTTCATCCAGCCAGGCCCCTCTTCCCCTCTTCCCTCTCCCGCTCCTTTCAAAGCATCTCTCTGACTTTTCTCTCCTCATTTCCCTTCTTCTGCACGTTCCTCTCCTGACTTTCACGTGCCCGCCCTCACAGCCCAGGCGCCCCTTACCATCAACACCCCCGGCAGGCCCGTCCAGTGCCAGCCGGTCAAGCTCACTGTGCGTCCGAGCGTGTCTCTCCCCCTCGTCGACGAACGAGGTGGCCTCGATATTCTGACGCCGGTTCTGCCTTTCCGCTCTTCTGCAGTGGTCTGGAGGATCCCCTCCTTACTACGTCTCTGGTGAGTGTGGAGTCGGCTGTCACCTGTTGTTACCGCCGACTGGGAGGGGGCAAAGGGTGGATCGCCGCCGTCGCGCCTCCTCTCGACGCGGTTTAATCCGCGTCCCCCAGCCCATCGGCCGTCGCGCAAGCGGGTGCTCGCGGACGGGGAGGCGTGTCCACCTTGCCTCATGCTCCTTTAGGCCGGTCCGCACGGGACAGTCATCTCGTCCACGCAGGGCGAGAGAGGGAGAGCCGTTGCGAGGCGGGATGGTCTTTACTCTCTTTTGCAAGGAGGAGAGGAACCACACGCGCCTTTGAGGCCCCTCTGCCATTATCCCTCGCACGCCAGGATTCTGCAGCTGTCGTTGTCACAACACTAGGCTGACTCGTATTCTTTCTTTTGCGCTGACCAGTCCTGCCCGGGCAGTCCATCCAGAACCCCTACGAGACCCTTTTCCTTGGACAGGCTTCCTCCGACACGGAGGCCACCTGGACCTGCGACATTGGTGTCAACACCACCCTCACTTTCGGTGTTAAGGTTCGTTCAGGGCTGTTCGACTGAGCTGCCTCGGCGCCACTAACGATCGTCGCGTTTCGCTCTCGCTCTCGCAGGACTCCGTCGGCAGCGTCAACTGGTCCGCCTTTCAGGTCGTCGGCGCCAGCCCGACCAACGACTCGTCCTGCATCGGCATGAATGCCGTCCGTGACGCCTCGATCTCGGCTACCATGTCGTCGACTGCTGCTGCCGCTGGCACTGGCGCTGCTGGTTCGGCTGCCGGTACCACCTCCGCTGCCGTGCGTCTCCACCACAGAACTGCCGGTCTTACCTTAATTAGACCCTGACATCGCTCCTCTGTCGTATCACAGGCCTCTGCTAGCGGCGCCGCCTCTGCTTCCGCTTCCGCCTCTGCTCGCCCTGCCAGCGGAGCCCTCTCCACTGTCTCTGGTTCGAAGGGTTCGTTTAACCAATGCTTCAACGCGCGCAAAATGCTCTCTTTGCTGACCTTCTTGTGTCCCCTGATGTGCAGCCTTCATCGCCGCCGCCGTCGGAGGTGCTGCTTACGCTCTTCTCTAAGCGGACTTGCGGCTTGGCGCTCACTGCGCACCGATCCCTCACAAGGACCTCTCGCCCCTTTCGCTAAATCCTTTCTCCTTCGTCTCTTGTTATTCCAAACATGGACCTCTCCCTTCTTGCCTCCTCCTTCCCATGGATGAGCCACTTTTTATTTTTTTAATGTTTTCTTTTTGGTTTTCTGAGTCCTTTCTCCTTCGTGGTTGCTCCTCCTTCAACTGAAGGTGTGCTTCCTTTGCCGCTCTCCTTCTGACCCTCGTACACGCTTATAATGCCGATGCACATTGTCCCGCTGATGATTAGAAGCTACTTGCCCTAAGAAAGAGAAGAGAGCTGTGGAGTGAACGGACAACTTGAGAGCCGGGGCGGCCTTGGCCGGACGCGTCTATCCTTTCATCCAGACGCGAGGAAACCAAGCTTGAACCTTTGACGATCAGCATCTTCGGCTCTCACCTGTCACCGACCTCCCCGACACTTCAAGACCTCCCAAGAGCTTCTCGAACCCCGTTGAAACTCGCACGATCCAGAGTCTCTCTTCCTCGCGCTGTCCGCATTCGGGTCATTGTCCGCACCTCAAACACGTCTGCCTTAGCTCCCTCGTTCCCTCCTCCTACTGCTCTGCTTTAAGGCTGATTCACAACCTGCAGCCATCCCCTCGTCAGGTCTTCCTCCGCCATGGCCTCCCCAGCCTTCCAGCCGCCGCCGCCCCCGGCCCTCGACGCGTACAACCAGCCACTCCCTCCACCCCTCAGCCTTAAGGTGATGCGCCTCTCGCGGCCTTCACTTGCCCATGCGGGATCTCAGCAGCTCTTCTTTGAGGTGCCTCCTGGGGGCTCTGAGGTTGATGGAAGCGAGCCACTCATTGCGTTGGAGAGGCGGGCGAGAAGGTCTTTGGACAACGTCGGCAAGCTACCGGAGGCCTCGTCGGAGGTCTTGTCCTCCCAGGCAGGGATGCGCGATTTCCCGTTGGGTCCACTGCTTGTACTGCCGGGTTCATTTGGCAGTATCTGTTTGGGCGAGGTGAGTGTTCTGCGTGCGCGAGATGGCGGGCATGACCGCGCCGCTGAGGAGCGAGAACTGAACGGCCACTACCTGAACCTCAGACCTTCATGGCGGCCATCAATCTCTCCAACGACTTTTCCAAACCCGTGCCTGCTGTCCGACTTCACGTCGAACTCCAGACGGCGACAGCCAAGATCCCGCTCGCGGACGAGCGGGGTCTTGACGCAACGGGCGGGGGGATCGACCCAGGCCAAGCACTTGGGACAACGGTGAGGTGGGAGATCAAGGAGTTGGGGCTGCACAGTGAGTTGTTCTCCTGCATGTTTGAAATGGAGATGAGTGGGCCGAGCCGACATGCGCATTATAGTGCTTTCTTGTGAGGTGTTCTGGGGACTTGAAGGGCGATCATTCAAGAAGGTCTACAAGTGAGCTCTCGTCCTCTCCCCCTCTTCGTAGGTCGATATTGATACTCTCTGCTCAGATTCCAAGTCACCAACCCGCTTTCGGTCAAGACCAAGGGTGCGCATGGTGGAACCTCTCTTCGCGTACGCGTCGTCCCATCTGACCGTTCTACCCAGTTCACATCCCTGCCACCCCGACAACGGCCCTTTCCCCTTCCCTCCGGCACAAGGTCCTCCTCGAGCTCCACATCCAAAACACCTCCTCCTTGCCTCTCGTTTTTGCTCGGTGCGACTTCCAGCCCGTCCAGGGCCTTACCGGCCGCCCGCTCCACGAGATCAACCAGGAGTCAGGCTCCTCCTCCTCCTGCCAGGAGGCGGCGCCCGTCTTGAACGTTGGTGATACCCGGCAGGTGTGCTTCGAGGTGGATGAGACGGGCCGGGAGGGCAACGTTGGAGGGATGAAGAAAGTTTGGGAAGGAGGGACCGTCCTGCCCCTTGGGTGAGTGAAGCTTTAGTCGCTGTGGAAGGGCACCTGGCGGTAATCATAGCTAAAGTCTCATTCAACGACAGGCGGATGGACATTCAATGGACGACGGCGTACGGCGAGCCCGGCCGGCTGCAGACCTCCGTCCTCCATCGCCGGGTCCCTGCCCCACCCACTGTTCCGACCGTCATCCTCCACGAACCCCCTTCCCATTCTTCCGGCGCCTCTCCGGCTCCTCTCGTTCGATCTGCATCCTCCGGCTCCTCCTTCGCCGTCCGCTCGCCGCCTGCCTCTCCAGCTAAAGGCGGAGGCCAGTCCTTGAAGCGCTCCTCGACGACTGCCAACTCCAACACAAGGTTGCCATACCACTCTCAGGGGGGCTCTCTCCCTGGGACTCCGCCGCCTCCACCGCCTCCACCAAAGGACCCGCGCGTTCCTTCGTCCGAGAAGGACGACGAGTGGGAGGTCGATTTGGTCGTACTGGATCGCGTAGCTGGACACACGGAGGTCATCGCCGAGGAACCGTTCTCTGTGAGGGTCCAGATCCTCGCGAGGCTCATCAAGACAGCCCCTATACCCGCCGCGGTGACGACGCCCGCAGCCGACAACGAAGAGGAGGGCAGCACGGCACCTCCTCCCCCTCCTCCTTCTTCCCGGAAGCACACCGCCTCCTTCACGCTCCACCATCTTCCCCAACCAGACGCGTTCTCCTCATCAGCCGCCAAAACCTTCCTCCTCCCGATGGGTTCCTCCGTCCTCCCCTTTGAGCTCTCCGTCGACGCAGAGGGAACTGTCGTCACCAAGGAATGGACGTTTGATTACGTGCCTTGGAAGGGAGGGATGGCGACGCTTGCCGGGGTGGCGGTTGCAAGGAGGAGCAGTGGTGAAAGCAGTGGGAGTGAGAGGGAGCTGAGGAGGTGGGAAGAGCTGGGAGACCTTTGGGTGGAGTGATGATGGAAATGTGTGTTGCGCTGTGGGCTTCGTGCGTGAAGAAGGGTTGGGGACAAGGGCAAATAATACATACACGGATCGACACAAGAGTAAGAGGGAAGGACTAGTGAGGAAACATAAATGAAGGTAGGAGTTTTCTTTTTTTTTATACTTGGTACATACAAAGAGCGTAGAGGTGCATTCTTTCTCGATCGAACGTTCAATCCTAATCCTCACCGAAATAGAAGAACGGCGCGCCAAGGACGTCGGGCTCGTTGAGTTGGCTCAGAGCGAGCGTGACAGGGTCAGAGCCGCTCGCTGGACCAAGGGCGGTGCTGTACAAGGGGGAAATGGAGGGTCGAGTCAGTAATGCCGATGAGAAGAAGAAGGGAGAAGGAGTAAGAAAGAGAGAGCGACCCACTATACGAAAGGCGTCCCGATCGGCGCGAGGAACTCCAGGACCGAGGGTGTGGTGGCGTCATTGGGGTCGCGGGTCAAGCGCCACCATTGGCTTTGACGAAATACAGCGGTCAGCATGAGACACTCTCCGGGAAGGAGATCAAGAGGAGATGCTTGACATACAGCATCTGCGAGCTGTCGTCGGTATATGAGCACTCGTCGGCTGAGATCGTCGAGTCGATGTACGGGTCTGTGAGTGAATCAGGAGAAGGACGTTCAGTATGTATATATCTTGGATCATTATGGGAGAAAAACTTACACAAGGCCGTCAGACAGAAGGTGCCCGAAGAATTGGTGTATGTCACGTGGCCGTAAATGAGGCTCTCGGTAGCAACACTGGAATGCGGACGTGTGCGCGATGAAGTTAACACGAGCAGCGGGATGATGACGACGCCGACTCGTCTACACTCACTTGCCTCGGAACTCGCTCGTGCACTTATCGAATCCGAAAGTGCCCAGCTCGTCGGAAGCCGAGGTGGAGAGGATGCCGTCATCCCCGACAACAAGGCGCGAACCAGATGGACTGTCGTTGCTGAGGTAGAGAACATTGGCACCATCAAGCGGATACGCCGAGTGGACGATGGTCTTGACAATCCGCTTCTGGTACGAGTGCTGGACAGGCCTGGCCGAGGCGAGACCGACGAAGGTGATGGCGGCAAAGATGAGGGCTGCGAGCTGGGTGACAGTCCGCGACATGGCAGTAAGGCAATGGAGGTGTCGATCTGTCGTTGAGCTGTAGAAAGCGACGAGGGTGAAAGTATAAAATGTGTGTGTGGGAAAGGTAGGAGCGAAGGGAGATGGTGGTGAAGAAGAGACTCGATGGGTCTCTCTCCGGTCCCTTTGACCAAGGGCAGCGACGGCAGCAGGCAGGAAAGAGAGTCCGGGTGAGGGGCGCAGCGCAAGGCCTGGTGATGTCCTCCCTGGGTGGACGATGCGCTTTCAGCGAGCGCCTCTTGCGCCTCCATCCCGTTTTTTTAGACTTGCGTGGGTTAGGACCGACACGTCGAAATGGACCTTGCATTAACATAAAGCCTCGCTTCGCCTCGCACCTGCGTTACCCTGGCTTACTGAATGACCCGCAGTCTTCGTTGACGTTGGCCCGTAGGGCTCGCGGAGCCAGAAGCTTCCAATATCACAAGGAGACCTCTCCAAACACGCCACATCCCCACCCCGTCAAACGCAAACAGCGAGGAGGACTTCCTTGACTTTGACTGTGAAGTCTAGACCCGGAAGTCAGTCGCCTGGACGGCATTCATCGCAAATGGGTGTGGGAGTAGTAGGATAAAATGAAAGTGAGCAAGAAGGTAGGAGAAGGAGGAGGAAGATCGTGAAGAGAGACTGCGTGATGAGGGTGAGGTGAGGACAAGGAAAGATGATTTGCGTGAAAGAGCGGGCTGCCGGGAGGTCTGTCTGCTTGACGACTCCACGGAGAAGGTCCTGCTTCTCAAGGCGCTGTCGGCCAGAGACCCTGGGCCTCTGTTTCGGAAGGACAAGCGAGTCGTCAGCCTCCTTCGCACTGAGATTAGAACCGGCGCTGCCACGCACGGAAGCCCTTGACAATCTTCTCGACCTCATCGATGGTGATTTGCGGATGCGTCGGCGCAAAGCCCAGGATTTTGCGTGCCTTGGAGCCGTCCATGTTGATCTATCGGGACGAAATCAATCAGCAAGGCGCCTGTACGCAGGCGACAGAGCGTACGCCGACTCACCGCGTTCTTTTGGAACTCGTGGGCGTCAAGACTGAAAGGCGCGAAGGAAACGTTAATTCTTCTCGCCCTGCTATTGTACACAATGCAAGACGTACTAAGGTGTCAAGGGACTCTTGTCAATCGCGGGCTTGTGCATCTGAAGCATCTCGGCCCATGCCTCGATGTGCATCTCGTTGGCGTCGTCCACCATGTCTTTGAAGTCGACGTCCTTGAACGCGAGCTTCGCGAAGAGGGCTGGCGGGTTTGAGGTAGTCAGTCTCCCTCTTCCCTTTGGCAGGAGATGCGTGGTACTCACCCGTGACAGCGCCGTAGTAGTCATGTTTGATGCCGAAGTACTTTGCGACTGCGACCTGCGCGCGTCCGTCAGAGTTCCGGTGAGTCCCCCTGCTTCTTCGTACTCCCTTCTTTCCTGTCGTCACGTGCGTGCGACTCACTGCGATCTTGTCCTGGGTCGTCTGCCCGTCGTCGACAACATGGAAGAGCGGCGCCTTGGGCGTCACCTCGCTCGGACAGCTCCCGGGTACATCCTTGAGCTTAGCCCGATCGACCCCGGAGAACGGGAGGTCGACCCCGGCCTCGGCGTCGGCTTTGGAGCGACCGCCGAGCTGACGAATCCAGGATGCGGCGAGGGTAAGGGCAAGGCAGACGTCGGCAATATGGACGGTGTGAATTTTGAGGTCTGAGGACTGTGTGGCGTTGATGGCGAGGCGGGTTAGCTGATGACAGGAGGAATGAGGAGGAATGAGGAGGAATGAGAAAATGATGGGTCGAAGGTGACGTACCCAGAGGAGCTTCATGTCTTGTTTCAGGAATTTGTACTGATGAGAAGAGCGGTCAGACAGTCGAAAAGTATGACCTCTGCTGTTTCTTAACAATCACAATGTGACCGACGACGATCCGCGGCAGGACGACGCCCGTGAGTGAGTTGGACCCGTATTCAGCACCTATCCGAAGGATGACGAGGTTGAGACTGGGTAAGTGGGGAAGACACCCATGCATCAGCACTTGCTTTCTTCGTGGGGAAGGTAGGTTCTCACACACTCTGGGATGTTGGCCAGAGACCGGATCGCCTCGTGCCACCACTGACGAACGACGCAAAGAGCCGGCGTTTCAGCAAGCCAAAAACGGGGAATGTCGTCGTCATTTCTCTACCTGTCCGCCCGAAACAAGGGGTAGAAGAGATAGGCGACGAAGATATGCGAGAGAGAAAGGTAGAACGCACAGAGCCCCTCTCGCCGTCAGGGACGAGCTTGGACGACGACTCCTTGAAACCGCCCTTCTCCGAACTCGACATTTTGTACTGCAGGAGGTAAGTATAGGGTTCACCAGTCAGTCCGTTGAATGCTCAGCTTAGGTCAGTGCAACAGGCTCTCTGTTGCCAGAAGATTTCCCTCTATGAATCACTCGAGGAGGCAGACCTTCTCCAGCTACATGTACAAGCCCTCAGCAAGCGAGTGAGAGAGATGATTTACCCAAGGGTACGACACTCGCACGTATGCGTCTACTTTTCGGCGGGCAGCCTCCGCTCCAAGTAAGCCGGCAAGACCCGTCGTCTGAGTCATGTGGATCTTGAGTCGCACGTCAAGAATTCATTAGCAGGGAGCCCTCAAGAAGCGCGCCCGCCCGCGCACACTCACAATCTCCGGCCGATCGTACGCCTTCTCGCCTGAGAGATCATACACGATCGAGAAGGCTGGCTTGCCTTCCGGGGGCTCAAAAACGCTCTCCACTGTTGCGGGGATCGTGAGATTGGCCTGGCGGTACTCGACGAGGCCCTCGTGCTTAAGCGAAAGATAGAGATTCGGGTCGATGTACCTGAAATCAATGATTGGACGAATACATGCACGCTACGTCAGCACAGATCGGAGCGGGCGGAGTTTGAGGAAGCGCGCGAAAGAGTTCAGGGGGGAGGGAACTCACGCTGTGGCAGGCAAGACGGAGACCTGTCGATTCAGGGGGAACAGACGGGACGGAGAGGCGGGGAAGGGTCAGAGCCATGGGAGGACGGATGGACGGGGGTCTGAAGCAGACTAGAGGAGGACAGAATGGACCTTGTCGACTATCCGAAGGAACTATGGTCGAGCGAGCGTGTGTGAGAAGGACGAGTATAAAAAAGATACGAGAGAGAAGGCATAAGCGCTTGTGCCGTGCCTACTGATCCGACGATCGCTCCAGTCGTCGTTGACGAGTGCAGGCGAGGAGCGAGCGAGCGTGAGACGACTCACGCCGACCTGGGCCTCGCCGTTCTCAGGGACGAGAAAGGAGGTCAAGGGGCAGGCGAACGTAGATATTCCTCTGGTTGATGGGGTGGCAGAGGAAACGTCAACCCTTGCTCGCTCATGCTCGGACACGACCGAATCGAGGTCGACAGCTAGACGGAGGAAGAGACGACTGACCCAAGGATGAGGACCGAGGGCTTGGACATGGTGGCGGCAGGGCTCAGAGGAGCCGGGAGGGAGGGAGGCGGAGAGGAAGGGTAGATGTTGTACGAGTTGTCGGGCTGAAAGGGGAGGGAAGAGGGGGGACAAGGGGAGGCGAGTGGGCAGGGAGAAATAGAGGGAGACAGAGAGAGAGGGGGGGTTAAGGGTGAGCAAGATTCGGGAGTCGACCGGCCGCTCTCGGCCCTCGGCCAAGCGAGAAGTGACGGCGGTCAGACTCACGAATCGAGGCGTGAAGATCCGGGTCAAGTTGCAGCCGAGGCAGGTGGCCCGCCGGGAGAATACGTGCTTGGTCGCTGGCTCGCTGGGGGGTGGAGGGAGGCGAGGCGAAAGAAGGCGCGCGGGACTTTCGAACGAGAGAAGGGGGCCGAGCGGCCAGCCCGACCCAGCGCGCCGTCGGCCGGCTGGCTACTAAGGACCCCCTCATCATCTCTGACGGTTGGGTAGAATGGTCCCCCAAGTCTCACCAGCGCCGACGGAAGCGACGCTGCCATCGGCTCAAGGCCCTTTCCTGAGCCTCGTCTGAGGACATTGGCCTCGCCCATCGTTTCTCCTTCAATGCTCTCCACCCAGGCAAGCAGACGCGCCGGTCTCGCTCGCGGACAGCACACTCATGCGAAACAAAGAGTGCACGCTTGCGTGCTCTGTCTCGCTGCCCCGGTGGAGTCCTTCCATCTCTTCGACGAGCCCTGTCTTGTCGTGCGCGCGCCGTTTGGACCATTACCGCAGCACTTGTCTCCCTCCGCTCCCCTCAGACCCCCCTCCTCCTTGTTAGACTCTCCTACCTCTTTCCTCCTCTCCCTCACCCTTGATGCCATGGTCATTTTCCCCCTCTCATCTCCTCCCCCGTCCCCATCTAACAGTTCCCTCCCCTCACCCTTATTTGCCGTCTCTGATAGGGTGACCCAATAAATAAAATAAAGTGGCGAGATACCGCGATCGCAGGGCGAGATGCCAATTGCGCACATTCTGGGCTGGGCAGGCAAGAAGAGTTGCTGTTGCAGACGGTCGTCGTTCGTGGCGCACCGTTTTCGGCGGGAAGGGCAAACGTTTGCGCGAATGAGCCTATGGCAGGAAGGTTGTGGTTCAGAAGATGAGGTCCGACAGCCAACCCCAGGGAGCGTGCAGCAGTGATGTGGAGAAGACGGAGAGACGGAGAGCACTCGCAAAATACGGGAACAGAGGGGACCACCTACTGAGGGCCCTCGACGCTCCCTCGGCCCTCGTCGTCCGCGCCTCTTTCTCACCCAGCTCGCGCTCGGTTCTGCTCCTCCCTCGCCTTCATCTCGCTGTCCTGATCAATCAGCGTCTCATCTATCCCTCGCCTTGAATCCTGTATCTAACGGGCACCTGCCTCTTCGAGCTCGAAAAGCTATGCGAACACATAAGACGCCACGGTGGGAATCTCCTCTGACCATCCTCGTTGTTATTCGCACAAATCAGATCCGAGTTGCATCCAGTTCTTCTTCTTTTCGCCACCTCAGCGATGATTATTTGAACGTAGGAAGCAAAGCCCTTGATCGAAAGACCTTCAATTTGTCGGTCCTCCCTCTACCTGGCTCCATCTCCCGGCTGCATGACCTTGTTTCCTAGAGTTGACTTTGATGCATACGTTATATAGGCCAATTTCATTAGACAGCGACCACATGGTCACATCAATCACGCGCACGAAACGCAAGGCTGCAAACCAATCAACCAACCAACGAACAACTGCTTCAAAGCTCGTCACGCTGCATCACAGGCACCTGCACCTCTTCCATCACAGGCTCCGCCGCGATCTCTTCCTCCTGTCCACCGATGGAGTCCTGTTCGACCTTAACGATCTTTGCCTGCTCCTCCGTAAGGACGCTCTCCTTGCCCGTCTCCTGGCTCGCTGGAAGTGGAGAGACGACTTGCTCTCCCTTCTGCTCGTCCTGCACGCCGGCGGCAGGGGCAGGCTCAGCCGCCCCCGTTGTTTCCTCCTTGGTTTCCTCGACGGCAACCGGCTGTTCCACCTCAGCAGGCTCAGGCGCAGCGGCCTCTGCCTCTTTCGTACCACTCGCTTTCTTAGCAGCTTCCTCTTCCTCCTCCTCCAAGGCCTTCTTCGCAGCCGCCTTCTTCGCCGCCAGCTTTGCGAGCCTCTCCTTGTCGCGTCGCTCCTCCTCGGCCCATCGAGCCTCTGCCTTGGCGCGCTCCTCGGCACGCTTGACGGCGGATGCGTTCGGCGGGGGAGGGGAGGCAGACGACGCAGACGAGCCAGCGGACGGAGGGGGGCCGGGCTCCTCGTTGTCCGAGGGGGAGGTCGCGGGCTTGTCGAGGACGGAGGAAGAGTCGCGGAAATGCATGAGGAGGGCTTCGAACTTGGTGGAGCCTAGGGAAAAAAGCAGGGACGACATTAAAATCGCTCATGAGAAGAAGGAGCAGAGGTAGCGGACGAACCGGTGTAGAGGATGGCGGGCACCTCCTTCGAGCTCTTGGCTCCCTTTTCCCAGAGCGCGATTCGGACCTTGGAAGCGTCACCGCCCAGTCCAAGGGACTCGCCGACGGCACCGTCGGCATCGCGAATAAAGCCAAATGAGATGGCGGGCACTTGGGAGGAGAGAACCTTCCACATCAAAGGGATTGAGGCTGCGGTCGGGTGAACAAGGAGGACGTGGGGCTTGGTGTTGTCCTGAGGAGCATCGCAGAGATGAATCATTCGATGAAGTTTCTGGCTGCGAGAGAAAGGGGAATGGAGGGTGGGCAAACCTTGGCGAGATACTTGTCGACCTCCTTGATACCGTCCGCACCGCTGACACCGCCCTGGGCGGGAACTCGGAGCTTGGTGACCTTTTCGTTCACGAGAGAGGTAACCCAGCCGACGAGGGGTCCCTTCTTACGGTCTCCGTTGTAGTCCTTCGGGGGAAGCTTAGATCCGCCTGTGGTGATAGATGATAATCTCGTCAGGGGGTGAATAATCAGCGGATAACTTGAGCGCGCCGACGATACTAACGAGTGAACGCCTATGAACAGACAACATAATGTAAGCTCGCTAATGAGCCCTCCCGCTTGCAATGGAAACAGGGATCATTCACCGACCTTGATCGTCGGGAAGCCCTTGATGCCCTGCTCGGCGCAGAACGGCTTGTTCGCCTGCTCGTCACAGTCAACGGCGTAGAACTGATCGCGCACTCGGTCAGATTTGCTTTAGACAGACATTTGAGCTCGTCATGTTCTCACAGGAATGAGAGGAGAGAGCGCCCGGGCAGCGGGCTTGGCCTCGGGAGCGAGGTTCTTGCAGCTACGAGAGGAAGAGTGATTCGAGATCAGATCGGAGGTACAGGTGACAGCGACGTGCGTGGATTTGAACGTACTGTCCGCACCAGGGCGCATAGAAGGTGACAACAGAGAGTTTCTAAGATGAGCCGGAGGAGAAGGAGCCCTCAGTCTGTCAGCCAGGGGACGCGACTTGCGAGAGAGAGGTTAGGCTGACATCCTCGCGGAGGATCTTCTTGAGCTCTGCACCGCCTACGTTGATGACAGGGGCGTCGAAAGTGCCTGCCTGGGCGAGGGCCGGTAGGACGAGAAGCCAGGGGAGAAACGAGGCCAGCATGGCGAGACGAGGGAAGTGGGAAAGTGATGGATCGAGACAGACCTGTGACGTGTCGAGCCTGTCATGGGAGCGAGGAGGCCATGGGTTCAAGCGAGGGAGGTCCGCGCGCAAGGGTCGGTTCGAGTGCGTCCGTCAGTGTTGCCCTCAATCGCTACGAGCTCATTGTCTCCGCCCTTACGGCGCTCTACTCCATTCCTCCAGCAGCAGAGCATCGCTCACGCGATGTTGTCTCCCTCCTCCTCAGCCGCCTCCCTAGGCCCGACGTCCCAGTCGACGACGACGGCCCAGTCCATCCTTCAGTCCGAGGATTCGTTTCACTCCGCCGCGTCCCACGCCTCGTCTTCCTTCCTGCGAGCCGGCCCTCAGGTCGCGGGCACCAACGGAGCCGGCCCGCCCCAGCAGGGCTCTCTCTCGGGCCTCGGCATTGAGGTCGACAACGCAGCAGAGATGGTGAGTTGGCCTACATTTTGCCCTGCTCCCTCGCAACAGTGCGAGGTCCGGTCGATGTTCTGGTGGCTCTCGGCGGACGACGCCGGGACGCGCTCCGATGACGCCCCAGCCTGTATCTCGTCTCGATACTGGCCCGCCCTTGGTGGCAGCCAAAACTAACACGCCCCAGTCCAAGTCGACTGCCCATGAGGCGGTGTGTCCTGGTGCTTCTTGGACAAGCAACTGCCTGATCTCGTCCAGCTCAAGCTTCCCTATGCCTCCGTCGCTCGTTTGCACCGGCTCGTCTTACTGACGGGTGTCTTGGAATCGCACCAGATGGAGAACCTCCTCAAGCAGCTCTCAATCCAGACCAGCGTTCAGGACGGCGCTGAGAACATGCTTCAGGTGGGTGCAGTGCTTGGTGATGATACCCGCGCTCTCGGCCCCCGCCGTCACTCGCGCGTGGCCTCCTCGTCGGCCGTCGACCGGGCTTTGCTAATGTTGACAAGCTCCGCCACGATCTCAGGTGCTCGAGATGTCATCAGAGTCATCCGAAGACTCCAAGGAGCTTCTCCGAAAGGTCGAGCTGGAGCTCTCGTCAGCCAAAAAGAACATTGTCATCCTTCGACGGCAGATTGACGATCTCAAGGATCACCCAGGTGCCTGCTTGCCTAGCCGGTATCTACTTGTCCCCTGTTGATCACTCATTTCCCTTCCCTGCCTCACATAGATATCCCTCGTGCACTTCGCAAGAAGCTTGGACAGCCTGGCTCTCCGACATTATCCACGAGCGTCCTCCCTTTAGCTCCGCCTTCGCTCTCGGCGCGTCGGCTCCCGTCGTCATCGTCCATTGCGACGACGACAAAGCAGCGACCCTCCTCACCCGAGGAGGATTTTCAAACCTCACTTCGAGCCTCCCGATCTCTCATCGTCGACATGGAAAAGTCAAGTACATCCGAACGGGAGCGAATCGAAGAAGCCAGCCGTCTCGTGGAACTCCTCCTCAAGAATGTCCGCGTCCGGTACGAGCTCAGTGCACGGGACGAGCTCAGAGGACTGTAGGTCTGCGTTGCGAACTGCCCCCAGTGGGGATGAGACGTTGACGCTCGTGGCTTCCCTGCCGCTCTTTCTGTCAGCTGCTTCTCCATGCTGGCCGAGAGCGAGTCGAAGGACGTGCGCGCAGCAGCGTACCGCATTCTCCGACACCAGCTCGTCGAAGCGGACGGCTGGAGGCGCCTTGAAGACGCTGGACTGCACTACTACATCATACGGTGTGTGGTGTCTCCCACCAAATACTCCGACGCTCAGACTCCATTGAAATCGGATATCTCTTCTTCCCTAGAACGTTCACTCGAGACGCGAGGCATAATTCTGAGAAGGTCCAATGTCTCAAGCTCATCCGCGCCGCTATCGACCTCGCCCTCACCTCCCCGTCAACCTCGACAGCGCCGGGGACGCACTCCGGTGGCCCAGGAGGCAGGGTTCCTTTGTCGGACGCGGTTGTGCGGACTCTCGTCAGCGTCGCCGAGAACGGGGACGATCCTTTTCGGTCCATCTGCTTGCAGACGTTGGCCGAGATTTGTGCGTAGCGCTCCCATTCGAAGAACTCGGCCTGCTCAACAAGCGACTGATGGTCTCCTTCCCTCCTCGCCAGCCATCATCGACGTCAACCTGCTACTTCGGTCGAACGCGGTTCGCGTCCTCCTCCAGTGCTTTACCGAGGGCCCTCATGAACTAGCATCGGTCATCGCTCCCGTGCTTCTCCAAGTCATTGATTCACCCGCATCTAGGGAGGGCCTCCGAGCAGGCATGGACGTCGAGGTGAGTTTTTTTAGCACCAGGAATACTTCTCCCAGTTTCACATCCTTTCATGTTCGCAGATGGCTCTCTCGGGCTTCACCGACATTGTGGGCTCCGGAGATGCCTACCTCAGCCGACTCCGGGCGACATCCAAGGTCGTCTCCCTGATGCTCAAGTCGTGGTCTGGGATTATCTACCTTTGCATGGACGGCCGACAGGGGATCACCTCTCTCGTAAACTCACTGCGGATACCGACCATCCAGATGAGGGTGCGTCGTTGGCTATCTTTGAGAGGCGGTCCACGACTGATGAAGAAAGTCCGACTCTGCTTCGCACAGGAGGTCTTACTAGACCTCTTTTTTGAGATCTTCCGCATTAAAACACCCTCGTGGTACCTTGCTTTCCTCGACGGGAAACGCTTGACGAGTAAGATGCCTTCCCTCAACCTTCATCTTTCGTACTGCCATCTGACCCACAAGTTCGATTAGTGTACTCTAAGAACGTCCGGGGTCACCAAGCACTCTCTGCCGACACCACAACGACGAAGAGCGATCCGGACAAGGTTACGCTCGTGGATCATTACACCTCATTCCTCCTCGCTGTCTTCCTCGAGTCGGGCCTAATCGATGTTCGCCCTATTTTCTGGATTTACTGTCAATCTAGCCCTGACCTGCTGCATGTGCGCCATTCTCTTCAGGCTCTGGTGGATGTCATTGAAGAGGCGCACAATATCCTCTCGCGCAAGGCAACACTCCTCGTCGGCGAGGTCCTCGCCCTCGCAAACAAACTCCTCCCTTCATCCTTCGCCGCTCGAGTCCAGGTACCTACCATCATATCTACTCCCCTTATCACAGCCTCTTACTAAGATTTTTCATCTCTTAGGCCCTCCCTCGGCTTTTCGGGGATGTCGCAAAATCGGCCAACCCTTTTGAGCGGAGCACGGCGTCCTCTGCGCTCTCGGCAATTGACAGCCTTCACCGAAACCGGAGTCGGTTGCAAGGTGGCCAAACAGAGGTCCAGCAGGGTCGAAAACGGTCAAACTCCGTACAGGACTCGCTTGCACGCGGCCAACGTCAAGTCGAGAGCGTCAAGGTTCGCATGGGGATGCAGATGGAAGACAAACACTTTCAGTCGCTTCTCAATGAGACACAGGTCCTCATAACGAGGGATCACAACAAGTGGAACTTTGACATTCTCATGGCCGTTGTCTGTGGACCGCTCTTGCACCCACGGCGGCTAGAGGAGGCCCTCAAGGCGTCCAAGTTTGGAAGGAGGCTGCTCTCGTTCTTCCACCCCCAAAACCGGCGCTTTTCCGATATCAAGAAGACGAAAGTGGGACCCGCCTTCCTAGCTAATCTTTTGTCAGTTGTGCGACTGACGTCTTGTTCTTATCACTTGTCGCCCCTTAGCCAAACTTGCGCTGGGTCCGCCTCGGTTGCTCACTCATCACCACCCTCGTCGCCAATCCGGACGGAGTCGCCTTTCTCGCTGCGGACAAGCTCCTCCCTCAGCTTTATGATTGCTTCGCCCAGCTCGACTATGTGAGTGGCGGGTCTGGCTCTATCGTTGTGCGTCACTGAGCTATGTTCAATCTTGCATCAGTACTCGGGCACCGTCAACTCAGACCCGCTGCTCTCGAAGAAACGGCTCGATGATACCCTTACGAGCGGCTACATGGATATTATTGGCACGCTCAGTCAAAACTCGGAAGGCCTCGCGTGAGTCAGTGCTCGTCTGCTAGAAATGAGCGAGCATGTGGTTGACGAAGCTCCCTACACTCTTTAGGCTCCTAGAACGATTCAAGTTCTTCACCGTCTTCTACCACTTGAGCGATCTCAAGAGCCGAGAGGACTTGATTCGGGCCATCATTGAGAAGCTTGACTACTCCACGTGCGTCGGCGTTCTTGATCCCACTGAAATTTCCTCGAGGCTGACGGCGCTCCTGCTGCGTCGCCTTTCATCAGCGATGGTCACCCGAGGATAGTCCTTTCTAAGGCTCTCACCTCGTCCTACATGGTGTGTCTCGTCCCGCGGAGACCTAACGTGGTCAGATAATGACCATCGCTCTCCCCCCCACGCACACCCCCTTTTTCATCAGCACATCCGCCTCTACGCGACTCAGCACCTTGGCCAGCTCGTTCTTTCGACACCAGAAGCGAATGCGTGGACCCTCCGCCTGCTCATCACGCAGCTCTACGACCCTTCGCCCGAGGTCTGCGAGATGGCAGTCCACTTCCTTGAGGAGGCATGCGAGGCACTCGACGCATTGGAAATTGTCGTTGGCATGCGGCCTTTCCTCGACCATCTCGGCGAGATTGGACACCCGCTGCTCCTCAGGCGCGTGACAACGTCCTCTTATAGTCCGTTTTTGTGGCCTGAGCTGACTGGGGTTTCTTATCTCACAGGTTCTTGTCCACTTCGGTCGGCTTTGCCTACCTCTGCCAAGTCCAGTATATTGATCGTGAGATGGACTACTGGTTCCATGTGAGTCCTTCTACTTCCACTTAACCGCGTTCATGCAGGTCCCTTCTGATCACGCTTTGGCCTCTTTCCAGGACCGAAATCACTCCTATGTCGTACAGGTTGAAGTCTACCTGTCGAAAGCGCTTTCCCCGACCTCAGAGGACGACGCAGATGACCTTTTGTGAGCTGCCTCTTGTGTTCCGTTTCATTCGTCCTAGCCCAGCTGACAGACAACGAACCTGCTGCAGGATCTTCGACGGCACCGTTCCGCCTCACTTCTACGGCGAGCTCACCAAGACAGAGGAGGGCTGTCACCTCCTTCGCGAGAAGGGCCATTTTGTAGAGTTTTCCCAGTTCATCCGTCAGCATGGGCTCGAGGCGAGCGACTCGGACTTACTCAACAAACTTAAGAGCGTGCTTTGGGCAGTCGTAAGTCTTTGGCTCTGCTTGCTCTTGTATTTCCTCAGAGACAAGCACTGACGAGGCAAACTTGGCTGCTTTCAGGGCAACATTGGCTCGACGTCCGGCGGCTTCCCTTTCCTCGAGGACGAGGACATTCTCACTGATATCGTTGGGATTGCCGAGCGATCCCCGGTGCTGTCCATCCGAGGGTAAGTACTTTCTCTGCCACTGCTCTCCTTCTCTACCGCTAAATCTCACCAATTGTCCGCTCTTCTCTCACAGAACATGTTTCTACGTTCTTGGTTTGATCTCGCTCACCCGCGCCGGGGCGGACACCTTGATTGAGTATGACTGGGAGGCCACGCTCGACGCCGCGGGCAAGCCGACGGGGCTCTGCATCCCCGTGGACATTGCCAAGTTTACTCACGTGTGTGCTCAGCTCACCCGCTCCTTCGAGCCTGGCCTAGCTGACTAGAGACTGCTTGTCTCATTCAGATCGCCATGTGGGAGCAGCCCTACTGGCTCGCCCGGCCGGCCTCACTGGATCTCGTCCCGCCCACATCAGCCATTGAGCGAAGCGTTCTCGTCGCGCTCGGCAACCTCTCAAACCATGTTCAGGCCAATGTTTCGTTCCGCACGCTCGCAAAGTACGTATGTCTACGCCTCATTGTCCTCAACATGTCTCTGACTTCATTTACCTCCACTCCCAGGCTCAAACGTCACCACCGCCAACTCTTCTCTTCCCCCCAGTTGTTCTATCGCACCCTGCACGCCCTCTCGTCCGCGCATCACCGCTTGCCGATACGACGGTTCGTTTTTGACCTCTTCGACGTCAAACTCTCGCCAACGACGATCGACGAGCTCACCCGGAGTGCGGCGGCCCTCCGGTCCACCTCGACTGCAACAAGTACTACGGTGGACGCCAACGCGACTGATGCGACGGCGGTGTCTGCCCCAGGTATCTCGGCAACCACGGAGGCGGCACTGGCTGAATTTGCTAGCGCTGATGGATCCCAACGAGCCGGGCCAATTGCCAATGGCGGGCCGGGAGATCCAGGGAGCGGGAAACCAAGGTGGAGCCGTCAACGGAGTGGAGGCGCTGCCACCGGCGGGGACAGCAGCGACGACGAGGCCGGAGGTGACCAACGGCCGGTTGAGAATGGACCGAGCGACGCTGAAGAGGAGGCGGTGGAAGTCCCGAGCATGAGACTTGAGGCGGCGAGGAAGGTCATTGGGTTTGATGTCCCCAGTAGTGGTGGGGGGGCTGGAGCGTCGAAGTTGGCTGGGGAAGTCGCTGTCGCTGCGCAAGGGTGAAGTTTATAGGCATATGTTGAAGATGGGCAAGATCTTATCTCGTCAATGTGCGCCTGCCGAGTACCATATCATGGGTTCCTGGGAAGCCGGTCTCGAGACTGCAAGAACCGTGCCTATTCGCGCGGATATTGCCACTTCTAAAGTACAAGGACGGGCCCCAATGGAGTCCTATTGGCAGTAGTGAATCGACCGAGTCAGCTCTCGCAAAATCAACAATGCAGCGCGACAGCCTCCTACCTCACTGTTTCACCGGGAATGGCGGCTGTGTTTTGATGAATGGCAGAGGCTTCCAGACGCTCGAGCCAGTCGTGGGGAGAGATGGTGCACTGTTGCAGGCCGCGAGTGCCGTCGGAAGGGATGGGAGCCTCGCCGAGCTGGGTCGCTCTCCATGCCAGGCTGATGCCGAGGTGGATCTCGCGCCTTCACCGGCCGGGGTATCAAGCCCCTGGTCATGACAAGAGGTAAGTAGCTACTCAGTCAGTTTAATTCGTATGTCTGATCGAATCTGGGCAAGGCGAGGATTCTCACCTCGCAGCCTTCTTGGAGGCCACGTCTAGTGGCACTCTCAAAGTGATGGCTCGCAGAGCGGGGGCCCAGAGATCTGGGACCTTGTCTCGGAACCTCCTTGACATCCACGAGGGGACGCGGGTCGTCTTGGAGAAAGAGAGCGCCGCCCGTAAGAGGATCGCGAGACTCTCAACGTTTGGATACCCCTCCCGGATAGCGTCCTTACTCGGGTTGACTCGCTCTTCGATGATCAACTGGACGGCCCGGTTCCAAGCTCCGCATCGGAAAAGACACTCATTGTACGAGTCGAAGGTGTTGAGGTAGATGGGAGAGCCATCCGTCCGCAGATCATTCCAGACTTGTTCGGCTACAGCGAGGTTATCAGACCAGCCGCAGGCGTCAAAAAACTGAGGAACCGGTCGATCGAAATCAGTTGATCTTCTCTCGGGACCTAGGAATACGATGACTCACCGCGGCAACGGTCCTCTCATCAGCCCCTGGTCCGCCCGGGGCTCGTATCTCTTCCCAGATACGATAAACGAGCTCAAATCTCCCTGAAAAGCTGTACCCGACAAGGAGGGAAGTCAAAAATCGAGTCCCCACCGAAGACATGGCATGCGCCCGAACGAGCGCCTCGATTCGTGCTAGATCCGTAAATGCCGAGTCTTGAGCAGCGCGAAACCATGGCGCGGTACGGCCAGACATCCCAAGGCCCTTGCTCTGCTCACTGAGCTGCTTCCCAAGCAGAACGACGTAGGTGTCAATTTTATGGAGCGTGTCCTCAATCCGGACGCCAGTGACGAGAAACGGTTGAATAAGCTTGATGAGATCGTCGATTGGAGGGCGGGTCGGTTCAAGAAATGCGGCCCTGCAGAATGTGCTGAGAAGAGATCGGACAGGAACGCTGTCATGTGGGAGATGGTGGTACGTCGCTTGGATGAGAGGAAGCACTAAGGAGTAGTGGCGGACCTCTTTTATGATGGAACCGAGGATGACGTGGCCGAGTTTGGGATTAAACGACTCCGGCAGACAGGGGAGGTCATCAAAGAGAGGCCGCACGAGACCGAAGAGAGTGAAGGGCTCGACACCGGAGCTGCGGTTGAAAAAAATGAGAAGACGGAGAAGGATACCGGGCCGGGCGGAGCAAACGAGTTTGCGACGAATAGGCGAGAAACTGTCCTTTATCCCGGCGGACGATGATGGAGGCGAAAAGACCATCAAGTAGTAGTCTCTCGCGGCCTCGAGCTCCGCTTGTCCTGGCGAAGGCTCGGCGCAAAGAGCCTTGAATATTTCGTCGATTTCATCGATGAGAGTGGGCTCGTCGATGGCGACGGGGAGCGGATGCCGCGCAAGGGCAAGATTGACCGCTCGAGCGGGATTTCTTATTGTTGTTGGAGGGGATGAGACGGCGGTAGCGGTGAATGGGCTCATGGAAAGATCCGAAGAGACGAAGATCCGATGGGAGCAACCCTGTAAGGTGCGATGGCCTTGATGGATGGCCGGCTGCTCCACTGTCGTGGGGAGTAGAGCGTGCTCGAAGGACCTGCTGATCTGAGCCGATCGCCGGAACATCAAGGCGTGGAGTGATTTGGTGCTGCCCTCGTCCAGGCCATGCAGATCATTGAGATTTGCTGAGAGGATAGGGGATGGTGCTGTTTGCCTCTCTTTGGGGAGTCGAGCGAGAGAGAACGGTAGAGAGGTGGCGCCTGGCTGATCCTTGACAACCTCCTGGGGGCGAGAGGTCCCATGAAGCGTGTTGTAGGCGGACTTGCGCCTTGAACCAGATGGCTCGCCGCGAGAAATGATAGTATATGAAAGTTGGAAGGAATCTTCATGGAGGGATGCGGTGGGAGTATGTGTGGCGGTTGACCAACGAGGTGAAGGCGATGGTTGGGGCGGAATAGGGTAGTCCGCCGCCCTTCGCCGGAGGGGCATGACGCTTGGCGTTAGGTCCGCCCGGGAGAGGAGTTCACCCCTCGATGCGACGGGAACACCAATTCCGGGCTGCATCACACATCTTGATCCAATGAGAAATACCGGGGGTAGAGCCGCGGGGATGGCGACGAGGTTGGAGGCCGATAGAAAGGAACTCTCATCTACCGGCGTGACAGTGGGCGTCTTGAGGGGGGACGCGGGGAGGGAGAGGGAAGGTGGACGAGTCCACGATGGCGAGGCCGAATACGATCCCTTGTTCTCAAAAGGAGACGTGTTGGTAGCGCTTCGCCTGATGATCGAGGCTGCTGACGGCATTGACCGGGCGTCGTCGACGATGGCCGAGTCCAGCTCTGGCTTAAACTCGCGAAGACCAGTAGTTGACGACTACGCAGGTCAAAGCCTCTCAGTCAGTCCCTTCGTTCACCATATTCGACTTGTCTAGATACGGGTACTCACATTCGTGCCGATCCTGTTTGTGAACGGCAGCAAACTCGGGCGCGTCGTCTTTGATCCAGCCTCAGATGCAACCTGTCTAACTGTTGACCGAGCTGGCCCACGGCGCAGTGTCCGACCCCCCGTCTCCGAGTCATCCATTGTTTGAGCCTTTAAATCCATACTTTTGCACAAAATCTTGTCGGGGTTGAGATCAGGCGAATAGGCCAGGTCCAGCGCCTGCCACCTGGGCGACGTCGATGACGGCTTTACTCGCAGCCTGCCCCACGGGAGGATGCTCTCCCTGCCTCGCTCGTCCAAGACTGCCCCACGCCGGGGAATAGAATCGAGGGTCGACGAAGAGAGCTTTTTGGTATGCGTCAGGCAGGGAGACGGCGGCAGGTGGGCTGTGACTCTAAGGCTGACAGGGCGATAGCCTGTCGTGGGCGGAAGTCATGATGCTTCAGAGGAGAGTTAAAGGCCGTGATTCGCGTAAGCCGTGGACAGACCGGCGACGAGAAAGGCCCGCATCCTTGACCGAGAATGGAGAGAGTCTCTGTGCTATGGGCGTAGTTGAGAGGTGGAGGTTCTCGGGTTAGGAGAGCGTCGCGGACGTCAAGGAGTCTTGAGCAGCACGGGCCGATCTATCGAACCCGGCATGTCGTCATCGTCGAACGACATAGGAGAGGATGTGCTCTCCATTATTGGCGAGGATGGAGGAAAGACTCAAGGGTTGGAAGCCGTCGCTCTTGTGTGGCTTCTCGGGTCAGCTCATCAGTTTACATACACTTGTATGGATCACGGCGTTTTCAGTTGGTCTGACACGAGCCCGGACGTTCTGAGAGCAAAGAACAGAGTAGGACATCGAGCAGCAAAACGAGAGGAAAAAAAGCGAGGGACTAGATGACGACGACGGGCGAAACTGGGTCGGAAACGAGAAGCCTCGGATCTGACCCTGCAGCTTAAGGATAGAGGAACAGGAGAGATGCTAGCGACCAGGATTACGTATGAGGTGGTTGTTTTTGTGAGTGCGCGACAGAAAGGAGACGTAGAGTGGGAAGGGGAAAGCGACAAAGAAGGATAAAAAAAGGAAAACGAGGTGGGCTGGGGGGAGGGGAAAGAGCGACAACTTGTCCCTCCGCACGGCTGGGTATAGAGACAGGTAGGGAGAAGAATCGAGAGAATGTAGGCAGCAAGAGAAGAGGAAAGACAAGGGAGACAGAGAGATGCCACGAGATCTTGGCGCGGAAGTTCGCGCGTGCGTGGCTAGATGGACAGGGAGACGAAGCCGTCCTGTCTTATTTGATGAGGTCTAAGGGAAGGAACCTCGATCAGCATCGCGTATCCCTCAAGGTCGAGGATCGAGCAAATACGACGAACCCGAGTCGTCAAGACGTCGAGAGAGCGGAGAAGAGAGAAAAAGAGAGATCGAAAGAATGTTGGTCTGCGGGCATTCCAGGTCAAGTGATCAGTAAACCCTCGTCCCTACCAGCGGAGTGGGGAGCACTCACAGCGATTAAGTGAAGGCCATCATCGCTTAGGGGCGGCCCTCCTAGCCAGCGGTCGGACAGGTCGACCGTTGGCGCCAATGGTCGCTTTGCCGGCGTCATCCGAGCCCATGCTGAAGAGGCTCGGCGCACCTGCCGAGGGGCTGCCCGGAACAGGGCCCCCACCCGGCGGGGCAGGGCTGCCAAACCGCGCCGGAGGCGTAGCGGTACCCGCAGAGGAAGTGCCCGCGCCGAAGGTGAAGGGCACGCCTGAAGAGGCCGACGGAGCGGTAGGGATCGACGAGGTGCCGAAGGAGAAGGACGGAGTTGTAGATGGCATTGGTGAGGCACCGAAGCCGCCAAAGGTTGAGGCAGACTTCGTCGGCGGAGAGGTGAAGGAAAAGCCTCCCGGGGTAGGGGCGGAGGGTGTGGTAGCTCCGTTCGCGCTGGCGCCGAAGGTGAAGCTGGATGACGAGGGCGGCGCAACCGCGTGACCGGGAGCGGAGGATCCAAAGGCGAAGCTGTTAGAGGCGGGAGCCGAGGGGGCAGACCCGAAAGCGGGCGCAGCGGGAGTGCTGCTGGACTGGCCGAACGCCGGAGAGGGCGAAGCGGACGCACCGAAACCCCCTGAGGACGCTCCGAAGGTGAATCCACCAGATGGAGCAGCAGCAACAGGCTGGTTCGAGCTGCTACCGAAAGGGTTGCTCGCGGCCGTCGTCGAGCCAAACGTGCTAGTGTTGGAACTGCTTCCGAAGGGGTTCGAGGCAGGGGCAGAGCTAGAGGTGCTGCCGCTGCCAAAGGGGTTCGAGGCAGGCGCGGCACCCGGAGTGCTGCTGCCGAACGGGTTTGAAACCGGGGGCGCACTGGGGGCTGTGCTTCCGAAGGGGTTCGACGCGACGGGTGCGCTCAAGCTCGAGCCAAAGCCAGACGAGGGCTGGCCGCCGAAGACCACAGGCGGCGCAGAGGCAGGCCCTGAGGTGGAGCTGGGAGCCGGGGAACCAAAGGTGAAGTTCGTGTTGGTCGAAGCCGGCGGCTGCTGAGTGGAGCGGTCGGGGGAAGCCTCCATCGAGTCGTCCTTGGGCGCAGCAGTGCCGGTGGCAGGGGTGCTGCCGAAAGTGAACGGCGAGGTGGACGGCACCTTTGCAGGAGTCTCTGTGCTGCCAGGCTTGGCTGCGCCGAAGGTGAGCGAGGGAGTCGACGCTGTCGCAGCGGAGGAAGACGAGCCGAAAGGGTTCGAATGGGCGGGAGAGGGCGCAGGCGAAGTGTCCTTGGGAGCGGCAGATCCAAAAGAGAACGACGGGACAACAGGCTTGGGAGCAGTCGGCTCCTTCTTTTCGGAGGCCAAAGGGTCACCAAATGAAAAGGAGGAAGAGACCGCAGGCGTAGTGTTTATCGACGCCGAAGCACCGAAGAGAGGCGTCGTCGAGGTAGGAGCATCCGCAGGTTTCGAAAAGCTGAAAGAGGGTACCGTGGTGGGGGCCTTGACGGGGTCCGTCGAAGCCGAAACTGCAGCGGCAGCAGGAGCCGCAGTGGTTGAGGAGACGCCAACACCAGCGAAGGGGTTCGAGACGGGCTTCACAGGGGGAGGGGCGGCGTTCTCAGCCGCCGGCTCCGAGGTAGGCTTACTCACTCCAACACCAGCGAAGGGGTTGCCCGGAGCAGCAGCAGGTTGAGCGGCAGCGACGGGTGCGGCGGATTTCGGCGCGAACGGGTTACCTGCCGGAGCGGCGGCGCCGAAGGAGAACTGGGATACTGCCGGCGGAGGTCCCACGGGAGTGGTCGATCCAACCGCAGAAGCGGCAGAGGAGGAAGGCACACCCTTGCCGAGCGGGGGGGAAGGCTTCTTCGCAGCCGCGGCGGGGGTGGTAGGCTCCGAGGTTGAGGGCAACGATTTGGTGGTATCGACCTTCGCGAGCGACGAGGCGAAGAAGTTCGGAACACCACCAGCGCTATTAACAGCGGGCGCGGAGATGGAATTTATCGACGAGGAAGAAGTCGTCAAGGTTGGCGGAGCGCTGAAGGAGAAGGCTGCGGCAGAAGCGGCGGGCTCTGCAGCAGGTGCCTTCGGCGGCGGGATGGTGAAGAAGTTGGACGGCTGCTTGACCGACTCCGTGGCGGAGACAGCAGGCTTGGGCGGCGGGGGAGGAATGAGATAGCCGTTGCTGTTCTTGGGCGCCTCAACGCCCGATCCTCCGAGCGGTCGCTCGACCGAGTGCTCCCGGGCAGCCCGCTTGGCGCTCTCGGCTCCGGGCACGACGAAGCGAATCTTGTCGAGCTCGTCCTCTCCAGGGAGATCCTCCTCCCGTGCTGAGAAGCGTCCGCCAGCGGGGCCAGGAGTAGCGCTCCGCGAGGACGGGGCCGACTCGTGCTTGCGCGAGGTGGACGACCGAGCGCGCAACGACGAACCTCCTCCTCCAGCCTTCAGACGCGTGGTCGCCGGCGGCAAGGGCTGGAAGTGCGGGTCCAAATTGACAAGAGGGCGGGCAGATGCAGGACCCAAGGGGGCAGGAGCAGTCTTGGCAATCTTTGGAGGAGGCGAAGAAGTCGTCTTCTTCGGGGGAGCAGGCGAGTGACTGTACAACAGAGATCCTTCAGTGGCAATTCCTCCGTGTAAATGGTGAAGAAGAGGGAGCACATACTCAGACGCAGGCGAGTCTTCCTCAAAGTCGTCGTCCATCTTGTCTTCGTATTCGGCCTCATCCTCCTTCTGCTGACGAGAAGACCGGCGCCGCGGCCTATCTTCTTCCCCCTCCTCTTCCTCTTCCTCCTCCACACGCTCCTTGGCGGGAGTACCTTGTGACTTCCTCTCCCGCCTCTCCTGAAGCTTTTGCTTGACCTCCCGCCTCGACGATGGGGTCGACGCAACATTAACCTGCTCAACTTCGCCCCTACCAAGGACGTTCCTAAGACCGCTGCCTCCACCAGGAGCCTTCTTCCGCTTGTCCGCCTCGCGCTTCTCCCGTTCACGGCCGTAGGGGCTAATCATGACGTCGCGCTTGCGGTCTTCGGTCTCGCGCTCGCGCGTCGCGGCGGGTACGTGGATCCGGCCAAGAGACATGGTCCTCGGGATGGATGGCGAGGTCGGAGTGTGGCGACGAGCGTCAGCAAGCGGGGAGCGCATCGACTCGAGGGCTAGCAGGATACGCTCGGCAGCGTTCGTGGAAGGGGGAAGCGAGGGAGGAACTGGAGAAGGGGACGGAGAGCGCCGCGGGATGGGTTGATCAGTCACGGCATACGAACGAACGCGCTCGAGGTGATCAAATTACACCTACCTGCACGCTCCTCGATCGTTCTCTGGGATAGGAACCCCTCATCGGGCTTCCAGACCATCTGGCCCCGCGATTTGGACCGGTGGCGAGGCTCCTGGGGAGGAAGAGGGGACGAAATGTACGCTCGTCAGTCAACGCCGCTCGCTAGACGTGCTCCTACGCCCGCTAGCTCGATGTTCACCTCATCGTGTGCACCGACACCTTGAGCAGACTTGGTGAGCGAAAGGAGTGAGCTCGAGCGGACGGCAGGCCGAAGATAGCTGGGAACCGGGTTGTCGAGGTAGGCGGACGAGACCGAGCGGGCCAGCGACGGCTCCGGAGCGGGCGAAAGCTCATCCCGGCGAGCGTAGCGCTCTGCCCAGCGGTCACTTGAGCTGACAGCCACGGGAGAGTCACGACCAGCCAAGCGAAGATCGCGGAAAGAAGCAGAGGACGAAAGAGAGGGGAAGGTGGACGTGGCCGAGCGAGTCATGCCGCCGCCGACGCCCTTTGTAGCGGATGAGGATGGGGCGAGGAGTTGCCTCGACGAGGAGATCGAGGAGGAAGTGGCCCTTGAGGATTGGGCCAGCTGTTGACGGTGAGTAGGGCCGTTGATGACGGGTGCATCTAGGTAATAGGGCACCGAGGCTGACGACGGAAGCGCGTACCGCTGGGCGGCAGTCGACGGGCGGGAGGGGGGAGCAAACACTGCGGTACCCTCTTCCATATCTACGGTCGTTGAATCGCCTAGACGAGAGCGAGACGTCGGGGGAGCAGTAGGAGGGGGGGAAAGGGCGGCCGTGGTAGCCTTCCTCTTCCTGAATGACGACGAATCCGCCGACACCGACGATGCCCTCGCCGCCGATGAAGACGACGCGCCCTTGGCTGCGCCGCCACCGCCAGAAAGGCCGAGCCATCCCAGTGGGGCAGAGACGAGGCTCTTGAGGCCTGCAAAGATGCCGTCCGAGGACTTGCCTGCAATCGAGCGAGCAGGAGGGCCGCTGGCGGGCGTCAAAGCTGCTTTTCCGGCAGTCTGCTGAGCACCTGAGTCCTTCCCGGCGGGGCGCGAGTAGGGCTTGAGGGTCGCATGCTGGCGGATATTGGACGGCTTGGGCGGACGCTGACCCGGAAGGGCGGACGTAGGCGCCATCCTTGGTAAAGAGACCGGATGGTGGTTGTTGAAGAATGAAGGAGGGGAAGAGCTCGCGGCGGCGTGCTTGCACTCGCCCGCGCGGCTTCTCGATGAGCAGCAAGGTTCCTAGGCCTTTCCTTTCGACTAGGCTCGTCATGAGCGTGCACCTCGCCGACGACCATCATATTATCCAAGTCAATGTTTAGCTGAGTGTTCAACTGAGACCTCATGTGAAAGATGCGCTTGTCACTCGGCTGCTACATAAGCTTACCTGCGCTCGCCCCGAGATCATCTGCTACCTGCATTCGACCGAGGACCGTCGTTAGCCTGGGGCCTAGCAAACAAGGGTCCTGTTGCCCAGCTCGGATCTGCAGCAAAATCAGACGAGCTCGCCTGACATGATCAACCTCCGAGTACCTCGATGCTCAACATTCGGTAAACGATCGTGCACTTTCACAGGACGCCGGCAAGGGTCTGGGGAGGCCCGACTCTCACCCTATTTCATTCGGCGAACCAGGAGATTTTCCCCTCCTTGAAGTTCCTCACCTGAGCTCCCAAAGATTTCTAAGCCAGAATCTGCAGCCAGGCGCGTGGCAAACTCGGGTCAATGCCGCTTAAACCCCCTCGCACGCGTGTTCGTTTCGACATAACGCCACCCCCTCTTTCATGAAACGGTGGTCATCCGGCTTCCGTTGCGCTATCCCTCACGCCCAAGGCCAGCCCTATGTCCGGGGGAGTGATCCAGGTTGCTAGTCCCACTTTCTCCGTCTCTATCATTGTCCCACTTCCTCTCGACCCAAGGTCCCGACCAAGACCAACGTAGTGTGCCGCCTCCTTCGATAAATAGACCTTTTACGACTTGTGGGCGACGCTCGCCATCTCACTCACGCTTGGCCGAGCCTTCAATTCTTCAGTGATATACGGACTCATTTAGGTCATGTGTGTCGTCGCTTCGTGTCATCGACTTATCTCGCGCGAGAGCGTCGACATCAGCTCAGTCAGCCGCTAACATGTTCAGTACATCCTTCCAGCTCCGAAGCTATGGACAGCTTGGAGATCTTCAAGTTAATCCAGACGATCCGCGATAGTTGAACTGCCACGACAACCACATGATGGCGAGGTCCTCGATGGACCCGCGAGCGTCAAGCGGACGCTCCAGGAGCTACTCAAGGCGAAGCTTTCGTGCGTACATCTCGCTATTGTCTATCAGACTGTTCTGGAGCTCTTCTTAATCCTGTTTTGCCCTGCCCATCTAGTGAGAGCAGGAGAATGCCGCGGGCATCAAGTGCGGCGTCTTCCGAGACAGGTTCAGTGCGAGGTCTGAAAGCACGGAAAGTTTAGATTCAGTTCTCTAACGTTCAATGAAGCCTCTCTCTCAGGGCGACTGAATAACTACTGTAACGGGTCCATCGTCGCATCGTGTGTTGGGAGGTCCGCATGCGAGACGGTCGTTGACTGCGTCCCTTCTTTATGTATGCTACGTTTCATCTCAGGTCTCAATGTGTGAGACCATCTTTTAGCTTGGTGGCATGATTCTCTATGCAAACTGACCACTGATCCCACATTCGCCGAGGTCTAAGAGAATCGGGCGCTTCGTCCACAAGCAAGATGTTTGCTTGCATTTGCTCGTCCTCCTACTCGCAAGCCCGGCCGGCTCCGACCCGAACATGTACTTCTGCCGCGGCCCACCCAGATACAGATGTCCTCACGCCATCGCCCACAACCCAGGCCAACCCAGGCCGAAGTCTTCCACCGCTTGGCTGGGAGGCCACCGAGCGATGTTTTCGAGGCGAACGACCCGAGAGCGACCAGGCAGCGGCGCCACCGTGAGGTTTAGCGTTCCCGAGTCTGAGCCAGGCCACCAGATGCACACCACGGCGGGCTCAATTTCGAACGCGGCGGGAAGTTTTCCGTCAGTAGCTGATTTATGCGATATTCATAACTAATAGGACTTTGAGGAGCACTTCGTCCGGGGCGTAGCCCTTCGCAAGGTCGTCCATTTGGTCGACAGCCGACGTCTTCGCAAGCCCTCAGCGGCCGCGCACAGCTCAACTGGGTCGGTGACATTATGAGCATCCGTAGAAAAGCTGATACTGTTGAGATTGGCACGTAGTGGATCCTCAAAGTGGGGACCGGGATCGTCGCGATGAGTTCTCAGGCTGGAAATTCAAAGGGCTGTCCTGGTCCAACCAAGATCATCGTTGGGGCTAAGTGGGTGCGTGAGCTCGTATATCTCATCTAGATCTAGCGTCATTCTCAACTTCACTGACGTCTGCTTTAATGTTCTTACTATTAGGGCGAGGTTCAGCCGAGCTGTCATGCGACGCACCGAATTTGCAGCCGGTGCTGCTCTCTCTTGGCTCCCTCCTCCAGGTCGCAGCTGGACAAGCTCAATAACGCTCCAGTGCCTCGCGACCCCCGAATGACTAACGACGAAGATGACTTCTACGCTCCTCGACTTCAACGCCACGCTCTTCATGCCGTCGAGACGCACGACCACCTCTACTCGGCCGGACTACGGCATGGCGTCTCTCCTCATCAAGCCCTCGATATCGACCGTCATCACCACGGCTCGGGTGATCCGTCCTCCCAGCTCAATCACGAGCGGGAGTCATTGAAGGAGCGGAAGGGGAGGAGCGGAATGAAGACGCGTGCTCTCTTCGAGAAACGGACGCCACACTCCTTCGGTTTCTCCTTGGTCGCAGGTTCTATTTATTTTTTCAGTCTCTAAACGCATTCTTCTCTCTCCCCAGCATCTAGACCGTCTTTATATTGCGTTTTGGTTCTCACTTCTTTGACAATCACCCCCTTCTTCGCCTAATTTTATCGTATGTCTTTCGTGATCTCGTAAAAAGCAAGGCGAAAGATGCATGCCATTCACTCGGCCCCTCATTGCTCGTCCGGAGGCGTGCCAGCTCCCCATCCGCTCTCAGCTTTCTCCTCCAGCCAAGCATGCAACTCCTTAGCGAAATCCGAGTCCTCCTTCGTAGCTGTCGAGGCCCGCTCCTCACCGACGTTCTCGAGCAGCATCGCCGCGGAGAAACCGAGCGGCAGCGGGGCGCCGAGCGCCGTCGCAGCCTCGAGGGCATTCTTGAGCGAGGAGAGCATCGCCGGGAGGGAAACAATAGGGGAGGCTCGTGGGCCTGTAGAGGGGGAGGCGACGGCGGACGAGTGGGAGCGAGCTAAGAAGGAGGAGGCAAAGGAAAGATGTCAGAAGACAGCTAGACAGGCAGGGACAGAGGCGAGGAGGAACGTGAGCGCACCAGAGGAAGAATTGATAGCCCTGAGCAGAACGGAAGGTTCAATGCCGAGTTTGCGGCCGAGGACGACCCCCTCGCTGAGAGCGATCTGGTTGATGCTCAGCATGAGGCTGGGTAGAACAAACGCGTGGGCGTAGTGGAGACGACACAGATTCGTCAGCGGGCGCCCATCTCCGCAGAGCAAGACGCGTCGACTCTGCTCACTCGCTGACAAGCTTGAGAGAGAGGCCAGCTCCCGACGGCCCCGCGTGGGTAACCTTACCTCCCAGCAAGCTGAGGAGCGTTCCAGCAGCCTCAGCAACGCGCGCCTCTCCGCCAACGTAAAGTTCGCCGCCAACGTTAGATGACCCAAGCGCCGCAACATCGCAGACAACTGCCCGAGCGTCCGTCTGAAGCCGCAGCTGGCGGGCGACGGAGCGCGCCGGTTCAAGGTCGTGAGTCGAGAAGTCAAGACAGAGCGTCTCAAGTCCTGCAGGAAGGTGCGCCGGTTGAGGATGAGACGCGCCCTTCAGCGCCGCAAGGACCGACCCAGGGGGAAGCAGGTAGGCAGCCTGGACGGCCGACGACGTCGGGTACGAGCTGACGAGCGTAGCAGCGTGTTTGGCGGCCTCGGCGGCGGACTCGACACGCTTAACTCGGGAACGGAGGGCGTCCTGGCCGAGCTCGTGCATGAATAGCGCGTAACGGCCCTCATCGGGCTCACAGACGACAAATTCCCCCTTGTCTGAGGCTTGCTCGGTCCAGAAATGGGGAATTGAGGCGCATTGAGTGATGAGAGCGACAGCTCGCGGGCGAGCGAGCGGTTCGAGGCCGAGGAAGCCGAGCGAAGTTGCACGTGAGAGGCGGGCGGGAGAGAAGCGCCTGGGGAGCAGAAGCGAGAACAGGTCTTTATCAGAAGTCTTCCGCAACTCTAGCTCCAGGAGTGCGGCACAAACATGACGGAGGAGAACGAGGGGGAGCGAATGACGGTCGAAGAGCAGGACGCGACCGTGACGCGACGCTCGAGCGGCAACAGGCGAAATGGAAGGGTCACGTGACCTATCCAGCATCCCGCCTGTGCTTTATTCATCTGTCGATGTCTTTCAGCTTGAAGTGTTCTCGGAGGAAGGCAATCAGGCGTAACAAGGTCATTATTCATCGTAAGCAATCTCGGGGCTCATCCCTCCACCGAGCAGAGAGTGCAATCAGTAGTCCATTGAGTCGTCTCCAGCTTCGTCGTCGAGCCCGTTGCCACCATCCATGAGCCTCCGGAGCTCGCGCTCCTTGCGCTTCTTCTCCGCCTTGAGGTTCTTGCGCGAAAGTGGGTTCGCCATGCTCATGTTGGTGATCTCTTCGGGGGCAAAGAGCCGGGCCATTGAGGTCGTCTTGGACTTGAACGCAACTGTGTCCGGGTAGGATATCTTCGAAGCAGCGGCGACGGGGGGTGGTCGAGGATTGCTGATTTGAAGGAGGAAGATCAGTGAACCTGCGTGTGATTTGGAGAGCAAAAAGAAGTCTACTGACTGGTCTTCAGCCATCTTCCTTACGACAACCTCCTCGTCCTCAGGCTTGAGGACGCCCATGCCGATATAATCCTCCATACCTCCCCAAACCTCGCCACCGGTGTCCTCATCGTTGTCGTACGTGATTTCATTCGCCTCGTCCGCCACCCTGCTCTCGCCCTCGACGTCCATCTCCCCGTCACCACCGTTGACGGCAGCGTCAAGGTCCTCGAAGACCTCCCTGTCCGCCTGGCCGAATAGGTCGCCCATATCGAACGCCGGGGCGAACGACTTGACGATAGCAGCGTCACCCGTGGCGGTACCCGAGCCAGAGCCGAGAGTCACTCCGGCGGGACCGGCGGAGCTGACATCCATGTCGGCGCTGCCCTCCTGCTGCTGCTGGAGGTACTCGGGGGCCTTTCTATGCAGCGGCTGAAGCAGTGACGACGGGTGAACGGCCGGAGGAGTCGTGTAGTAGGCGATTTTTCCCGTGTTCCAATCACGCAGGACCTGAACGGCCGAGGACTCGAGGTCCGGGACACCGCCCTTGCCTAGCCGACCGCGGACGAGCGCGATGGAGACGAGGAGCTGGTTGACGTTCTCAAACGGCGGGACCGAGTAGAGCTTCTCGAGCTGGGCGTGATCAACCTTGGTGATGATGATCTCGACTGCAGAACAGGAGTTATGCGCCCATATCAGTGCTGCGCCAACGTCAAGCATACGGAGGACGAAGACACTCACCTGGGGAAAAGACATCCTCGACGAGCTCGGCCTTAACGCAGTTTCGGAGGATGACCTCTCCTCTCTTCTTCCGCTTGGCCTCCTCGCCCATGCTGGGGTCCTCTGACGCCGGGTCAAAGACGATGCCGGGGCAGTCGAGGATCTTAACGCCCTTGTCTAGCGCAATCTCTTGGACGACACGCGTCTTTCCGGGAGTGGCGGCGACACCGCACGCACGGCTCCGCTTGAGCGAGTTGATGAGGGACGACTTGCCAACGTTGGGGAAACCGACCACGCCGACGGTTAGAGACTGTCCAGTGGGGAGGTGCCGAGCGTATGACTTGAGGAGCTGGATGAGCGGCGCCGCTCCAAGGGCAAGCGCCGTGACAGGCGTTGTTTCCGGGGCGGCCTGGCCGGCGGCAGCCGTAGGGAGATGCATGGACGAGATGTGCTGCCGCTGTTGCTGCGTCGAAGACTTGAAAGGCAGCGTCGGGAAGTCGTGTCGGAGGTACCTGAGCCACTGCTCGACGGCCGGTCGCGGGACAAGGTCTGGAAAGTACACGAGGTTCGATCAACAAGCAGCTAACAGGGAATTAACAGCGATCACACTCACCGATCTTGTTGATGACACCGATGAGCTTCTTGCCATCTCCCTCGCGCCTACGAACCTCCTCCTCGACAAACTTGGAACGTCCGCCCAGTGGGTCCCTGGCGTCGAGGACCTAGTGGATGACAGTCACGACGAACAGTCAGCACGCGCGTAAGGCGGTAACGCTCCTTCAACTCACCTGGATGATGACGTCCGACTGATCGATGACCCTCCGAAGGTGGGTCATGAAGGCCTTGGCACTCGAGTCCTTGAGCATAATGCTCGCGTCGAGCGGGATGTGGTCCGTCGTAGACGTCGATGCGGCAGCAGCCCTAGCCTCGGCGTCGACATCGTACGGAGTCGACGTCGTCGAGATGTTGGCAAACGATCGAACCTGCTGGCTTTGGGGCTGAAGTGCAATACAAAGCACAATGTCAGTATAGCCTTGGCTTCCCGCTGTGGCGGGGACGGTCCGAGAGGATTGCGACGGACGTTATGCGCCCGAGCCTTCTCACGCCAGCGCTCCTTCTCTGCGAGCTTCTGGGCGACCTTGCGCTCCTCCTTCTTGACAGCGGCGGCTGCAAACTTGGGGACACCGGGATCCTTACGCTTGCCTGGAGGGACGGGCGCGAAAAGGACGCTGTGTCAGCGCGCGGCAACCATCAAGTGGTGGACGGGCGAGTCCGGCCACGCACGCTGAGGGGCCGGGACAACCGGAGAGCCCTTCGAGGTTTCTGCGGGCAAAGGCACGACATGAGCTTCAGTCTGACGCGTCCGAAAGGAGACGTTGACCCACTGTTGGAGCGTCCCATGCTGATGAATGGTGGAGGTTGAGAGTCGAGGCTTCGTCGTCCGCCCAAAACTTGGGAAGAGGCGTCGAGGGCCATGCGCTACGCCGCGGCTGTCTGACTTACCAGACGACGGACTCCTGACCTCGTTTTGTCCTGGTCTCTTAACCACCTAGTCTGTCGCTAACAAGCCATACCTGCTCAGGGAGACGTAGCTCGAGTCATCCGCCTCGCCCATGTCGCATCAGGCGTCCTCTTCTGGTGGATCAGCGTTGTGGTCCCTCATACCGACGGCCTCGACAATGTCAGACTTCCCAAGTTTTATTGCTAACCAATTTTCGATCCGAATATGCTGGGTGACATTACGCCACCCCCCTCTTTTAGCCTGTATTATGATGAAGTGGTCTTGGGATTTGCTACACTCAAGCCAGTCTTGATCAGGGATGGCCCCGTACAAACTATCCCGGTGCTCACGTGAACAGACCACGAACATCTCGATGAAAAAAGATCTATTAACCGATCAGGCGTCTACCGCAAGTGTGCACGCCTGAGGAATGGAACGCATACGCCTGAAACTGACAGGATTTGCAGCTGAACTGCATTTTTGCCCAGGCCTCCCTGCGCAGTCATACAGGTAAACATGAACTTGCAACTATCGCCTCCTTTAAGCCCAAATATCGCTGACATTTTTCCGGAGGTTAGAAAAAGATGTTCTCACTGACTTGCTTTCCTACTTCAGGTCTGCGCTGTCTCCATTGGCGTGTTTCTTGGCCGGTTCGGACCTCAGGTTGCCACCCTCCTCTGCGCCGTGTCTTTATATATCAATTCGCTCAGCTACGCCATGCTTGCGCTTGGTGTGGTGTGAGGATGCAATTCAGACGCCCTATGTCTTGATCGGTGAAGGCAACAGTGACAGTCGCACGGTCAGTCTTCGACTCGTACCAGATATGTCAGCCTCTTTCTGTTGGCGTCCAGTGATCCTCTCATCTTTCTACCATCCTTTCATCGTACGTATCTTGAAGGAGACCGAATTTCCTCAAATGTTTCTCAAGGGTTATGAGGCTACTCTCCAATGCATTTCTAGAGCACTCCGGCGTCATCCTCTCGGCCATGACAGGCGCGTTCAATACCTCATCGCTCCCGTTCTCACTTGACAGCCTCGCTTACGATAGATCCAGGGAAGCTATGAGCCTGAGAACATTCGTTCTTGGATATCTGATTGTCTTAGCTGTGTGTGTAACGTATGCTTCTCAATCATCAAGTCGACAGAGATGGAGTGCGCTAACAATCAGCCGACACATCGCAGCCGTCATCGAGCAAATCTTGCTAGCCGTTAAGGCTGTTCACGCCGACGGTTTAGCCTCCAAGAACTCGCCATTAGGACGACCGACCAAATGGATCTTCTCTTGTCTAGTGTGATTCCGGAGGGAGCGACGGTGAGGAATGCAGACCTCTACGACTCGCACGCCTTGTCATCCGGCTTCATTCGCGCCTCGTTCCTCTGGGAGCGTTCCCAGCCGTTTGGGGAGAAGTTTCCAGATCCAATAGCGGAGTTTGAGTTACAAAGAAAGCCCCTTGGTCGCTGCGCTGGCAAGCAGCTCAGGAGTAACTCGTTTGCGGGAGTGATCGTGCGGGTGTGTGCCCTTGTGGGCTTGTCGCTTGTCCTGCCTCAGTGGCCTGCCAGCCTGATCCTCGTCTTCCTCATTGTCCGTAATTTTGAGTGTTGTCCTTCCAACCGAAATTACATCTGACTCTTCCCTCGCGGACCTGACGCGTATCCATTAGTTCATCCAGACGAGGTTGGCGTGCCATGTCCTGAGCCCCAACTTCAGCTATGGCCAATCTCTCTTCTACACGCACTCGCACGCCTAGGCCGACCGCTTGCTGAGTGCCTCCTCCGTTCTCCCAACCCCTAGTATTCTGATCGGTGACTTTCGTCAACTAAGCCCTGTTCGCCGACCGCTGACGTACTACCATGACCAGTCATCCCTTTCGTGGGCGTTCTACTTGGCCCACGCCTCATTTATTATTATTATTATTACTACGACGCTTGGGTCCCTCGTCATATGCCTGGCTTCGGCCTGCTCGCCCGCCGCAACTCTGAGGCATTTCAACGGACGGGAATGGGGGCGGATTGCATTCTCGAGGCTGCGGATGTCCAGTTTTGAATGAGGCGATGACGGTCCATCGACCTTCTCTCAGCGGCTCACCCCTTCCACTTCGCGCTCGCCAGTCGGACTATTACTACCATGAAGGTGCGTGGGGGAGACGAGGGGGTCGGAGGGGAAGGTGGTGCTGGAGACGGTGGAGGAAGAGGAGGGAGGGAACTGCGCTTCTGAACCCAGGTGCCACGGAGTCGCTTGTATATTTGTTTTCTCTACTCATTAAATTCCGTTCGTCATCGGAGACGGGAGGTCCAACATATGAGAGAGCCGTGACAGATCTGGACTGAATTACGACGCCACTGCGCCTCTCTTTCCTTTCTGCCATCTGTGGTGCGTGTGCGCGGCAAGGCATGCTAAAGAGACAAGCGCCGAAAGGACAATGGAAAGAATGAGCTAGTGCCACAGGAACCGCTATACGACAACGCGGACGGGGGTAGGTAGGAAGGAAGGAAGCAAGGGGGGGAAGGGAAGACTGCAGAAAACGAACACAGGGTAGAGGGATGGGGGAGAAGCCAGATCTAGGTAGGATGCGAGCGTGGAGAAAAGGCGTGGGATAAGGGGAAGACAGAGGAACGTCAAGGGTGAATGTAACGGGAGGTGGAGATGGGACGCATGGGGGCAAGAAGTCATCGTAAATAGTTCGAGTCGTGTGTTTACTGCTGAGCACACTGGACTTGGGGGCCAGCGCCACCGGACTCATCGTCGTCAGACTCCATCGTGGCGTCCTCTCCATGGCTGCGGTGGTCGCGCTCGCTGGGCTCAGTGAGCTCGACCTCGTCAACGTGGATGTTGTCCGGGTACGTCTCGGCCGGCTTCCGCGGGGGGAGAGCTGACTCTAGGCCGGCGATGAGCTCCGGCGAGATTGACTCGGGGAACTTAACGTTGAACTTGACGTAGAGGTTGCCCATCTCGTGGTGGCGGTATGAGGGCATGCCCTGGTGCGGGATGCACTTGAGAGCACCTGGAGGGAAAGAATCAGCATCTGACCGAGCTCAGCTCAGGGTCACCCTACTCACCATCCTTGATGACCTCCCCAGGCTGAATGGTGACGTGAAGCGCCCGGTCGTCGAGGTGGAGAATGGAGAACTCTCCGCCGCCGAGCGCGGTGAGAAGATCAATGTCAACCTCCGTGAGGAGATTGTCACCCTTCCGCTGGAAGTACTCGTGCGGCTTCTCCTCAAGAACGATGATAACATCGCCAGGGATGGTGCCGGGTGCCTGGTCCGACTCGCCGGAGAAGGTGATCTGCTGGCCGGCCTTCATGCCGCGGTCGATGTGGACCTCGAGCACCTTCCGCTCCGAGATCACCTTCTTCCCCTTGCACTGCTCGCACCTGTCCTCCGCGTTGATGATCTCACCCGTGGCGTCGCAGTCGCTGCAGGGCTGCTGGACCTGAGAGGGTAAGGGAAGGAAGAGGAGGAGAAGGAACGTGTAAGCGACGCGGATTTGAGACGAGCTCGCGAGGGCGCGCTTACCTGTTGCATCATCGGTCCGAGCTGGCGAAGCATGACGCGGTGACCCTGACCACGGCAGGTGGTGCACGTCTTGACGGCACCCTCCTTGCCACCCTTTCCATCGCAGCCCTTGCAGATGACGTGCTTCTGAAGGGAAAGCTTCGACGTCTTGCCCTTGTAAAGGTCGGCGAGCGTGACGTTGATGCGGTGGACAAGGTCCTTGCCCTTGCGAGGGCCTCGGGGGCGTCCTCCTCCTCCGAATCCTCCTCCGAATCCTCCTCCGAAGGGCTAAATGGGGTTGCGAGTGTCAGCAAGACGAAGGACGAGCGCGTGCGCAACGACAGCCAGACTCACGTGTCCTCCTCCTCCTCCACCGAACAGCTGGGAGAAGAGGTCTCCCGGGTCCATGCCTCCACCCATACCACCCATGCCGCCCTGGAGGCCAGCCTCACCGGCCTGGTCGTAGCTGTGGAAGGACGAAGCGCGACGCGTCAGAATGGGGCGTGTCTATGGGGAGAAGACACCCGTGCAAGACAAGCGGGACAAGCTTACATCGAACGCTGCTGGGGGTCGGAGAGAACCTCGTAGCTGTCAAAGGGGAGAGCAGAAGCGAACGCGCCGTCAGTCCAAGCTGTTCCTCTGGAGTCGCCTGTCACAGCGCTAGAGCTAGGCAGCTGGGAAGCGGTCCAGCTGGCCGCGCGCTGCCTGCGCTGGGAAAGTGAAAGAGACAGGGGAAGAAAGACCCACGCGTGAGTGACGGCCTTGAACTCCTCGGGGTCTCCTCCCTTGTCAGGGTGGAGCCTCAGCGCCCTATACGTTCAGGAACGAATGGAAACCGACTTGGTCAGCGAGCTTTCGTGATGCCTCCCCTCCACCCCAAAAGTTCGAGGTGAAGAGCCGCGGCGGCATCCGTGCGCCTGGCCAAGGGGGAAGGGGTGAGCACGTACTTCTTGCGATACGCCTTCTTGAGCTGGTCCTCCGAGTCGGTGGGCGAGGCACCGAGAAGGTCACTAAGGGAGGCAGGCGTTCTGTGTCAGCGCAGGTCTTCAAGCGCCGAGAGGGAGAAGGGCGCCACCCACTAGTAAGCAGTCTGTCGGAGGAGAGCCATAGAACAGTGGCGCAAAGGAAGCGCGAAGAATCAAACGAGCGAGGGTCGAATCGAATCAGCCTCCTGCCGAGGACGCCGAACGGAGAGGCAGCACGGCGCGCGCACCTCCTTAACCATCGTGAGAAGGGGGGAGGGGGAGAACGGAGAGGGAGGGCGGGGGGTTGACGGGGCGGCGACGAAAGTGTCGGAGCGTTGAAGGTTGGGCGAGAGAAAGAGTGAGTGTGCCCCGAGTGCGACGCCGAGACGCCGAGGCGGCCAGAGCGCGCGTGTCCGCTTTTCTGAAGGCGGGCAAGGGAACCGATTTCCTTCTGGGTCTTTCTGTGGAGATTCGTGCTCAGTCATGAACCGAAGTTGATCGGTTTCCCTCGGTTTCCACACCGCGAAGAAGGAAAGATATTGACCGTAACACACGAGCGAGTTTATTATCATCATGATTATCTCACTCGGATGTACTCTCTGCAGGCCTTCCAATCCCTCGCGCCAACTCTTGTGCTCGTCGCACGTGGTGTGATGCGTGGCACGCATGCTGCCTATCCATAGCACGCAGAATATCTCGCCGCAGCCCGAGCAGAAAAACACATAAAGATCGTCAAAAGAGCGCCACAAGCGAAGCGAGAAACAAAAACCAGAAACCCAACAAATTCTTCTCCCCCTTCTTTTCTCTGTGTTTATCAAACAGTAGCCCGCCTCACGCGCCAGCACGCCGGGGAACATCCCTTCTCCTTCGTCCTCTCACTCAAAAAGTCACACTCGTTCTCCTCAGCTTCCTCAGCTCCGCAGCCCTGTTGTCCCTGACTCCCGCCGCAACACCCCCAGCGGCAGAAGGCATCGGCGCCCTCCTTGTCGCCGTGCCGTCTCCACCAGTGACAGGCATCGCAAACGCCGAAGGAGGCCTCGAGCTCGCTCCTGAGGTCCTCGCGCCGGTCACGGCCGCCATTGCAGACCCTGGTGGAATGGCGAGCCTTGCACCGAAGGCAGAGGGAGGGGCCGCACTACCGCCACCGGCGGAACCAACGCCGCTGAATGAGCGAAGTGCAGCAGCACGGTTCGTCCGCACTGAGATGGAAGGGGGAGGGGGGACGACGGATGCAGGGCGATTGGGGAGGAAGGCCTTGGTACTAGAGGAGGAACCGGAGGAGGGGGTCGTCGTCGAGGCAGACGAGGCAGGGCGAGCACCACCGCCCAAAGTGGCGGTTGCTGAGCTGAGACGGGTGGGGCGAGGGGCAGGAGGGAGGGAACCCGGATCGAAGCCTGTCCGAAGGAGGCTGGCCTATATTGGAAAGAAATTCAGCGACGAAGTTAAGAAGAGGAGCGATGAAGAGGCTGCACACCTTCGTCTGCCTTGGAGCAATCTGCGGTTGAGCGGTGCTGCTCACAGCGATGCTCTCACGCCGTTTGTGGCCTGGGACACCGACGAACGTTGAATCCGCGACTAACGTCGAGTTAGTCTTCGAGTTAGTCCGGCGGAGGGAGTGCGGCGAGGAAGGAGCGACAGGCAGGCCTGCGCGAAGGAGAGCGCTCCGAGTCTGCTTGACCTGCGGGCCAGTCATTGCCGCGGAGTCGACACTGCTGGGACGACGCTCGAGGACGGAAGATGATCGCGAGAGCGCCGAAAGAGAGGAGGCCGGCCTACTGGTCGGTGAGGCATGGGAGGTAGTGGACCGCCTGTGCTTGAGAGCAGTGGGAGGAGGAGTAGAGGCAGCGACCGGCGATCCCCCCGACCCAGTCGTTCTGAGAAGACTCGCCCTGGTCGGCCTAGGCTTAACAGCCGGCTGAGTAAGACTGGCCGGCATCTTCATGAGGCTCTTCCGGTGCTCAAGTCGGCGCTCCTCGGCAGCCTTCAGTGCTGCGGTGGCCTCGACGCGGGCTAAGCGGGTCTCCTCTTGCTTGGCTTCCCATGCTTGGACGTCGCCTGAGCGGAGGATGGACGCCCGCGAGGGGCGAGGAACGACGGTAGGCGTCGAGAGGGACGAAACAGCGATGGACTCCCTGCGCTACGAGGAGAGGGACAGACAGCGTCAGCATCGCATGACTGATTCAAATAGAAGGCCCGTCAAGAAGAACACACCTTGTGCCCCGGAACACCCTCGAAGACGATGCTTCTCTCCGCGCTCGTCCTACGCGCCCTCACAGGTGGCAGCTCCCTCCCCTGCCTCGCCAAACTCGCCCGGCTCTCCCTCGGCGCTATCGCCGGCGGTCTTACGCTTGCCACGTCGAGCTTCAAGCTCGACGGAGACCGCTTGTATCCAGGGACCGTTTGGAAGTCCGTCAGCAAGATGCCAGACTCGCGTCGCTTGGTCGAGGCGTCGGCGAGAGTGGCGGGGTCGACGCCAGAGCGGAGGAGCGATGCTCTCGATTGGCGGACAGGCCGGTCGGGCTTGTGGGTGGACAAAGGGGCCGGACGAGCTTTGAAAGCGGCAAGAGGAGGAGGAATAGCAGAGACTTGGCTTTTGTAGTCGCTAGCACTTCCAGAAGCTGAGACAGAGAGAGGCGCGTCCAGGTCCGCTATGGACTCTGAGCCATCGTGGTAGTCGTACAACTTCTCCTCCACTTCGCCCGCCAGGTCGCCCATCATGAGCGGGAATTCTTGCTCTTGGGTCTTGACGGAGGAGCCTACGGGAGAGAGACCCGGGAAGAAGAGCTCGACGTGTTCCTCGGCGCGTTCGGCGGAGCTGGGCGTCCAGAGTGCTGGGTCGCGTCCGCCGTAGATCGCTTGGAGGGACTGCGGAGAGGAAGCCCTTGCGATGACGGGGTCGGAGTTGCCCTGATGAGCAGCAAGCATGCAGGTTCGCGAGCGTTTGTCAGCCCTTGACTGGGGAAATGAGATTGCTGACGGTTTGGGCTTACAAGGAGTCCCAGGAGGACCTTATGCGCGCCTCGTCGCTCCAGAGCCCACAGGTAGCACGGCTCCTGGATACTCCTGATGAAGGAAGCCGCAAGATCCCGATCTAGGATCCTCAGGTCTCGCCTGAGGACGCCCTCGTCGGCGTCCCAGTCGTCCTCGGCGGGAACGATGAAGCCCGCGTGGTCGAGTCGGTCGCGGATGGACTCAATGTGCTGGCGAGCGTGCGGAAGACAGACAAGGAGCGTCCGCCGACAGAGCTCACGGGCGCCGGCATCATCATCATCGGAGAGGAGGGGAGAGCCCGTCTCATCGTATGCGGTCGTCTTGATCCGAGACGAGAGCGAGAGGCCGGAGGACGGCGAGGCCGGAGTCGTCGACAGCCGACGCGAGTGGTCAACAGCAGGGGCGGGGGCGGCGTCAAGATCGTGGTTGTCAGAGGTCGCCGCAGATGAGAGATGGACGAGAACGTCGCCGGAGGGACCATCGAGGGAGAGGTCGTCGTGGTAGAAGTGATGGGGGTGCGAGAAGGTGTTTGGCTGGAGGAGGCGGGTAGAGACCGGCAGGCAGCGCTTCGATCAACAAGGGGGGACGAGGAGGATGGCGGCGCGTCATGACGAAGCACCCGCAGACGGCGACATACGGCTGAAAGAGAGTGGGTCATAGAGTCATCCATGTTGAGGAAAGGAGTGAGAGAGGTAGAATGATGAAGTCGAGGAAGGGAGGAAGGGAGGAAGGGAGGAAGGGAGGAAGGGAGGAAGGGAGGGGGGGTTCGTCGACGTGACGACGAACGCGTCGTCGGACAAGGGCGAGGGAAGCAGAAGGACGGAAGGTGAGAGAGGCAGGGCTGAACGGCGGAGAGAGATGTATGCCGGCCAACTGCGACGAGGGAGATGGAGAGGGGAACGAGAAGGAAGGAAGGAAGGTCGATGGGAAGGTCGATCGAGCGAGCCGGATGGTTGTTGTTGTGGACAGTGGGGGAAGAAAGAGACTCGTGAGGGATGAGAGGGCGAGGCCGTCGGAGAAGAGGGGGCAGAGAGGGGGAGGCGGGTCCGGGGGGCGTTTCAGGAGGGCGGAGCACGCGGCTTCCTTTCCAAGCCGGAGCGGTCGCTGAAGCTTCACAACAGCCCGCCTCACAGGGGTAGGTAGGGCCACGGCTTACAAGTCAATCAATCTCACATCGAGACAACGCGTTCACTCGATATAAGGGTGGCACTCAAGAAGACAACCGCACCATCTTACCGGACTTCTGCTCTTCTCCCCGGTCGCTCCACCGGTCCCTGCGCGGTATCACCCGTCCGCCAGCCGCCGCCCTCTCGATCTTGACTAACACCATGCTCGAGATCCAGCTCCATCAACTCTGCCATTCTATAAGGCAACTCCGCTGCGAGCTTATCCCGGGCGCCTTTAAGGTGTCTGGCTTGCGAACAAAGTTGCGCGAGAACGGAGACAAGAAGGCCTACGCTAACGCGTAGGACCCCAGGAACGTGGTCCGCTTGCTGTTGCGGCGATGAAGGACTCCCTGAACGAGAAGGTGCAGGCAGTCCGGAGATGGATTCCAAGAGAGCGCTGAGAGCCGTCGAGTTCGGACAGCAGACCTTGTTATTAATGACCCAGCAAGTCCTCTCCATGGAGCGCGCGTGCCTCTTGCTTCGCCCACCCTTCCTTTCCGACCATGTTCCAACCTTGTCTCAACATTTTTGCTCCTTCCTCCAACTCTGATCTCAGCCTCAGCCGCTTACCGCTCGCCCACGTCGTCCTTCCAACGCGCCTCTTGTCTCCATATTCCCATTCCTTCTTTTGACGGGTCATCTTAGCCGTCTCGCTCACGTCGGCTTCTACCGACCCGACCTTCCATCCCGCCCCCGACGCGTCTCAGTAGGCTAGGGATTCGTCATCCAGGGACCCTGTTCCACTCTGATATGTGAAAGAGACGCAGAGACGCGGGATGTAAGAACAGGCCTCTTCGTACCTCGTCCCTGTCAGATGGTATCCCGTCCGCCACGCCACGCCTCGCCAACGCCACGCCTCGCCAGCGTCCTCCCGCCCACCCATTTTTTTTTTCGCAGAGCCAAGTCCCTCTCCCCTTTGTTTATGACCACTTTGGTATTCAGGGTGAAGTTAACGAATACGTCGAGTCTGCGAGCTCGCCGTGGTCATCCATGCCCCTCACCCACGTCCTCGGGAGTACATTCGAATTATATCATGGATCGAGACGTGCTCGACGACGTAGTTCAGGGAGGGATGGCCCAGCGGACTCGAAAGAGGCGAGAAGAAGGGTGCGCTGACGAGCGAGACGGATAGGAGACGGAAGCTGCGCGCGTCAGTCGTGTCGTTCCTACTTCCCCCTTGTCTCTCTCTTTCTCGCACACCAGGCGAACGGCCAGCGACGATGACTACTTGATCAAGCCAGGTCGGTGGGACACATTCGGCGGATCCTGTGGGTCAGGGGCTGCCGATGACGCCGCCTGAGAAGGGTGGTTGTATTCGGACAAGAGATGGCAAGATGACTTACTGAGGAACTCGCAGGCCAGGCGATCGGAGGGGCACCCATGGGAATGCTTTGGCTGTTGTAGTATCCAATCGTATTAAATTTCTCATTTAATCAATGTTTTAGGTTAGGGTAACAATTATATCTGGAGAGCTGGCTAGAGGGCGACGCCAGTGTAGTCTGCAGGTCGAAGACACAACAAATGGTCAGCCGAGATGTTCCCCCCTCCCCCCCCCCCCCCCCCCCCGTCCAAGTCCACCAAAGTCCACTCACTCTTCGCGCAGTTGCCAAAGTCGGCTCCGCTTAGAGCTTTCGACTGAGTGCCGATGAAAGTGTCGAGCTTGCAGATCCCGACGGCGGCTGCGTTCTTGTCCGACTTGCAAGCCGCCAAGGGCTCGAGGGGAACGACGGCGTTGTTGAGGACGAACCGGATGTACTTGCCGGAGAACTAGAGGCCGCATAAGGAGATGAGCCACCAACAGAAGAAGAGTGGGAGACGGTCACTCACCTTGCCACCCGTGCACTGGAGACGCTCGACCTCGAGTCGACCACCCATGGGCGCAATTAGGGCGGATTGCCAGGCTCTGTTGGCGTCGATGTCGTTGACGGTGACCGAGCCATCGTACTTGGCGGGGAGGAGTTGCATGGCAGTGATGATCGACTCCAGGCCGCTGTCGTGGCCAAAGTCGAGCATGATCCTGGGTGGAAACTTTGATGAACGGCTGTATCGCCACGGAAAGGGAAAAATGGAGATCCTCACGGGGCATCGAGAGGGAAAGTCTTGGGGTCGGAGTCCAGGGTAGTATTGACGCTTCCAACAGACACGACGGCCGAGTTGTTGAGTCGGGCAATCATCTCAGCGACCCAACCGACACCCCAGGCCGAGCCAATAGGACCTCCGTATCCGGCGTTATCTATCAGGATGGCAAGATGTAGTCAGCGAGCGATTTTGAGCGGGTCAGCGATCAATTGCGACTAGCAACTTACCGAACTGGGTGAGATCGATAGCGTAGTTGTAGCCCTTCCATTCGTGCTCGGAAAAGATCGAGCAGAACGGAGAAGGTTGCTGAAGGGCGAACGAGTCAAAGGGACAGGCGTTCATCATCGCCGCAACATCCGAGGTCGATAGGTTGAACTAACACGAGAGCCGACGTTGAGGTGTCAGTCGTACCCAAACACTCGCTTGATGGGAATTCATGTCTCACCCCGGGCATCTTGGCCGAGAGTCGCTTAACAATCTTGCGCTGGAAGTCGGCGTTGAAAATCGAGTTGGCCTGGGAGTTGATCGTGTTGACGGCCTGGAGCGGGATTGGCAAGTTGAGAATCAGTCTGAGACGGTGAGGTATCATGTCCTACTGACAGGACAGTTGTTCGAGGCAAGAGTCGAGTTGAAGGTGGTCTGAGAAGAAAGAAAATCAGCATCTACTGATGCGACCTATAAACTAGGTTGGTTGATCGACCACGCACGATCGAGTCCGGAGTCACCAGCCACTTCGTCCTCGCCGGCATGTCTTCGCCGAGCATACCCCTGGCGAACGCCTCAGCTGTGGCGTTGACTCGTTGTTGATCCTGTGCCATGATTGGCTTTCTTCAGCCGAGCATACTGCACACCAAGGGCTCAAAATAGACGCACCGTCGACCTGACAGGGATGGTGGGAGCTCCAGTGCCCGTCCAGTTGAAGTAGGCGTTCTCGGGCAGGAGGTCGGAGTAGCGTCTGGGATGCGACCGGACTGATTCGTCAGTCCCACGAACCCTTTCCGACTAAGCCAAGGAGTAGACCGAGGAGCGTACCGGTAGAACGCCATTCCATTCGCGTACGCTGAAGCCGTCCCCAACGGCGTCAGGAGCTCGGCGGGCTGCGTCCAGTCCCAGGACTTCAAGAAGTCCAACTTGGGATCGGTGACCGTGAAGTTGGTTGTGTGAAGCTTCTTGGCGAGTGCCGTGAGGCCTCGGTTCGTTCCTCCGGACGCTTCTCGCATGTTGTGCCGCATGTAGATCTATCGATGACAGGCGCGACAAGGGCTCTGTCAGATCGAGGGACATGGAGAGAGATAGACAGAGCGCGAGAGACGGGGATCTACTCACCTGCACCTGATCGACCTTGCACTCCTCCGGCATGCTATCCCTCTGAATTCCATACACCCCATCGGCGTCGAACCAAGGAGAGAACCCGCCGAGCAGCTTGAACGGCACTCGGGGCCAGTTCTGGGTGATCTCTTCGATCCCCGGGCCGTTGGGAGGACCGGTCCAGGAGGAGATGCTGGAGTGCCCCCCGGTTTGTCGAGGTTCAGGAGAGGAAGAAGGAGCGGCTTGGACCGCGATGGCCAGGAGGGGGAGCAGGGCGACAGAGTGCATCACGGATGGGACTGATAGACGATGACTGAGGTGGATGGCAGTTCGGGGTTTGAAGCTGAATCATAAGGTTCCTTCTGATATGGGTCAAAGAAACGAGGTTCCAAAGTAACGAACGTGTGTAGAGAACGTGCGGGGTAAACATCTAAACATGAAAGGATGTACATTGAAAAATGGGGGTCGATATGTATTCACGTGGCCCTTGCCCACGTGGTTTTGGCCTGCGCTGGAGATCGATCACCTTCTCATTCCAGCCCGATTATAGACCGATTATCTCTGTAATATTCCAAACGCACGTGGGTTGGAGGAAAGAAAGGTAACGGGGTCTGAGTATAGAGGTGCCAGGACTATGTTTCCAAATAGGATATATCATTTGCAGAGAATAACGGGGGTGGCGGTCACAACTCGTCAAAACGATGAGCCTGCCGATCCTGATTCGGTTCCTCCCCGAGAGATCGCAGATCTGCTGACTAATGTCAGGCGAGAGCATATTATTTCTCACTCGAACTATCCATATATACTATCTGAATTTCGACACAAGTTTTTAACAAAATCCCCCGATCCTCTCAGCGAGAGCCTTTGCCATCGTCCCGCCTTTCAGCTGTCGACTCTCGAGATTTGGTCCTCCCTCCTCAACCCAGCCACTCTCGGGCGAACAACTTTGCTCAATCGAGATCCGTGCCCTGCACAGGGTCCACCCGTCCCTTGAGCTCTTCGAGCAAGCCAGCCTCGTTGGCGGCCCGAAGGCCCCCAAGGATTTCCTGAGGGTCAGGCCCGCATGCAGTATGCGAGTGGCCGGTGGCGTTCGCAGCGTCGACGACGTCCCGTTTGAAGATGGACGTTTTACGCGAGCAGGCGTCCGCCGAGATGGATGTGCGAATGTCTGACCGGGAGAGAGAGGGAAAAGAGTAGGGATAAGCTACAGAGTCGGGCCAAGAAGCAAAGGGGCGAGATCGGAGAGTGGAAGGGGGAGGTGGGGGGGGGGAGAAAATGGGAACGAACTGCAGACGGTCTCAGTCAGGCACGAGCCAGTGCATGCGCCTGGGTTCAAAGTCAGAGACGGAGGTAAAGGATAAACGATGAGCGCCCTTTGCCAGGGATGGTCTGGGTTGAAGGGAAATCGGGAGATGCACCTGCGACCTTGGCGCCCGTGCCGTGGGTACGATAGAAATACCACGTGTCGAATAGGGTCTGGTTCGTTGAGAAGGCTGGTTGGGGTGAAAATTGAGGCAAGTATAGGATGAGCGACCGTGGAAGTGGTCGAGAGCGACGGGTAGAGACTTGAGACCTCTCACCAGTAGAGACCTTGTCCCAGAAGGGGGCGTTGAGGGCAGTGGCGGCGGGCCATCCACCGATAGCAGAAGCGTACGTGTCGCGCGCCGAGTAGAGCTTTTGGTAGAAGAAACGGCAGACATCAGTACCTGTCTCATACTCAAAATGGAGGGCTTCGGGGACTGACAGGCTTCCAGGTAACTTGTCCGGTCTGAGTCCAAGTAGGAAGTTGGCTCCCTATGCAGTACACTAGTGGTCAGCTTCTTTCTGAGACTAGAGAGCAGGGATGGAGAGGAGGAATGGACAGTCGGCAACGTATTGAGTGTAGTCCATGACTTGGAACGTGTTAGTGTCAATTTCGTAGATGCGGAACGAAGGATTTCCGCCAGTACTGTAGGAGGAGGGGGGGGGGGAGAAGTGAGAGGGTCAATCAACCAAGGGAGCATGAGATGTGAGAAGCGAGTGATTTACGGAGTGAGACATGGCTCGATGAAGTTCTGTCACACCGAAGAGGTGTCAGCATGAGAGCTGAAGATCGAACGGAGAAGATGGACGTACGACATTGATGGGCTCCGACTTGGCTGAGAAGGAAAGCTGGAACTCGTCCTTGTGAGTGTGTCCGTAGAAGCTTGCAGCGATAGTGTTGGCATAGCGCTTGATGACAAGGTCGTAGCTCGCAGACCAATAGCTAAGGACTGCGCAGTGATTAAATGAATGGTAGTCAACCTCCGATTCACAAAAAAATAAAGTAAAAAGGGTCGAGGCGAGCAACCTACTGTCAGCAGATCCCGGAGGAATGTGACCAAGGATCCAGACTCTCTCGCCTGCGGTCTCTGCCTTTTGAAGCTCGTCGACAAGCCACGCGAGCATGCCATCAAAGTCGTTCTCGCTCAGGTCCCTCCAGATCCACCCTGCGAGGGGGGAAAAATTATAAGGAAGGAAGGAAGGCGCTCAAAGGGGCCTGGAGACAACTGACAGTTCTGGACATATGGGAGCATGGTGTTCAGGCTGATGATGCGAAGGTTTGTGTTGGCGTGCTTGACCGAGTAGACGCCGTTTGCGGCAACAGTAGAGCTGGATCCGATCCATGGAGCCCAGAGATTGTTAAGCTGCGAGTAGAGCCAGCTGTTTTCGTAGGTCTGGGTTGGACCATCCAGTATTAGCTCAAGCACGGGAGTCAACCACGGGAGGACAGACGCCGAAGAATGTCTGCTCACGGTGTCGATGCTAGCCGGGGGAAAGTTGTTGACAGGTCCTGTGAGCGAATAGGAGTAAAGCGTTAGTCGGACCCAACAGGCCACGCCGATGACGAGGGAAAACAAAGGCCAGATCACCAGAGTCGTGGTTGCCAACGGTGGGGTAAAGCTTGACGCCCAGAGCTGCGAGCTGAGTGCCGAAAGTATCCTGAAGGTTAGGCAGAATCGTCGCCTTATCTGAGGAGCTCGAGGCAGAAAGTGGAAAAAGCGATCGATATTAGTCAGCTGCAATGAACAACGGAACATAGAGATGAGCGGACTCGCCTTCGACCCAGATGGCGCCCTCAACTACGTCGCCTGTGAAAATACCAAAGTCGATGTTCAGGTTGTTTTTTATGTACGAGATAGCCGACTGCGACAGTGACATAGAGTTAATTCTACAGCATGTTTAGCGGCGCTAGCGATCAGACACCGACCTTCTCGAGCGAGGGAGCCGAGTCGCAGGTGCTCTCTCCCCACGGGCCAGCAGGGATGGAAGTCGACCCAGAGGTGAGTTTCGAGTCAGGTCGGCAGCAGACGTTGTCGCTGGCGGGCGAAGAAAGTCTCAAATTTCAGTCGATGCTGTCGGGAACTGGTTTGCCGGAACTGAAGGTACAAACCTGCAGACGCTCTCGGCTCCAACTGTGTAGGACTGGTCAATGTGGCTATGGAGGGACGAGTCAGTGTATCAGAGCCGGTTCGACATCGCAAAAGTGATTACACATACATGTCTGAGAGATGAAGCACCTGTGTTCAAAAGGGGTCCGTCAGTCCCAGCGCGGAGAAGTACTTGCAATCGTCAAGACTCTATACTTTGTAGGTCGATCCGCTGGTCTTGAGCTGGGGGAATGATGCGGGCGGCGAAGTCTTGACGGGGTTGAGCGGACCGCCGTACACAGACGCATCCGGCATAGAGCAGGCATTAACGACTCCAGAGCAGATGGCCGCCCTGGTGGTGTCGGCTCCCGTGTTGCGAAGGACGCTGGAAGAAAATCGCGACAAGGAATTTCAACTTGACACAGGTGAGTCGGTTTGGGCCGTAGGTAAAAGAAAGAACCCACGAGGCAATGATAGGCGCCTGGAGACCGATCGCTCCAGAGCAGGTTGTCTAAAGATTATCGGTGTGTACTTCAGCCTCATCACCGCAGGGAAGAGAGCTATCACTCACGCTGGTAGCCAGGTTTGCAAGTTCGCAGATCTCGACAATGATAGACTGATCGACCACGTGAGTACAGTGGTCTAAAAATGAGGGGGCGATGTCTTCAAAGACACGCAACACTGACTGTGAAAGCATTGTTGCCGAGCGCGGCGCCGGCCTGGATGAGAGACAAGGAGTGTCAGAATTATATCATGAGGGGGGGAGGTGGGGGGGAGGTCATTGAAAAAACTACCTTGGCGGTCGAGAGGAGGGCCTTGCATTGGTTGCAGGAGATAGCTCGCTTCTCGATAGTCTGGGGGTTGTCCCTTTTGTTTATACGATCGGCGTCGTGTTGGAAGTACCCCTCGTCCTACCACAAGAAAAATAGAGCGAGAGGTTAAATTCAGTCGCACGAGCGCAACCAACAAGGGGAGAAACGGACCTCGAGCGCATCGATAAACGAAACAAGGGCGGAGCCGATTTGGCTCGTCACGCTCGAAGCGTTGGTAGATGCCTCTCGACCGTAGACCGATCGGAGAGTGTCCCGCCGGGTAGGGTTCTCAAGACCAAGACTGCCGAAGAGGGTCTTGGGGAGGACCGTGGCGCGCGCTATGGGGGGAAGGGAAAGAACGGCAAGCACAAGCGAGCGACAAAGCGATAGAGCGAGCATCTCGGACGAGGAGGATGGATGAAAACCTATGAACGTTGAAGGTCAGAGGGAGAGAATCTGACGGTCGTCGTGCACAGGCGAAGGCGGGGCGGAGATGGCACACCAACCGGTCCCATCTTAGCACCAAACGTGGTGCTTCTCGTTTCTCCCCCCCTGTCATTAGACCAGGTTCTATTCGGATAAGGCACGTTTTTCGGGCTGAATGAGAACGTTTGGGAGACCTGGATGAGCACGTGGTACCACGAGGCAGAGGAAGACAGCCGGCCGGTCTCGTGTATTTGCCAGGATGGATCGAGAGTGGTCTACAATGCTGCGGTCCACCACTTTACTTGTCCTTCTGTGATCACAAGGAACAGTCTTCACAAAAAAAAAGAACACACATACAAAGAAAAATTCCGTCAGCACCTTGTTCCATTGTCGTGGGTGTTTGCAATGAGGCAACCACAAGGAAGTGCGCTGGAAGGAGCTGAGTACAATGGAGTGAGTGCAGGAGCAAGCGAAAGAGGGCGGGCTTGCTGTATATGAGCTTGACTTGGGAAGAAGAGCTCGTCGAGCTCCTTTGGGTGGCAACATTGATGAGGGCTGAATCATAAAGGAAGGGTCGGAGGGCGCAGAGAAGAAAGATTGAATAGCGTTGAAGGAGGTTTCGGGAGAAATGAAGAGGTTGTGACAGGTTTAGATTGGACGCGCTTAGATGCAGGCGTGTACGAGCGGCGCTGGCCGTTAACGTCGGTCACCCAGTTAGTGCTATCAGACCACGCGACGGGCGGGACTGACGATGGAAGGTTACGAGACGAAAATCATCAGGTAGGAAGCGGCGTGGGGTGAGAGGAGGCGGCTTAAGGAGTAAATGGTGCAGAGTTGACCCATCGACGGAGTTTGGCCATTCGTCACCCTATCCAGCAACGATGCAACGATAACGAGACACGAGGGCAGATCAAGAGAAGTGGTGGATGAAAGGGTCCGAGGAGAGAGAGGCGGAAGATGGGCGATGAAAGCGCAGCGATGTGAGTGTTAGGTTGGCATACCCAACTTCGCGGTAGGCTTGCCTGTTTTCTCTCGAGTTTCCCCGCGCGACATGGACAAAAAAAGCAAGCCATGGTAGGAGCTTGTGTGAAAGGGGACAGGATGAAGAACGGAGTAAAGAAGAGTGAGGAGGAAGTCGCAGTCGAAGAACGGCGGGCCCCCGCGAGGGGCAGCGCACGAGCGTCACAACAGACAAAGGAGATTGAAGAAAAGTGTTCAAATCGGAGAAGAAAGGGAGTAATCTAGCTACGCTAGATCTAGTCGAACTTCTCGTGGATGTTGGTAGCCGGAGTAGAGTAGGACGAGGTGCGCGAGGTACGCTGGAGGACGAAGGGGCGGAGGAAGGAGTGGTAGAAGCCCTCGGCGCCCCCCATGTATCCGAGGTAAACGCAGACGCATGACTTGGTGACGAAGTAGAAGGGGATGTCTATTGGATCGAGAAGCACAGCGTCCAAGGTCAGCAGAAAGAAGAAGAGTCGGACGAGCCCCAGGGAGCGTGCCGGCTACGCACATTTGACAAGGGCTCCCAGAGCGATGGACTCAGCGGCCTGAAGCGAGCCAAAGGTGATCCAGTAAGCTGGAAACAATGGAATGAAATCAGCCAGAAGACTCTGATAAGTGTAAAGGGCGAGAAGAAGGCGCACTGAGCCACTGCTTGTCGTCGGCGGTTCCCGGGGACTCGAGAGCTTGCATCGAGAGGTAGGCAGGGTAGGCGAAGCCGAGGATGGTCGAAATGGGCGACGCAAGGCCAAGGATGTTGAAGAACATGAGGACGATGAACTAGGAGCCAGACGAGAGGTCAGAGCAAGGAAAGGAGAGAATCGCGGATGACGCAGACGCGACGCATTGGCGGTGAAAAGACGCACAAGGACGAAAAGACCGAGGAAGGAGATAGCCTTGGGGACACCAGTCCTGGCCTCAAAGTCGTTGGCGACCTTGTACTTGGAGAGCTGGGAGAGGAGGGACGGCGACAGACGTCAGCGCGCGCAAGCTGAAAAGGACGCGAGGGTCGGCGCACCTCCTTGTCGAGACCCGAGAGCTGGCCGTTGACCTGGCTCGAAACTGGAGCAAACACGATAAGCGCACCCCCTTGGCTGAGAAAACAAGAAACGAGCTCACGGTTCTTGACGAGGGGGTGGTTGAGGAGGCCCTGGGCGTTGTTCTGAGCGGCGGACATCTGAGGGTGCAAAACCAGGCGGGGGCGGGTAAGCTGGTCTGCTTCAACAAGGGGAAACGCTGAGGACGAGGGGGGCGCCGCGATAAGGCTCGAGATGGCCCACGCAGACGTCCAAGGAGGAGCCAGACGCGGCAGGGACGAGAGGAGCCCACCGCCAGGGAAGAGGAGGGACGGCGAGAAGGAAGCAGGGGAGAGCGACGGGCGGGAGAACGTCATCCGCCCTTCCCTTTGCCCATCTCCCCTTCTTCCTCGCTCGCCCGACCGTTTGCCGGCCATGCTCGCCTGCGAGGGGACGGGCTGGCCCTCCTGCGTCCATGCGGGGACGGCCATGGGCAGAGGAGGCGCAGGCGGGAACCAGGGACTGACTATGCGTTCGTGAGGGCGTGGAGCTGCGAGTGGTCGTGTGAGGGAGAAGTCGTGGTTTGAGGGAAGGCCGAGGGAGGCCCCCGGGAAAGAGCAAGAGGAGACGACCCGCTTGGACGAGCCAGGGCGACGGCCCGCAGCGGGGATTCACGCGCGAGAGCGCCGCGGTGCCTCGCAGCCAGGCTCAGAGCCGCGCGTGCCCCCAACCATCACCCGTCGCGCCCCCATGCCGTCCCAGTCCTACGCCGCCCTCCAGGTGAGTCCGTGCCGTCCGGTCGCTCCGCTCGGCAGGGCATGGCTCTTACTCCGCCTCAGTCCCTCTACGACTCCTCGCCCGAGTTCGCGCCGCTCATCGCGCCCTCGGCGCTCCCCTGGCTGGCGGGCGTCTCGCTCGGCGGGGCCTTCATCTCAAGCTTCTACTTCTCCACGTCAGTTCAGATCTTCCGCTCTCCGCACGTCCGTGCTTCTCTGACGGGCCGCGTCCCCCCTCCCCCACCCCCAGCATCAAGCGAAGCCTGGTCTCCGAGACGCTCACCGCCGGGGTCGCCTCGGCCCTCGCCGGCGTCGGCATCGTCACCCTCTTCTGCTCGGTCGGCGTGAATGTATAATCAAATGGGCTTGGGAGCGAACCAACCGGGGACGAGGGCGAGAATGAAGACGAGCGGCGTTCGCTGCCAGCGTGTCAACGGCACGGACCGTGCCATGCGCGACCGACGCGACGGCAGACCCTCGCCGCCGGAGTCGCCATAATGAACTCTCAGATGGTAGCTAGCCTGCACCCGCTGAGGCTGGCCTAGCCGTCGTTCTCAGTTCGCAGCGCCACTGTTTAAGTCAACCTCTAGGGGGCTCTCACCCACGTACCCACGCGCGCCAATGATGGCCAACTCAAGCCTGAACTTCAGTACTACAAGACCCGTCCCTTGATTGGGAGTGTCACATCACTTACTCAAACTTGCGAGGGCCCAGCCTCATACCAAACCTGCGAATCGTGAACTGGAAGCCATTTACAACTCGATACTACAACACTCTCACTCTTTCTCCTCTCTCAACCTTCGAAGCATGAACCTCGTCATCTGGATTGGCCTAGCTGTATCAACCATCATTCTCCCTGCGCCGACCCCAGAGAAGGGCTGCGTCTTCAGAGGTGAGTATCAGGCCAAGAGATCCCAGCCGCTTACCCGACAAGCTCCTCGATAGCCAGTTTGTTGCGTCGTCAGTATAATCACTCTCGAAAGTTGTTTAGATGAACTCGGCTCGATTTGACAATGACCATTCCGGCGTCTAGTTTGAAGGGGTGCACCTCAATCTGTACCTGACGTTTATGCCAGTTCAACAGGCGTGACGATACTCTCGTCCCGAGCTCGATCGGTTCGCAGTCCCTGGCCGTCGCTCCCAAGGGCCGACAGACGAGCGAAACGACGATGGCTCCGGTTCTGTTCTTGAGGCGAGATTGACTTTTGGGATTGGCAGGTTGAGGCCAGGAGAGAATGGGCGTCCGGCCTGACAGGGCCTGCAAGGGGAGGGAGATGAGGCTAGCAACGGGCCGCTTAGCCCCTCTGGTGCGGCGTTGGTGCGATTGTCCGGTCAGACTTGCCCTTTGTGGGCCTTTCATTTCCTTCCACAAGTAGTGAAGATGCGAGACGAAGATTGTGAAATGCGCGACAGCACCACAGAACCAGCAAGCTGCGCTCGCTGACGTCAAGGTAAGCGGAGATAGCCGAGCCGAGGCTCGGTCAAGGAGGCAGATGATGACAGTGCACGGGAGGCGAAGGGGAAAGAATGGGAAGTGATTCGTTCGTCCTTCTTCCCAATTCCCACCATCTCGGTCTATGCCCTTGTGGATCTCTCGACGAGCCTCAACAGCGGCAGCCATGTCCAAGTCTACCGTCGTACCCTCTGCCCACATCCTCCGCGGCTGGCCTGGCCCAACCCAGGCTTCGCTCCTTCACGTCCGAGAGCTTCTCGAGAAGGACAGTAGGGAGCACCACGTTTGTCCTCCCGTTGCTCACTTTCTTGGTGATCCATATGTGCGGCTGAGCATGGAGAGAACAACAGATCTTTGAAAGGAACAATATGTGAGCCTTGAAGGGTGGAAGTGCGTGAGAGAGCCGGTGACTGACTGCCGTCCGTCCACCGTCTTCCCCTCATAAGCTTCCACAACCATCTTTCCCATCATCTCCTTGCAGCCTTCTCTCTCGGAGCCCCGGCTTCGCTCCTCGACAAGATCTATGCCAATTCTACGAGTCGGCTCGTCCCTCTCGACCCGGTCGAACGTGACAAGGTCCATCGCGAGCTCGACGATGGCAAAAAGACCAAGCTCGATGTGCCCGTGATCGACCATTCCAATTGGACGAGTTACACAGGTGTCCAGGAGTGAGTGAATGGTTCCGAGGTGGGCCGAAGAACGCGCTTGATCATTGATAGAGTCCGTCACCTGTCCACCGCAGCGCTTACGCTCGGTATCTGACCTTCTTCGCCAACGAGATCGCTGCCCTCGGCGAAGCCAAGGTACTAGAGAAGTACCTCTTTTCTCCCGAAGCGGTGAGTCGCTTTTGACTTGCGAGAAGAGATAGAGGTCAGCTGCTGATGCCTCGAATAAAGAATGCCGGTGGCGAGGCCAATAAGACCGGCCCGCGTATGCTCATCCGGCTCGTCGCTGGCGTGTTACGTACGTCGAATGCCTGCCTCTTAAGGAGGAATTGAGCTCATCAGGCTGTGAACATTTTACCAGACCCCATCATTCACGTCGGCTTTGGCGCCGAGTTTTCCGACAAAGTCGTCAGTGATGCTCTTTCGCTTTTATTGCACGCCTGCGCTGGCGGCTTAAACCATCATGCTGCAGATGCTCGCCGAAGGACTTGCCGAGACAGCTGTTCACGGGGCGGATGCGATCGCTGCCCTCTTCCCCTCGAACTGGCCTTATGGCGCCTCAGACGGACTCGAGGGCCTCCCCTCCTCATCAGGTGCGCTTCACTCTTGACTCTGCGCTCACACTCGTGAGGCGATCCTGACTTTGCGTCTCAAGTCGACTCGCTGGCCACAGGCGTCTCGAACCTCGTAACGTCCAGCAAGGGGGAGAAGGTCAGCACGCTCGAGGTTTACGCCCAGTTCTGCGCTTCCGACAAGATCCGGCTCCCGCCTTACGATGCAGACAAGTTGATCAACACTCGGCTGGTGGGTGAAGCGGAAGAGGGGGCTTCCGTTGGAGCTGAACTGACGCCAATACGCCTTGCATACTCTCAGAAGGACTCCATCGCCTTTGGCAACGCAGAGGAGCTTCGACATCTCGCATCCCTCTGGTTCGTCCTCCCGGCTGACACACAGACAGGACATGGCTGATCGACGAGCCCGCGCACCTTGAATAGGTCCCTCGGCGATGACGAGGAAGGCTGGCTCGACCGGAGGACCGAGGAGCTCATGATCTTGGGGACACTTCTGGCTGGTGCCACGGGACGCCAGGGCCGCGAGGTCCGGGTCGACTTCTTCCTCGCGAGTAGAAACTTGCTACGCCTGCGCCGGATCCACGAAGACTCGCTGACACTGCACCGATGGACAGATGCACGTCCTTACCTCGAGTCTCCATGTCCCCTCCGTCGCCAAACTCCTCGAAGCCAAGGCCCACCAGAAGGTCCTCCTCAAGACGTACTTCCTCGCGGTCCTGCACACTGCGCTCGCCCGGGGCCGGCCTCATATCGACGCCTCGCTCCCCATGGCACACTCGAGCTTCCCTACGCCGCCGCCGTCATCGTCGTCGGGCGGCAAGCGGAGGGAGGGCAACCCTTGGACGGATATCGTCGGTGAGGTCGTTTTTGCGCCAGGTGGGCTTAATCTCTTTCTCTCTCTTACCGGCCAGGCCGTTCCAGAGCTGACGACCAACCATCCAAAGACCCACACACCCTCAAATCCATCCGCACCCTCCTCCACCTCGGCTCCCAACCACACCTCGCCCTCCTCGGTGTCGGCGAGCTCCCCGGCGCCACCTCCTCCACCAAGACGGACCTCGCGGACGGCACGCTCTTCGTGCGGACGGCGGGCCTCGTGATGAACTATATGGGCTGGAGTGGCGGGGAGGAGGGGAGGGACAAGGGGTGGGATCGCAGTGCGCTAGGTTGGGATGAGGCGTGGGAGACGGAGGCGAGAGGTTGAGAGAAGCGGGGATCGGGAGACAATGCTATGCTATGCTTGCTTGCTTGCTCACTGGGCCGAAGAGCGGCTGGGACCAGCTGGCAAGGACGACAGGGGCGTTGCGGTTGAACGGGTGGCAACGTCCGCTAGTGGCTCTCTCTCATCAGACAGGTCCAGTTGTTATTTTCCTTCTCCTTCTCTGTTTTCCTTCGACCATGGAAGTCGTGAAGAAAGGCTGCTTGGAATTCGAAAGCGAAGACGCAACTCCGAAGCGAGGGTGGGGGTGGGGAAGGGTAGGTAGGATGGAGAGAGGGAGTGCCTAGGCATAAGGAGAGGGAGGGAAGAAGAGGGCTAGCATACAAGAAAGAAAAAAGTGAGGAGGGCGGAAAAAGGAGAGAGCGCAAGCTAGCGATTTCTGAGAAGGAAAAAAAAAGCAAAAAAAAAGGGGGGACGAAGGAAAAGAGAGAGAAGAGTGCAAGTGTCGATCTCACAAGGGAGAGGGTCTTGCAAGAGAAGACGCTCGGCTCCCATACTCGCGTCAAGTGGCAAAGGCTCTACATCATCATCTCAACTCGCAGGTTAGGCGGAAGCCTCGGCGGCGGCGGCGGGGGCCTCCTCCTTGGTAGCGTCAGCGGCGACAGCCTCCTCGGTGGCCGGGGCGGCGGCGGGCTGCTCCTGCTGCTGAGCGGCTCCGGACTCCTGGGCCCACTGGTCGAGAACGGCCATAGCCTCGTTGGTCTTGGCGAGGAGAGCGTCGGGGGTCTCGATGAGGTGGAGGAGCTCGTAGACGTCCATCTCAAGGAGCATACCGGTGATCTTGCCGGCAAGGGGCTCGTTGATGGCGGCGATGAGCGGGTAGAGAGCCTCACCGAGAGTCTGCTTCTGCTCAGCAGGCGAGGAGGCGGCAAGCGAGGCCGCGGTGAGTCCCGGGGCCGGGCGAGGGCCCTGGGCGTTCGGGCGGGGAGGGACACGGGAGGTGGCACCAGGGATGATGGGTCCGCCAGCGGGGATCGGGGCGCCGTTGGGGGGTCCGGCGACGCGAGGGCGGACGGGGTTGGCGCGGTAGCCAGCAGGGAGAGGAGCTCCGGGAGGAGGGGGAGGCATGCCAGGGTACATGGGCTGCTGGGGGTAGCCGGTAGGGACCGGGGCGTATCGGGGACGGACCATGCCGGGCTGGGCGTACATGGGAGGGCCGCGCTGCTGGGGGTAGGCGCCGGGAGGGGGCATGCCGGCCGGGTAGTAGCCGCCCATGGGGTTCATCTGGTTGACCATCGACATGCGCTGGGAGGCGCGGATCGAGATCTGCGACTCGAGCTGCGAGCGGCGGACGTCGCGGCGCTGGGCAATCGAGACGTAGAGGGGCTTGCCGTTAGATGAGAGGCGACCGTTCATCTCAGAGACGGCCTTGGTGGCCTCCTCGGGGGCGGTGAAGCAGACGAAGCCGAAGCCCTGGGACGAATGGAAGTGGAGGTTAGCGAGAGCGCGAGATGACAGAACGATGAATTGGCTCTAGAACACACCCTCGAGCGCTGGTTCTCATCGCGCATGACCTTGGCCGAGGTTATGGTGCCGAAGGACTCGAACTCCGAGCGGAGACGGTCATCGTCCCACTCGTCGTCAATGTTCTTGATGTAGAGGTTGACGCCGGCGAACTTGTTCATCTTCTCCTGGCGGGAGGCCTCGTACGATCGGCGGAGCTCATCCTCGCGCTCGGACTTCTTCTGGGCGCGGGCGACGAAGAGCTTCTTGCCCTTGACCTCGGTGTCGTTGAGCTCGTCAACAGCCTTCTTGGCGTCCTCGTGCTTCTCAAAGTTGACGAAACCGAAGCCCTTGGAAACCTTGGTCTCCTCATCGACCTGGAGGACGGCGGAAGTGACCTTGCCGTACTTCTCGAAAAGAGCGAGGAACTCCTCCTGAGAGACCTCGGGGTCAATGTTCTTGACGTAGATGTTGGTGAACTGGGCCTTCATCTCGTCCATCTTGGACTGGCGCTCCTTCTTGGAGACGTGGTGGCCGACAAAGACCTTGCGGTCATTCAGGAGCATGCCGTTGACAGCCTCGATGGCCTTGTCAGCGGCCTCGCCGGTCTCGTAGTGAACGAAACCGTAGCCGCGGGAGGCGCCGGACTCGTCGACGGCGACCTTGCACGAGAGGACGTTTCCAAAGGCGGCAAACGTGTCGTGGAGAGCCTGGCAAAGGGGGTGGAGCGGGATCAGCAAAGCTCCCCACGCCCCCTAATCTAACAACCTACCTTGTTGTCGATGCCCTCGTCAAGGTTCTTGATGAAGATGTTGCCCTGGCCAGTCTTGCGAAGAGCCGGGTCGCGCTGGGACCACATAATGCGGCAGGCGCGGCCCTTGATGAGAGAGTAGTTGAGCGACTCGAGAGCGCGCTCACCTGAAGGTGGACATCAAGCATGTTTCAGCCAAACCGTCAAAGAGGGGTCGAGAGAAACCAGTGCGCGCGCGACTGACCGTCAGCGGAGTTGAGGTAGTTGACGTAGGCGTATCCGAGCGAGCGGCGGGTGATGGCGTCGCGGCAGACACGGATCGAGGCAACGGGGCCGATCATGTTGAAGATCTCAAAGAGCTGAGCCTCCGAGACGGTGACGTCGAGCTCTCCGACGTAGAGCGAAGCCGAGGGAGGCGCGTTGGCGGCCGCCTGGGCGGCAGCAACAGGCGCCGGCTGGGCAGGAGCAGCAGTCGGGAGGGCGACCGGGGCGGCGGTCTCCTCGGTCGTGGTCTCGGTCTTGGACTCCTCCTTGGCCTCCTCCTTGACGGGGGTGGCGGCGGGCGCGGTCTCGTTGGCTGGAGACGGTGGTGGCGAGCGAGCAAAGAGGTACAGGCGAGTGCAGAAAAATAGTCGGACGGCCGTCAGCGGGAGGGCCTTCTCTCTTCACATTGCGAAAGGGAGAGAGCGAGCAGTCGGCGAGCAAGCCACCAGCCACTCCAGGGTTGCCACCAGGACATTGAAGGGTTACGGCGCGTCCTGGACTGGCGAGAAGGTCTTCATGTGGACGCGACGACAACATCGCCAGAGCTTCTCGCTCTCCAGGAGCGGACGCGCGACGAGTTGACTGGCTTATCGCGCTGCAGGCTCGCTCTCGGGGTGCCCGGGGGATGGAGGGAACCACTGACCAGGGGAAGACATGCTTGCGGTGTTGGTTGGGGTAGAAGGGGTCGTTACTGAAATTTGGGCTGCAGAAGAAGGGAAGGCGGTCAATGAACAACGCTCGAGACAAGGAAGACACGGGCCGCTCTCGCCCGTTTCTCTCGTTGGTGGCCGACTCTCCCTCCACGCTTTCCCTCCACCCGGCCACGCTCACGGACCGCGCCATCCATCCATGTCTGGACTTGAGCGGACCAGAGCGGCGAGTTCGGCCGAGATTGAACCATGCAGCGCCAAGCAGGGCGGAGAGGAAGCGCAAGTAGCGGGAGAGTAAGGCTGGCTGGCGCACCTTTTTCTGAGTCCTGAGCCTGAACCTCGGTGGGGTTTGGATGCTGAGTGGGTTTTAAAGAGGGGTGGTTTTCTTCGATGACGTGGGTTTTCTGAGGTCTAGGTAGGACTGCTCTGGAAACGCGACGGGGCGAAGGAGGAGGGAGACCGGGCGAGAGGGGAAGGTTTAGTTGGGAGGCGGTGGACGTTCTCTGACGACCCGTCCGCGGAAAAAGCGAGGGCGAGAACCCTGAGCCGGCCGCCGTCCTGGCGGTTGACCATCCAGCACGGTTCGCTTGGGGACCAGCCGCACACACGGCACAATCTCACATTCTCACAGAAACGCCATGGTAAACCGTCATCAAAGAGAGA